>CM022953.1:65288199-65455185 GCA_012931725.1 Litsea cubeba | reverse complement strand
CCCTCATGAAAACACCACTATCTTGGGTGGTAACATTATCATCATGAGACTTGGGAGAGAAGACAAAACCATTGACACGATACTTCTTATATGTCTTCTCTTTAGTTGGCCCTTTGACTAACCGCCACAACATAGAATTCGTAGCATCGTCCTCCAACAACTATAACATGATACAAAGAAAACAATTTAAAACATTAGTGAGAGAACTATCTTAGTTTTCCCAAATTACATTATTTTTGTCAGAATTAATACCTTCTTGTATAACCAATCAATGAAATTGGTCTGCATTTCTACCTCTGTTTTCGCAATCCCTTTTCCTTTCGCACGTGAACCGGATTGCAACGACTCACGATACTCACTGCATTTTATTCATCCAGGCTTTAATAATAAGTATATCTATATAATAACACATGTTACTTGCCTAGATAGTCAAGAATTCAGACCTGTAGTTCTTCGACATCAAGTCGAAAAACCCATCGACTATCTGTACAAATTGGTGAGGGGATAATAACACATCCTTACCATCTAGCACTAGGCCCCTTCATCACTCTATATTCGCCATTTGTCATCTAAAAAAGGCTCTTGACTGCTATCTGTGATGACCGCTCGTGATTGACATTACCGTACTCCATAGCATACCTAAACAGATTCAGCAACAATATAGGATTCCGCAATAGGAGCCTTCACATATCGTTTGTTGCTAGAAATGTCTTTAACACTCTTTCATCGACCTATTAAATATTCCAAACTTATTTATGTAAATGTTTAAATTCAAAACACACATCAATAAGACAAAGACGATAGAAATAAAAGTTATTTACCGTTCGAAAGGATACATCCACCGATCTTGGGTAGGTCCATAAAGTAACGCCTATCTGCCAGAATGCACCACAAGGTGAATGCTTATATCAAAAAGGATGGTGGAAAATGTTTCTCTAAAACACACAATGCCTCGACAACCATGAACTTGGCTTCTTGATGTCTTTTCTAATCAAGACCTTCGAACACAGTAAATTAAAGAATAAGCTTATCTGGTGAATAGCTTTTCGTAAGTCTCGGTGTTTCGGAAAGGCATGCTGAAGCAATATAGGTAACAAGTACTCCATGATAATATGATAGTCATGCGACTTCATTTATTAGCAACCAGGTGGATCGAGACTAACAATGTTGCTCAAGTTTAGAAGAAAACCTGAAGGGAGCTTTAAGTACTCAAAGTTTTCAAGAAATCCATTTCTCATTCTTATCAAAATAATAGAAGCATGTGGCTTAACTGTTTTCCCCGTGTTTGAATCAATTTGCATCCACTGCCCACTGTGTATGCCAAGAAGCCTCATATCCTCTCGTGCATTTATAGTATCTTTTGTTTTACTCAAATCAAGGATGGTGTTTAGTAAATGTTCAGCAACATTCTTCTCGGTATGCATCACATCAATAACATGGCGGACTTTGTGGTTTATCCAATACCCCAGACCAAAATGGATGTTCTTATACCATGCCACAGTAACTTCACTACCATCACCATCAACATTCACTTCGGCTCTTTTTCGCTTGCCATTGCTGTCTTTCCAAGATACAAAGTTATACGATCTAAATGTTGTAGAAGTATTTCCCCTCTTAGCGATTCTGAGGAAGATTATCTTCCACTGTCTTGAGCCCCAAGTATTTCCCATCTCTAAATGGGTGATCACTTTTAAGAAACTGCTGATAATTTTGTGTAAACAATTTTCTTGCTAACAGGTAGAAGAAGAGATGGAGTATTGTCACCACATGCTGGACAAGCTTTGTATCCATGGGTTACACAACCGGATAGGTTCCCGAAAGCAGGAAAGTCGTGAATCCCCCACATCAACATAGCTCTCAGTGAGAAATGTTCCTTCTTATACATGTCATAAGCAGGCACTCCACGATCCCACAACTGTTTCAACTCGTCATATAGTGGCTCAAGAAAGACATCAATGTCTTGACTCGGTGCCTTCGGCCCAGGAATTAGCAGAGACAACATTTGGAATTCTGCTTTCATACATAATGATGGTGGGAGATTATAAGGCACCGTGATGACAGGCCAACAGCTATAACCAGTAGATTGAACTCCACGTGGATTAAATCCATCAGTTGCAATAGCAAGCTAAACATTGTGCTCCTCATTTGCAAATTCTTTATAATTCTCTTTACATGCTTTCCATTGGCCAGAATCAGATGGATGCCTCATATAATCCCAAGAAGATTTAGATCTAGCACGCCAAGTCATCTCACGCGCTATCCATGGTATTGTTTACAACCTCTGGAGTCTCGGATTAGAGGAAAGTGTCTCAAAACTTTGTTAGGCTCTTTTGAAACCTTCCCTCCTTTGCCCGCTATAACTTTATATCTAGGTTTTTTACAATGACGACATTCCATCAAATTTTCATCAAGTTTCTAGTATAAGATGCAATTATTTTTCACACGCATGAATGCAGTTAGCCTTCATCGCTAGGTCTTTCAACATTTGCTTCATTACAGGATATTTCACTAGCAATGTGTTTCCTTTGGGTAACCATCGCCTCAACATGGACAACAATGCTGTCACACTATTTCCTGACCACCCAAACTGTTTCTTTCAGATTATGAAGTTCAACAACTGCTGAAAGTGTTATCTTAGGTCCCTCACAAGAAGGGTACAATATTTCTTTGGCCTTTTTTTATAGTCAAGATACCTCTTACCCAAGTCTGGCTCAGGAACAAATGGTGGTTCAATATCTCATGTTTCAGTACCATGGCAGCCCATATAAGCATCAACAAAGTCCCCTATTCCAAGCCCTTCTTCCTCAGTGTTTTCTTTATTCATGTTTCCCACCACTGGATGCTCCATCAGAGTCTTCGAGCGTCTTTCACCATGCAAAACCCATACACGGTATGAGAGATCTATACTGTTTGCGATCAAAAGATTTTCAACCACCTCGTATATCAATCGGAACCTATTCCTACAGATTTTACATGGGCAAGGGCAAGCCGACCCGCCCAACTTTGTTTGGGCAAAAAGAACAAATGCCTAACCCATCTTCATAAAGTGTGGACCTCCTATTTCTTTCGTTCATCCAATCTTTCTGTATTTGCTCAGACATTCTGCGATTCAACAAAGCACTTTCAAGCATGTTTATACTTAAGAAATTTAAAACAAAATAGGCAAATAAATTAACCTACCCATGCGGAGGGAGGGGTACGCTTTTTTCGCTATTACGTAATTAATCGTTTATTGTTGTGTCAAAAAAAATTAAATAAATTGAAATCATTCGGTCGATAACTGTTTTTCGCACAATAACCGTTATAAACAAAAACATAAATTCAACTAAATCATAGAAAGTTAATCAGCTAAAACATAATCATCAATAAATTCAACTGAAAACAATGCTTCAAAAGTAAGCTATAAATCACCAAACGAATCAGATCTGAAATCATTAAACTAAATTGATAGAAAATCAATAAATAACATCAAAGCACATCGCTCAATGAAATTGGTTCATGATTAGATACAAATGCATCAATTGTACTCAAAACAAAAAAAAATAGATCGATATACAAGTTGACCTTCAGCAAATTGAGCCCTCAATCAGCAACGAAGCAGCAACAACAAGGCTTTTTTTTAGACAAATTTATACGTTAAAAACAAATACGAATAACCAAGTGTTAATGACAATCAAACCACCGCAATGGAAAGATTATTACTATTTTTTTATTAGTAAGCAAGGTTGTTTACGAGGTCCCCTACCCCTTTATTATAAATAAAGCTTGTATTACATTTCCACCAACTCAATTGCAAATACAGTCATTAGATAAAATGATTTCATGACATCTATGTGTACTGTATCACTGTAGCATCCTACAGTAAATCATAATACCGTAAATAAAAAATTTGAAGCCCAAGCCTAACTCACGGAGTCCATTTAGCAATTCAGACCCAAATCCTAACTAGTGTTAAATACTAAAATGCAGGTAATAAGAATCAATGAAACATTAGATAACAAAGGTTGAATAGGCCTCTGCATATAAACAAATATATCCCAACTAGGTTGACACCCCATAACAATCATTCTTTGCAATCCCATGATCCCACCCTTCATCAAAGAAGCTATAAGAGCATTACGACACAAAGTTACACAATAATAGCATCAAATTTTATACAGAGTATTAAAGAAATTAGCCGCCTAAGAGCTGAATTTCAATCTGCCCAATCAAAAAGCTGTAGAATTCTTTGACATCGATCAACAATATTCTGCTTTAGGTTCCTTTCCTCGTGTTCAAACCATAGATGAAGAAATCGTGCTATATCCATACTACAACTGCACTAGATCCACACTTTCCAATAAAATTCGTCTACTGGCTCGTGAACTATCACAGGCCTAAAATAGAGTTTGCTCTATGCAAAGTCTCCAATGATTAGTTTATTTAAAATGTTCTTACAAAATTTAATGCTTTGCTCTGCAAAGAACTTGATTTTTATCTTTCTTCGGAAAATGTATAACTTGTCCGATCATTATTTTCTTTTAATCGATAAAAAGCTATACAATGATAACAATTCATTAGCTAGATGGATGTCAGAGCTCAGCCCTGCATAGTCCATACATTCAAAAACAAGTATCAATTTTATTTGCTCATGAAAAGCACTGCAGTCAACCAACTGGTCCAAACACCTCCATAGAAATTTACCTTGAGCTTCATTGCCCTTCGAACAAACACAAAGGCGTGTATATTTAATATTTATCCATCACTTATTTCCACATTATCTGACTGTTTGAGAATACCAACCAATACTTGTCGACAGGAGTATAAAATTCATTTATAAATATAAAAGTGATGTTCAGAGTTGGCTACTTTATGTTTTTCCATTTAGATGGAGGTCTACAATGTGTGTTATACCCGATTGAAATGCATGCTATTTGAGGGTGGTTAGAACCCTTATTTCTAAATCTAGACTGCTCTACTGAATCACTCAAATCCATGTTACACCTTTCTTTCTTCTATACTGATTGTAAACTTGTGGGAACATCTCTACTTCCTTTGAAAAAACCTTTTGCAGTATGATTTTTTTTAATGTGTACTTGATTTGATTGACCTTTTAATTTCATTGAAGCCTCTTTTAATGGTCTATAAGTTGAATCATTCATTATTAAGAGATTCCTGTATCATGGTTGGTGGACTGACCTTCCATGTGGTGTTCTTGTAAAAGTTTATATACACTACTAGTGCAGAATTATCCAGAATGGCTGGCTGTACTAGGGTATGTGAGGCCCACTGTTAGTTTTATGGACTCAATCCAGTAGATGATATAATAAATTGATTAATTTCTTTATTTATCAGTATATTCATGCTTTCCTTTCATGAGATGAATGGTGATTTATTATATACTTGCACATAACCAATACGAATGACATGATGGTTCATGAGATGAACCGGGGTCCACAAGTATATTAGATGTAATACATGTGTATGGATGAGATCCACATACGGGAGACATGTATGGCAAATCTTATACTTAAATATTATCACAACCAGTGATGAGACTGGACATCTCATACTGATAAGGTTGCAGTACTTTGATCACTATGAGATAGTGTGATTTGTCTCGATAATCAGAATGGAAGATTCTGGATCATAGTGCTGGTACATTGGATGTATTGAAGGATCATGAGAAGCACCTTATAAACACTGTCTTTATTTTAAGGTCTGCTCTCATAATTCCCTAGCAATAGGCTCTCAATCCTGAGACATTAATGAACTCAAGTTTCTATCTATTCATTTACTTTGAGTCACCAATGAGTGAGGCCAACTGTAGGTCAACACCTCGGTGATTTGGGTACATGGTAGTAGAGCTGTGGGAACATTCAATAGTCAAGAAGGAATCTATCTCTAATATCCCCTTCTGCCAATTAATGGATTTATCATTGGTAAGTGCGCACCCATTCCGATTAAGAGTTAATTGGAAATGTACCTATGATCATTATAATTAATTGGGGCTCAAGGATAATAAGATATGGATCTAGTTTGGAAGACAGGTCCAATTGATCCATGGATATTGATAGAGGGGTCTACTTGTGGTAATGTGGAAGTTTAGGGTCTTCTATGTAATATTCCTAAGACTGGAGTTCAATTGCATTTATATAGTGGAGTTATTTGCAATTAACTATGGGCCCGGATTACACATGAGATGTGGGGTCGCGTGTCCCAGTTGGAGCCAGCTTTCTAAGGAATCCCTAGTGGTCCCCACGCTAGCCCAATTATTAGAAAGTATCTAATTCTAGTTGAACTCTAAAAGGAAAGTTACTATTTCTATTTGAAGTGAGACTTCTAATAGTGGTAATAGTAGACTTACTAATTTTAGTAGAAGTGAGACTTCTATTTTAATTAGATAGGAATTAGAAAGATACTAATCATATTTGAAGTAAGACTTCTAATTATGATATGGTAAGTTACTAATTAATTAATGGAAGTAAGACTTCTATTTTAATTAAGAAGCGAAAGTTACTAATTTTTGGAAGTAAGACTTCTAATAGAAATTAGTAAGTTGGGCTTGCAAAAGCTATAAATAAGAGGAGAAGAGGGCCTTGGACGTCCCATGCATAAATCCACCTAGGGATTCACGCCCAAGTCCCCTTAGTGCAAGTGTTGCACAAGCTCTTCTCCTCTTCCCTCTTCTAGTTTTCCTTCTAGGTCCTCCCTAGAGTTCCTAGTAGTTTTCTCTTGGAGATCCCACCATCTTCTTGAGAGAAGGAGAATCTAATACGGGTCATAGCGTGGAAGATCAAGAGGTCTTCGAGATCCCTATTTGATTAGTGAAAGCGTTTCATCATCAAAGAAAGACGCAACTCCTCCATTAGAGCACAACCGAGCTCCAAAGGTATAATCCACTTCCTTGCATGTTGTAGATTATTATGGATGCTTGTTAGTTGCTGTTTCTATCTTCTAGATAGATTGTATTTACTGATCATGATGGCTGAGATTCAGGACATAGATCTTGGATTGGGTTTTATAGCCTTCTGGATAGTTGATCCCTGCGTCAAGTGGGTCAAAAGTTTTTGAAACCTATCTAGAGGCCCACCCTATTTCCAACACACCTGAACCGACGTCTACCGCTGATGACAACAGCCCCTACACCCTTGGCCTTAAGAATGTTAGATCTCGTGATCACTGAGAGGGGGGGGGTGAATCAGTGATCTCTTTTAAACAGGTCCTTGCTAACAACAATTCAAATCAAACCACACAATTGACACCAGATTTTACGTGGTTCACCAAAAGGCTACGTCCACGGTTCAATCCCGTCCGAACAACAATCCGGTACAGGTCTGAATCTTATTTAGTCGCACCGACGACAAAGAGCACCAACCCTTAAATTCAGATAGCACCAACTATCTAGGAAGCACCGACTCCCTTAGGTTTCAGATAGCACCAACTATCTAGGAAGCACCGACTCCCTTAGGTTTCAGATAGCACCAACTATCTAGGAAGCTACAACTCCCTTTACAATTTGTCTGCACCCACAGACAGGATCACCAAACCCCAAAACACCAAGCACCAACTTGATGATTACAGCAAAGAAGATAACTGATCTACAGCCCTTTCCCCTCTACAATTCTCTCTCTCTCAATCCCTTACAAATAGAAATCTAAAGCATAAAAGAGAGACTTATCTTATGAACGAAAATACCATCTTCATGAGGCTTCAAATTCGTCCACACTTGCTGTAGAAAGATGCAGCACAACAGCAACACAGCAACAGCACCAGCTTTCTCTCAAGAACTCTCTCTCTTTTCTCTTCTCTTCTTCTCTCTCTCTGGTGTATCTTAGAACGACCCATACATGCCTTTATATAGGTTTTAGTAACCCCTAATTGTGTTTAAAACGGGCTACAATTCGTTTAGAAAGAGTCCCAAACAAATTAGATAACTGTGCTGAATTTTCGTGCAAAACTTCTAATTCTGCGCAACTCTGGTTCCCGTGCTCGGTCGACATCATGCTGTGCTCGGTCGACATCATACACTATCTGGAAATAGTCACTTATCGAGCTCGGTCGACATCCTGAGGGCTCGGTCGACCGAAGACACACTGTGTCACGAAAATAACTGAGAGGTGCCTTTTTCTGTTTTCTGCAAGTTTCTTCTTGCTCGGTCGACCGCATGAAGAGCCCGGTCGACCGCGTGCTCTGCTTCAGGAATTCTGAGTTCCTGACTGTTTCAACTCTGATTCTCCTTTTAAGCTCAATCAACTCCAGCCTTTATCATCATGTTTGTGACAATGTGTTGACAAGAATTCCAACTCAATTTGATGCTTGAGACACCAAACACACCAATGCTTCAAGATTCAACTCAATGCATCTCAAATTCCAACAATCTCCCCCTTTGGAATTGTTGGCAACACTTGGAACTTCAACACAGACACTTGGAACATGTTGACATCATAGAGCCTTTTTAGAACAATAAACTCCCCTTGGAACATGATCTTCTCATTCACTATTTTGATACCAATTTTCATTCCAATCTTCCATCTTCCTCATGCTATCATATTTCCATCTTCTTAGCATAAGACTAACTTCAACATGCATATAGTCTTTCCTTGCATAATCTTCTCAGCATAACTTGATACCAATCTCCAGATAACCTTCTCAAGATGACATGCATATCAACCTTTCCATGCATAATCTTCTCCCCCTTTGACAATAATTCCAAAGGGACCAATCTAGGAGCAAATAAGATATTCAACGAATTCATTGCTCCCCCTTTCTGGCACATCTCCTAAGGTGTAGGAGAATGAGTAACTCCTAATTTCTTTCGGAGATACTCGAAGACTTCCTTTGGCAAAGGTTTTGTGAAGATATCAGCCACTTGCTCAGTAGTAGGAACGTATTCCAACTTTACCTCACCATCTGCAACTTTATCCTTGAGAAAGTGATAGCGGATTGCAACATGCTTAGTCCTTGAATGCTGAACTGGATTCTTGGAGATATGAATTGCACTAGTGTTATCACAGAGGATCGGCGTAGGATCTGTTGTTGGAACTCCTAAATCAGAGAGCATTTGCCGCATCCATAACACTTGCGTACAACAAGTTGCCGCTGCAATATATTCTGCTTCCGCTGTCGAAAGTGAGACGGAGTCTTGCTTCTTGCTGTGCCAAGCTACCAATCTATCACCAAGATAGAATGCACCACCACTTGTACTCTTGCGATCATCTACGCAACCAGCCCAATCGGCGTCTGAGTATGCGACAAGAGTAAAGGATTTACCTTTAGGATACCATATTCCAAGCTCCATAGTACCTTTTAGATATCGAAATATCCTTTTCACTGCTGTAAGGTGCGTCTCCGTTGGTGATGCTTGAAATCGAGCCACCATACATACTGCTTGTAGAAGATCTGGTCTTGTAGCAGTCAAGTAAAGCAAGCTTCCTATCATAGAACGATAGGTGGTGTGATCAACGGACGAAGCCTTATCATCTTTGCTAAGTTTCGTGTTCGTTGTCATTGGCGTGCTCACGGGCTTGCTGTCTTCCATGTTAAAACGCTTCAGCATTTCCTTTATATATTTCATCTGAGATATAAAAATACCATTTTTTCAGCTGCTGAACTTGTAATCCTAGGAAGAACTTTAGCTCTCCAAGCATAGACATCTCAAATTCTTTCGTCATATCTTCAGCAAAAATCCTGCACATATTCTCATCATTGCCTCCAAATATTATGTCATCAACATAAACAATAACCACCAGCTGTTTGCTTGAATCAGATTTGACATACAGATTGCTATCAACTAGTCCTTTTCCAAAACCAATCTTGCGAAGATAAAGATCCAGCCTTGCATACCATGCCCTTGGCGCCTGTTTCAGTCCATATAGAGCCTTCTTCAGCTTGCAAACTAAGTCTGAATTTTTGCTAATTAGAAAGCCATCAGGTTGCTCAATGTAGACCTCTTCTTCAAGTAAACCATTCAAGAAAGCTGACTTAACATCCATCTGAAATACCTTGAAGGTTTTATAGGCAGCCAATGCAAGAAACATACGAATGGCTTCCAGACGAGCCACCGGTGCAAAGGTCTCTTCAAAATCTATGCCTTCAACTTGTGCATAGCCTTTACAAACCAACCTTGCCTTGTTTCGTATGACCTGACCATCTTCATTCATCTTGTTCCGAAAGACCCATTTAGTACCAATCACATTCTTATCAGTAGGTCTAGGGACTAGTTCCCATGTGGAGTTTTTTCTCAATCTGCTCCAACTCCTCATGCATAGCTTTTAACCAGCTTTCATCTAGACTAGCTTCAGCTACTGTCTTGGGCTCAATGGTGGACACAAGTGAGTAATTGCTAACTACACTTTGTCTAGTTTTTACACCGGCCTCAGGATCTCCAATGATTTGATCCTTAGGGTGTTGCTCTACCCAAGTACTTTTCTTTCTAGGAGAAGTATCCTCTGAATCATCTTTTGCCTTTTCAGAATCAGGTTCAGCCACTTCATCATCAATCTCACTCGAGTCCTCATACACTGGACTGTCATTATGAGTTACCTTCTTTGACTCATGGTTTTCATCAATTCTAACATCAGCACTTTCAATAATTTTTCTGGTCCTTTTGTTAAGGCATCTGTAAGCTTTACTAGAGGATGAGTAACCCAGAAAAATACCTTCATCGGCTCTTTCTGCAAATTTGCCCGGATTTTGTTCGAGCCGCTTGATGTAACACTTGCTACCGAAGACTCTGAAGTGCTTGACTGTAGCTTTTCTTCCAAACCATAGCTCATAAGGTGTTTTATCTTCATGTGGCCTGATCAAGCAACGATTCTGAATATAAACAGCCGTATGAATCGCCTCTTTCCAATACTTATCAGCCATCTTACTTTCAACCAGCATGGTGCGTGCCATTTCTTGCACAGTGCGGTTCTTGCGCTCAACAACTCCATTCTGCTGTGGAGTTCTAGGGGCTGAGTATTGTCTTTGGATGCCATGATGTTCACAATACTTAGTGAATTCATCAGATGTGAATTCGCCTCCACGATCAGACCTTAGCGTCTTGATCTGCTTCCCTAGCATGTTTTCAACCTGTGCTTTAAACACTTTGAACCGATCAAGTGCTTGATGTTTATGCTTAAGAAATAATACCCATGTCATGCGAGTAAAATCATCAATGCAAAGCATAAAATACTTATCTCCATTGGTGCTTTGAGTCCGCATCGGTCCACAGAGATCAGTGTGTACCAGCTCAAGAGGTTTCTTCGTATGATGCTCCTTCGTCTTGAACATTACCCTCGTTTGCTTTCCCTTTTGACAAGAGTCACAAATGGGGTTTGAAGGCTTTTCAACTGTAGCCATACCTCTAACAGCCTTTGAATTGCAAATCTTTGACATGTTGCCAAAGTTTAGATGCCCAGGCGTTTGTGCCACAACCAACTCTCTTCTGACCGACTCAATAAGCATGTCTTTTCAGCTCCATCTGACAAGGTGTAAAGATTTCCAGCTGTCCTTGACCCAGTAGCCACTGTTTTGCCATTGCTACTCTTCTTGATAGCAAACCCATTCTTTGTAAAAACAATTTCGTGGCCCTTATCACAGATCTGGCTCACACTCAACAGATTGTGTCTCAATCCAGACACATATAAGACCTCTTCAGATCTGATCTTGTTTGCCATCAGCTGAACAACACCTTTTCCAACAATTTTGGCACCATCATTGTTACCAAACTTTACCGAACCACCTTCATAGTGCTGTAACTTGATGAATTTTTCTTTATCACCAGTCATATGACTCGAACAGCCACTATCAAGGACCCATGGTGCTGTCTTCTTTTGTGCATTGAAAGCGGTTTGCACAATGAGAGATTCTTTGAACTTTCTGCACTTTGCTTTGCTCTCCCAAGCCTTTGACTAACTTGGGTTTCTTTTCAACCTGAAACTTGTTGAGCAATATGCAACCTACAATCCCTAGCCAGTGTCCATAATTATGACACATATAGCACTCAATTTTGTGGCTATTTAGGATTGAGAAAGGGTTCCTTCTCACAACTGGGCTGTTTCTCACATAGAATTTACAATCTGCCCTTCTATGTCCATACCTATTGCAATGATAACAATAGCCATAAAATTTGTATCTTTTATATGGCTGGTTAGGCTTCATGTCCTTTCTCACTTGAATGGGCTCTTTTCTAGGCATTGTGGGCTTCACAGAATTGGAAGGTGTAGTAACTTGCTTTACAAACACCGTCTCTACAGAAGGTGTAAACCTTAGAAGATTCTCCATTCTCAAATCCTATTCCAAATCTGAAGTGAGGGGGTCTTTGAACTTTCAAAATTTCATTCAGCTTAATGTACCATTGATAGCTTGAAACTCCTTGAGCTTTTGTTTCATTTGCATATTTTCAGTCTTGCTCCAAGGATTTCATTCTCAAGTTTCATCACTTCCTCAGTTTTGGTACAGATTTGTATTTCTAGGACATCTACCATTCTTTTATACTCTTCTAATTCAGTTTTCAAAGCAATAACTGAAATTTCAGATTCATGAAGAAGTTTCAGATTTTTCTTACTTGATCTTCGCTCCTTGCTAAGCTCCTCAAGTGCAGCAATGAGCTCTTCTTCAAGATTCACTTCAGCCTCCTCTTCGTTTTCCAGCTCTTGCTCATCGTCTTCTTCAATAGTAACCATGAAGAGTGCTTCAGTCGCCTCGACTGATTCATCATCGTCCGAAGATTCAGACGTGCTGTCATTATGCTGACTGATGAAGCTCTTTGCTTTGCCCTTCTTTCTGAAATTCTTCTTCCATTTACTCTTATCAACATAAGAGTCATTATCATGTCTTCTTTCAGCGGGCACTTCGCAGCAAAGTGGCCAACACCGCCACAATTGAAGCATTTAAAGGGTAGCTTCCCTTTATACTTGCCATTGCTTCCTTTCTTCAGCCTTCTAATAAATTGAGCCTCAAGCTCATCATCATCAGAATCATGACCAGCAATCTCTTTTGCCTTTTTCTGAACTTTGAAGGCCGCTTCTCTATCCGATGAAGACGTCTTACCTATGCGCATCTCATAGGCAGTGAGAGAACCATGCAGCTCATCCATTGAAAACTCGTTCAGATCTTTGGCTTCTTCTATGGCTGAGACTTTAGAATCAAACCGGGGAAGGAGAGATCTTAGAACCTTTTTGACGATGACTGGTTCTTTAATCTCCTCTCCTAGTCCACGAATGTCATTCGTGACTTCATTCACCCGTTGCATGTAAGAATCAACATTCTCGCTATCCTCCATGCGAAGAGACTCAAATTGGGAGCGATGAGTTTGCAATTTCGCTTCTTTGATCTTCTCATCTCCTTCATGGATGCTTTTCAGCTTATCCCAGATTTCCTTGGCTGTCTTGCATGCTATAACTTTGATCAGCTCGCTGTCAACAAGGCCGCTAAAGAGTGCATTCTGCGCCTTAGAGTCGTTGTCTGCTAACTTCTTCGTTGCAGCATCAGTGGGTACAATGGCAGAATTGTAACCGACTCTGACAGTCTCCCAGACGTCATAGCCAAGAGATTTGATGAAGGCCTGCATTCTAATCTTCCAAAAGGTGTAATTAGAACCATCAAACAACGGTGCTTTCATATTCGCTGTGCTGGTTGCCATGTGATTTGACAAAGATCACCCTTAGCGTGTTAAGCTTATCAAGGGAAACCTTACGCTCTGATACCAATTGTTAGATCTCGTGATCACTGAGAGGGGGGGGGTGAATCAGTGATCTCTTTTAAACAGGTCCTTGCTAACAACAATTCAAATCAAACCACACAATTGACACCAGATTTTACGTGGTTCACCAAAAGGCTACGTCCACGGTTCAATCCCGTCCGAACAACAATCCGGTACAGGTCTGAATCTTATTTAGTCGCACCGACGACAAAGAGCACCAACCCTTAAATTCAGATAGCACCAACTATCTAGGAAGCACCGACTCCCTTAGGTTTCAGATAGCACCAACTATCTAGGAAGCACCGACTCCCTTAGGTTTCAGATAGCACCAACTATCTAGGAAGCTACAACTCCCTTTACAATTTGTCTGCACCCACAGACAGGATCACCAAACCCCAAAACACCAAGCACCAACTTGATGATTACAGCAAAGAAGATAAACTGATCTACAGCCCTTTCCCCTCTACAATTCTCTCTCTCTCAATCCCTTACAAATAGAAATCTAAAGCATAAAAGAGAGACTTATCTTATGAACGAAAATACCATCTTCATGAGGCTTCAAATTCGTCCACACTTGCTGTAGAAAGATGCAGCACAACAGCAACACAGCAACAGCACCAGCTTTCTCTCAAGAACTCTCTCTCTTTTCTCTTCTCTTCTTCTCTCTCTCTGGTGTATCTTTAGAACGACCCATACATGCCTTTATATAGGTTTTAGTAACCCCTAATTGTGTTTAAAACGGGCTACAATTCGTTTAGAAAGAGTCCCAAACAAATTAGATAACTGTGCTGAATTTTCGTGCAAAACTTCTAATTCTGCGCAACTCTGGTTCCCGTGCTCGGTCGACATCATGCTGTGCTCGGTCGACATCATACACTATCTGGAAATAGTCACTTATCGAGCTCGGTCGACATCCTGAGGGCTCGGTCGACCGAAGACACACTGTGTCACGAAAATAACTGAGAGGTGCCTTTTTCTGTTTTCTGCAAGTTTCTTCTTGCTCGGTCGACCGCATGAAGAGCCCGGTCGACCGCGTGCTCTGCTTCAGGAATTCTGAGTTCCTGACTGTTTCAACTCTGATTCTCCTTTTAAGCTCAATCAACTCCAGCCTTTATCATCATGTTTGTGACAATGTGTTGACAAGAATTCCAACTCAATTTGATGCTTGAGACACCAAACACACCAATGCTTCAAGATTCAACTCAATGCATCTCAAATTCCAACAAAGAACCCATCCCTCCACTCAAATCAGAAGCATCCATGAATAAAATGAATATAGCAGATGGGTCAAAGTAAACAATTCCTCTCCAATCTCCATGACCATATGGATTAGAATAAAGAACGTTATCATCCTTACCACTAACATGTTGATATTTCAAAAAAGCCCTAAAATCAAGTCCTGTATAAGCAGCAGTCCCAGCTATACTTCAATATCCTTACTCAACATCTCTTCAATATTCTTTCAACACAAATATTAACATAATTCCTAAGAATTCAATAAAGAGTTGTTTGGAGAATTTCCAGACAACAATGCCCACTATTATCTCTCAAGAATTCAAATTCCATATTCAAATGGTAAGAATTCATAAAACCAATCCTGTGAAATGTCACTTTTGGACAATAGGATTCTTATAAGATTCTAATTTCCATGCTACTGCATTTTTCTTGAGCAATTGTGAAATCAAGTGGGGACAACATTTGAGGAATTCAGAAAAAAAAAAAAAAAAAAACCCAACAGGAATTCTCAGAAATTCTTGCAAACCAAGAGCCTTATTAAGTCTTTGGGAAACTAGATGAGAAATTTGATGGAGACAATTCACCTTAATTACTCTGCCAAGAAGTTTGGAATTTGTGTAACCGGCCCCGGCCCTGGCCCTGGCCTTGTGTGAAACAAGTATAGGGCCACAAATAAACCTCCAAAACTTATAATTATCTGTACCTTTCATGAATGATTGTGATACAAGGAGAGTCACTGTCACAAATGCAGGTCATTTTCTTGCATTCCTTCTTGTGGATAAGCATGCTCATAAGATATGATTATTTATTAAATTAACAATAATTCTTGTAAAGAAGAGAAGTTGCTATTTGGCTTTGTTGAGCAAGAGCAATGTTGGTCAGTTCCAGAGCTATTTTGTCCAGGTCAAACTTTTTACCCAAACAAAATAATAAAAAGGGCTCTTGAATGCCATTTGATATACAAATGGCATTCAAGATAAAACAAATATGATTGATGTTATTACAGATCTACAAATACAATAATAAATATGATTTAGATTTCTAATAATAAAACAAAAAATAGATTTTTTTCTAAACTATATTACCTGAGAAGCAGTGAAGAAGGAGGGAGAAGTGAAGGAGTCGGAAGTAGTGATGAACACGGCTGGAGCACTGAAGAAAGAGAAGTTTCGGGATGGAGGCGGTTGGAGCAAGGAAGATGGAGAAGTTTGGGGATTTAATTTGTTTTCTTATTTTTTTAGTTTGGGATTCACAGGATCTCTGGAAACACCGTTCTGGTGGAACTTCTTGATTTTGGGAGAGGGCTCTTTGACCTCAGGGCTGGTCTTTGCGTTTCCTTCGACGACCATTTTGATTGCAGATGGGAGGAATGGGAGATTGGGTGTTGTTGACGAAAGAAGAGGAGAAGGACTGTTGGGTTTTGACGTTTTGAGAGAGAAAAACCCGCCAATATCGAGAAGTTGGCGCCAACTATTCGCGCCATTTTTTTTAGCATAACATGACGTCGATGGTTTTTAGCCTTCAGGTCATTGCAATTCAATGCATTTGGCAACAAATCTGTACAAGACTTTACATCAATGTTAGAGTGAAGTTGGGTCCACTTTATTCACAACATTTATTGTGATTTTTCCACTTTTTGTTTTGATACCATTGTAACACATTTCTAATCGTCACAAAATATCCAAGAAATGTTACAAAATAATTCAATTATTTGCAAAGATACTTAGTGACGGTTATGAATATTACTAACGGATAATAAATGTGACAAATTACCTAACAGAAATATTTGCGTTACTAATAAGAAATCTCAAATGTTGCAAAATCACCCAAATGGTGTAGTGGCCCCATCTCGACGTCCCTGAACTGTTGGATCCTCGTGCCGGCAAACAAAAGTGATTCGAGCACGGCTTTGCCCTTAGCTAATCGAATCATCAGAGGATCATCATCCTGTGCAGCACCCAGCCGATGGAAGCCAGGACAGTGGTATACATACCACGAATATAAAATGTGGGCTGAAAATACCCTGTTCATGGGAAGCCCAAGCCGAACCAAAAAAGCAGCAGCATGCAGTTCGGTACACAAGTGGGAGTAAAGAGCAGGCACTAAAGCAAGCCGCTCTCCAAACGCCATCTGACAAGCCAAAAAAATATATTGCGGCCTGATGTGCGTTCCATCTCCTCCAGCAAAAACAACCTCACTTAGCCAATAAGTGAGGTAAATAGCGAGATCTCTCCGCAGTACAATGTCAGAGCAAATGGCGACTGTACTCGCGAAGAAACCCCTTAACTCTTCCTACATGGCCGAAGTCTTCTTCCTGTCTTCTCGGGTCATGCTATCAGAAGATTCCCTACTGTCAAAAATGTTGGGGAACGAAGAGCCAGAACTCTTCCAACTACTGGATCTAACTTTCGAGCCCTCCTTCTCTTTCAAAAAATCATAGAAGGCGACAAGCTAAAAGTACAAAAGCCTAAACTCCTCTGACTGCTCCTCAAGGACGCTGTCGATCGGCATGAACTCTTCATAGAGTTTACCAAGGATAGGCAATCCAGTAATGGCGCTCAACTCCTTCAAAGAAAAACTAGTTTTACCATTCGTGACAACGAAGGTATTAGTTTGTAGAAGGAATGACTCCAACATAGCCATGAAGGCCTCGTCAGAAAAGATCACGGTCTCCCTAAAGGCGATGACCGCATCAAAAATCTCGGCTTCCTTCAAAACGGCGCCACCAATCAGCAGGACACGATCAGTCCACGACTTCCACTCGGAGTCAGCACTGAAATGGCCACTAAGTCGAAAAGGCTTCACCCAATTGTTGCCGTCACCGCTGGAAATACCAAGGCCCACCGGTCCCAAACCGACATATAATCAGAGCCCTGGTAGCCGCTGGCCGGCATATCCAGGAGGACCGCCAACAAAAACCCCGGTCTTGATTACATTTGTCCTTTTCACCCAGCTTGGAGGATCTTCCCTCTTAGAGCACGTGGGAGCAAGGCTCATGATAGAGATAGTACGATCAAACGTCGATCGGTTAACAACGGTTCTCTTCTCACCATCAGTTGTGTGAGAGAACTGAAAATATCTCCTCTGGTATGTCACGTCGTCGGGGACTACATCACCAAAGAAGAAGGTAGGCTTGGGCAACACCCTCTGATCGTTCATAACCCAAGGACGGTTGCTTACCATGATCTGATAAAACTCCTCACTCTTGAGAGCGGTCAGTCACTACCTCATCTCATCTTTGTTGAGGGAGTCCCACTCTTCCAGGTTTCTCTCAACATACTGGACCTTCTCCCAGGCCTGCTGAACGGTCGGATTAGAAGATCTAGCAGATCGACGAGATACGCTTATAGCAAGCTCTTTACCCTTGTTCGTTCTGGAGGAACCACCTGCAAAGGTTCGAAAAGAAAAAGATTATCATCAAAATGACAGAATTTCGCTAAAAAAATCTAGCAAAATTTTGACATGAGTCCGGGGCAATTCCAAAGAAAAAGAAAATATCCCGAAAGAAATAGAAAGCTTGAAGATAGGCTCAACATTGCTGCGAGCTCCGAAACTCCAAACTTTCGAAACCTCAAAGTCTCCGCAAAATCAGGAAGGGCTCAACATCGCTGCGAGCTCCAAATTCCCAAATTTGTAAAAACTTTCAGGTATGTTATCACATCATGCTACCAATTCAATTTACAAAAAATGCATGCAGGAACATCTTGGTCTGCCTAGAAAATGCATTATCATGATGAGCAAAAAAAAAAAAAACTTTCTCAAATAAAAAAAAGAGAAAGATAAAAAAAATAGAAAGATCAGCAAAAAAAAAAAGAACAAAAAAAGGGAGCTGGCCCACAGGCCACATGGTCGTACGGATCTGTTTGTAGGCCCCAAAAAAAAAACAAAAAGAAAACGCACGAGAAAAAAAAAATAATAACACATGTAAAAAAAAAAGAAAACACATGGAAAAGAAAAGAAAGAAATAAAAAAAAATCTTTTTTACCATCCAATTTTCTAGAAAGGAGTTTTCTTGAGAAAGAAAACTTACTTGAAGCCATTGATGGAGAAGAAAAAGAAAAGCTTGAAGATTCTTGAAGAACTCTTGGTCTTGAAGCCCTCTTGAGATTTTTGCAAAAGAAAGCAATAAGGGCAAGAGATCCAACGTCCCTTTGCTTTTATAGAAGAGAGCAAACCAAAGAAGGAAACAAGAAAAGAGATAAGTGTTACTAATTAGTAACCTTACCAAAAGAAATAAATTAGAAAGATTCTTTCCCAAAAGAAAGATATCTTGAAGGATTCTCTCCCCAAAAGAAAGCAATGAGAGATTTTCTCCCAAAAGATAGGAGATTTGAGAATCTTTCCCAAAAGAAAGATAGTTTGAGATATTCTCTCCCAAAATAAAGGGAACATGAGAGATTCTCTCCAAGTAAGGATATTCTTAGATATTCTCTATCCAAACGAGATATTCTTAGATATTCTTTACAAAAGTGAAACCATATGAGATCTAAGCCATCTTCAAAAGCTTAAGGTCCCATGGGTTAGCCCATATGAGCCAGGTTTGACCACCTAGACACTAAAAAAAGGGGGCTTTTAGTCAAAGAGATATCCCTCTTACCAAGAGCGTACAAAAATGGTTTCATGCCTCTTTTGAGTTGATTGGACCATACAAAAAAGAATTCTAAGCCCCATGAGCTTCCAAAATTCAAACCATCCAGCCTCATATACCAAATTGAGCCAATCTTGAAATAGTCATTCCACAAAAATCCAAACCAAATCCTTGTCCCCTAACTTGCCACATACAGCTTGTTAGGTCACAAGACCAAAATAAAAAAACCAAAACCTGATCCCCTAACTTGCCACATACAGCCTGTTAGGTCACAAGATCAAAACCAAAAATCAACCCCCCAATATTCCACATACAGCTTCTTGGGTCACACGGTCAAAACCAAAACCGACCCCCTAACCTGCCACATATAGCTTGTTAGGTCACAAGGTCAAAAACAAAAACCCGAATCCATATCCCTGATGTCATTTTCAAAACTTTGCCTCGAGATGGTACATGATTCATTTCACTACCATAAAATTCCCCTAGAAGCTCAAAAGGCTACAACACCAAAAGAAAGACTGCTCAAAGACACTTGGTCAAGTCACAAGTTCTCCTTCAAGACTCTATTCGAGGCACATCGACTACAAAAGTTAAGCAACTGGTCGCTATACCTTGAGGGAGCATTTGTTGACAACAAAAAAAAGTCACTTTGCCTCCTCAACATCAAGAAAGCTACATGAAGCTGCAGCCTACCACAAATGGGCAATGCTACTTCCCAAAAAATCAAATCTTATCAAAATCAAACAAAAAATGCAAGATCATTCAAGACAGCCAAAAAAGGAGTACACATGAAGTTTCGGGCCATTTCAAAATCATTTGGCCAAACTTCGCTTCTCCAATAGCTGAACAAGAGCTCTCAGCTGCGACAGCATCGGAGACACCAAATCTTCGATCAGAGCCTATGGATAGTCTCAAAATACATCCAAAAGGCTCTGCGTCAAGTTCCGAGTCAAACCGGCAACGTTTGACCCTCCATCAACCCTCAAACAGCTAAATCAAGCCTCTCGGCGGTGAGAACCACCGAGGTCATCACTCATCAAAAAGAGCACATGGACGGCTTCAAGATACTTACAAAGGGCTACACGTCAAGTTTCAGGTCATTTCGATAACATTTGACTAGACTTTGATGCTCGGAAGCCAAATCAGGCCTCTCGGCGGCGAAGCTCCCTGGGACCATGGTTTCTAAGACAGAGCTTATGGATAATCTCAAAATAACTCCAATAGGTTTCCTGTCAAATTTCAAGTCAATCGGACCCCGGTTGACCGCACATCAAGCCGCAACATCCCACCGTGATGAAAATAAGTCTACTGGCGATAGGACCCCAAATGGCTTCAAAACTCAAACAAAAGCCTATGGTTGGTCTTATTTATTGCTCAGGAGGCTTCACCCCAAATTTCAGGTCATTCCGACATCGTTTGACCCAGTTTCAGCTCCTGACAGAAAATCGGTAGCTCTACGCGACAAAGTCTTCGGCTTTCCCGGAAAATTGGAAACTTTGCACTCCTAAATGCAAGGATTCTCATCAAGTTTTCTATAGGGAAATCAGGCCATTAAATGATCAAGAATATGTCAAGAAAAAAGAATTGAAAAAGACCTCAAAACGGCCGCGAAACGGGACCAGAAGGGGATAATTCCCCCCAGGGTCGCATCCCGCTAGCCCATGGTCGCCGGCGACCATGGAGCTCCGGGTCTCCGGATTTCCCCCTGAGAGGCCCGTTTTTCGTCTTTTTTTTTTGCATTTCAAAGCGTTCAACTTCTGTGATTTTTCAAAATCCATACTTTTGAGGTACCAAATCCTTTGGCATCCGTCAAAATCACGGGTCCGTCTTCAAGAGTATCAAAATCAATACTGATCGTCAACCGGTCAACCAAAAAGTGTGATTTCTACCCGATCGATCGAGAAATCGACAGGACAGATGGCACCGACCTACTGTTGGCAATCAATGCCTGAAGTTACATGGTCATCCAATGTTGATCTACATGAAGATCCATCGATGATCATCGCCAGAAGAATCCCAAAAGACGCGGCACGGCCCGCGACTCTTCAACTACTCGGCGACCACTTAATGCAATTAATTGGCTAGCTTTATTGCGGTCATTAACTCATTTCTTTGGACGGCCCAATCAGAAGCAAGCATCCAGAAGTTACAAGTCAATTGATTCATAGCATTTAACCCATGAAACTCCTCCCATCATGGTGATTAATGGCGACTAAATGCCCTCAATCTCCACCGGCCAATCAGAAGCCAAGAAAAATGAGTTACAAAATAAAGAAATAAATCTTGTAACTCCTCCCTTTATGTAGCATTATGACAATTAAGGCTCATAAATCCTCCTAAATGTCTACCTAAAAGCCTATAAATAGGAGAGCACTCCAAAGCATTCAAAAAAAAAACATCACTTCTTCCACATACACAGATCCTAGACCAAAAAAAAAAAGAACAGAAAATCCAGAGAAAGAAAGAGAGAAAACTCTGCGAAAGTTTAGAACCGGCCACCACAACAAAGTGAAAAAAGTCCCTTGGGGGTACCCCCCCCCCAAGGTCCTTGCCTTCTCCTTTTGCCTCCAATGTCTTGGACGTGGCTTTTCAGCCCATCTACTTAGCTTTTTATTGGACATAAGACCTCCTCTTGGTCTTTATCCTCTAAAAATTTGAGGTTATAGCCAAGTCAAGCAAATCAAGAGCATCCTCTGTTCTCATCTCCATTGATGATGGTGCAGTCCACACATGGCTTGCGACCGTCAATCTGAACGAGTCCCCCACAATCTTCTAAGAAGTTAGATCCTCCTTTTCTTACTTTTCATTGTATTTTGTATTTTTTAAAAAGAGACAAAACCCACAACTCTTGTCTTTCATTATTGATAAGAATTGTAAATCGGCTATAAACGCCAAAATCGGCTATAAACGCCAAAATCGGCTATAAATGCCAAACAAATTGCCTTTTACGGCAAATCAAGAAAATGTCTCTTTTCTTAAATATATGTGAAATGGAAGACTTGAAAGAAGTTGATTTCTTTTTTACTTGCGAAGGTCGATCTCTGGATCACCACTTGCAATTCCAAGTAAAAATAGAAAATCTGACACACCCTCACACAAAAAAAAATATTGATGCACGCCTTTCCCCCCGGGCGTGAAAGGGTCGGACCCCACAGACTCCCACGTCTACCGACCTCGATAGCGCCAAGCAGAAGCGCAGTCCATCAGACCATGCCGCCAGAAATGACGGTAGAGGGTCGTGCGATCGAAGCTGACGGGCGGTCGAAGCTAAGTGATGATAGGAGACATCTAGCTGCCTCCCGAGCTGGAGGAGACTTCTGCTGAGCTGGAGGCTGTTTCCGAGCCGGGGGTTTCTGTCGAGCTGGAGGCATCTGTCGAGCTGGAAATCTCTGTTAAGTTGGAGGCTGTCTCGTTGTCTTTGCGGAGGTTCTCGAGCTTGGGCTTCGTCTGCTTCTTGCCTGACGGCCATGAGTGCTGTCATAGTGACCACGGGTTGTAGGGCCAAGTCTCTCCGAAGCTCGTTGCCTGGCGGAAGAGCTTATTGGAAAAACAAGGTCGCTATTGTATCTGAGGCGCTTTCGATCTGGCTATAGATAGTCCAGAACCTCTTGGCAAATTGTGTGACGTTCTTGGTCGGCTTCATTCTGAGGGCCATTGGGTCGGAGTGCGTAGAACCATCTTAGGGGGAGGTCCCCGAGATTAGAGGAGAAGACTCTGCAGTTCAGGTGGTCTGTGTAGGCCCACACCGACTTCCTCTAAGTGAAGTGCTGGAGGTGTGTTGCTAGGTCCGAGGTCCCATCGTAAACGACGAACCTCGGGACGCTGAAGTTTTCAGGAAGGGGAAGTTTCTGATCTTTGGAGAGTGCCGAAATCGTCAGAGTTCAGCCGAACTCGAGCGAAACCGGCCATCTCCATGTTCTACTGTATTGCTTGTTCGATGTGTCGATCAAGCCATTCTCTGAAGTCGTGGTTGTTATCCCAGCTTTCGCCATGAGCTCGGTCGCTTCTATTGTTTTTCAGGGTGCGCCTTTCGGAAGGTGGAGTCAAGGTCGACCCCTTAGAGGATGAACCCGATTGAGTATCCTGCTGTTGGACGCTCTCTGGACCAGATCTTGCTCCGGACCTTTCCTGGCGGGGGATCGTCGGCAGCTGTGTTGACAATGTCAATGGTCCCTTTCCCTTTCTGATTTTTTGAGGCATGGTGTTATGGAAGATGGCTTTTTGATCGATTTTCCACAGACGGCGCCAATTATAAGTGCACAAAAATTCACAGACCGAGGGGTAGTGATTTTGAGACTCACAAGAATAGGAGGATGGAGCTGGAGCTCTTTGGCCTAAAACCTGAAGGGGGAGGAAGAAGAAGGTCAGAGGACCCTGGCTGTGGGCAGCGCAGGCCTCTCCAATGCCTAAGTTAGTGTGGGAACTAAGCAAAGGATGGAGATTTTTGGGGAAGAAGATGGGAGTACCAGAGTGTTCATGCTGCCCCCCCCCCCCCCCCCCCCCCCCGCGTTCTCTCTTTGCTCTGTAGCTATGTTTATATAGAGGAGAAGAGGAGGCAGGAAGGTAGTTAACTGTCCCATCGTAGCCTACTTTGACATCAATGTCAGTCTCATCGTAACCCACTTATTTCATCAAGCCATATCCTGGCGCCTTGGGAGCTGTGGAGGGCGATCTATCAGTAGATACGAGCGGTGCCCTTGCCTTCTTGCACGTCTTGTAGCCTGCTTGAGTATCCATGGGAGGATTGCTGTTAGTATCCGTTCCGGTCAGTCTTTAAGTACAACTGCCGAGATGCATGATCGAGGTTGAGAGTGACCGAGGTCGGTACATAGAACCGAGGTAAGGAATGACCGAGGTAGGGAGCAACCTCGACTTGGTTAGAGACCTGGCAGGAGTGCCGCGGTGGAATACTTGGACCGAGGTGGGAGCACCTGGTGAGATGGAGTAGGCCGAGCTGAGGTATGCGGCCGAGCTGGAAGATGTCGAGAACAAGACTCGCTCCAGGGGGGAGGCTAAGTTCTGCTGAGCTGGCGATCTTTGGTGGTTCGGAAATATCCCCACACAGATATACATACCAGATATTAACCGGCATTCCTTTTGAACAGCTCGGGTTTCAATAGCTAGAACCACTTTGGAGTTCAGCTCTTTCAACGCCGGATTTGTCTAGTCACAGCCTTGGAGGATACGGGCTCAGGATGTATGTACGTTTGTCTGCATCTACAGAGCATCGAAGTTCAAAGCCTGCATCATATTCTATCATGTTCTTGGTTAGGTTTTCGAAAGTGTCAACAACTACTTTTATATATCTGAGCCAAATCATTTTCTATCTGTTGACAATAGCAAAGGCCAATGGTGAGGGACATTAATAATGATGAGATGCCCTAATTCCTTTTTATACATCCATTTAAAAAAAATGAAGCTTATTTCATGTCCTATGAATGCTGGAAGTTTTGGGGTGCAGCTCTGGCTAATCAAGTACTATTATGGGTTAAGTTTTGGGGTGCAGCTCTGGCGAATCAAGTACTATTATGGGTTAACCCTAGTTCAACCAAAATTCTAAAACAAGAAATATGGTTTTTAACTTGTCTTGACCTGAACCCAACCTGAATTCCAAAATGACCAACCTTAGACCAAATTAAGGTGAAGTTGTATCCTAGTTGGGAATCTTGTATTATGGTTTTAACACATACCCAACCCGAATTAGTCCTCATTATTCTTAACCCAAGCCCAACCACCAAAACAGCATAATCTAAGTTCTTAATTGGGATTTGTTCCTGCAATGAAATGATTACGTGTTTCGTGGATTTCTATTTTCATGGGTGAGAGGAATTGTTCAATCCTACTCCTCGCATGATAAAACAAAACATTTTTTATCAAGGAAAGTCAATTTTCCTCTTCTGTGAAGAAAAATAACAAATTATTAGTCAACATAAAAAATCAGTATAATTTTTTTCTCCATCACAAAATTCATTAGTTGCGCAAAAGCATCCTTGGAGTTTAAGTAGAATAAAATGCCAATATGGTTGAAAAAGTCCATAAATGACATCTTTAGATGCTCTTTAAAAGTAGCCCTTTCAGATTCTCCAAACCATTCTAACCCCACCCACCTCTCTCTCTCTCTCTCTCTCTCTCATGGATACTGCAATCTTCTTCACTGTTCTCCTTCCTATCCTCTCCACCCTCTTCCTCCTCACCAGAGGAAGAAGAAAAACAACAAAAAAGCAACCTCCTGGTTCACTAGGGATCCCCATAATTGGTCAGAGCATCCAGTTTTTACGAGCCATGCGGTCAAACACAGCAGAGAAATGGCTCGAAGATCGGATTAGAAGGTATGGACCAATCTCCAAGCTGAATCTCTTTGGGACGCCGACTGTGTTCATCAACGGTCAGGCGGCAAACAAATTCTTACTAACCAGCGACAGCCATACGCTTAGTAACCAGCAACCGCAGTCGATTCAAAGGATTTTGGGTTATGATAATTTATTGGAATTAAGTGGAGATGACCACAGGCGCGTAAGGGGTGCAATTGTTTCATTCTTGAAGCCGGAGGTGTTGAAGAAGTACGTCGGAAAGATGGATTCTGAGGTCAAGCACCACATTGAGACACATTGGAGGAACAAGCAAAACGTCGCGGTATGTGTCACACAGACAACTTTTTTTTCTTTCTTTTGGGGCTGGGAAGACGAAGCCCAACAAGTGAGGAGGAGAGCCCACACAAGTGAGATACTTAGGCATCGATCTCTAAGCAGCCGAATGTTATGGAGTTGTAAACTAAATTGAACAACCCCTTGTCATCGGTCACATACACATATATTACGATTGCATCACAATTCTTATTATTATGATCAAAATTAATTTTTGAACAATAAGAATACAAAAATACATGTGCGTCAAAACAATATTAAGTTTCTCATGATAATTTCACTATATATTTTTAATTTTCTGATTTTTTTTAAAGTATCAAGATGTTATTAAGAGAATATTTGTAGCCAAAACATCGCAGTGACATGGTTTCTATCAAATAATATTATGACAAATAAAGATTATTATTTTTATTATGGGTGAGAAAATGGGCTTCACAGCAGAATATCGGTACCATTACAACATTGGAGAAAGTACATTCCTTGGCAGTGGTTTGGGATCATTCACTGGATGGGCCACCATGGTTGAAAAGCCCGGTCTACGTCAGATCTGACTCAGATTCTACTGCTTGGATCCAGGTCCACCTGTTTGGATAAGCGGAAAGCGGCGTAAGCCGAGGTCAACCCGATTGGAAAGTGGGTAAGCCCAGATCCACCCATTAGTACATCAGGACCCAAATTCATGCTTTAGGGTGAAGCCCAAATTCATTTGAAAAAAGAAACTTAAAAATCATAAAAGACCCCTTTCTTATGTCGTTGTGGTGTGTTTGTGTACAAATGGGCCTATTGAGAAGTATCAATTTTATAAAACTTATTCCTGGGCCGGCCCTTTAAGGGTTTCAGACCCTAAACATGGATCTACATCAGGCCTGTCTAACCGAAATGTATCTCCAGGCCAGCCCATATGGACCCAGATACGGGGTGGAGTAGGGCTTGATTAAGTCCCATTGATCATTGATGCCCACGTCCCATTTCTTTGAAAGTTTGCCATAAACAGGTGAAAGAAAAAGTAATTGGAGTCCAGTAGCATTAGGGATGGTAACGGGCGGATTGGGGTAAATCCAAATCCATACCGTCTCAAATTTGTCTCATTCAAGCCAGCCCCACCCCATAACACGTCAGTGACATGTGATACCAAATTCGCCGATTGGACACGGGTTAGGTCAAATGCATGGGAAATAGTGTGGTAGAATTCAAACACACAATCTCATCGTTAAGAATACTTGCACCATATGAATTTTGTTTATCCTTTTAATAGTAAATAAATATATATTATATATACGGGGCAGGACGGATTACATCAACAAAATCCAAACCCACTCCGTTTCAAAAAAACTAATACCAAACCCACCCTCAATTATAAGCGGGGCGGGGCGTGGCCTCATTTAAACCCTACCCATTGCGATCCCTAGGTAGCATGCTAAAACTTGTGGTCTCAACTTTAACACTCGTTCCGGCTCATCATTACTTGCCTGCGACCCTGAGTTTATTCGGATCCATAGGCACCTAGTCAAGTCGCCTGGATAAAACTGTCAAGAAACTTAGCCAGACTCACCTGAGTTACTCAGGTCAGCGACCTTCAACATTAAGTTTGAGTACTTAAGTTACTTAATGGATGAAAAAGAAATGTCAGGGTGTCATATATTTTGAATCTACTCGAATGGATATATTGTGGATCACTACCTAATTAATTATTGGTCCCAAAGACTCTGGGCCGTGGCAAACTTTGCTCGGGCCAGTCAATGGTTGGGTCACCCTAACCATGTTGAACTATGGGTATTCTTTGAATCATTTTGTGGCCCACTTGATGAGTTGAAAATGATCTCACCTGATGGATGGTGTGGATTGTACAGGTGCTGCCGCTCATGAAGAACCTCACCTTCGACATCATATGCTCTCTTCTATTCGGCATGGATAGTGGGCCACGGCGGACCAAGATGATCGACGGCTTCCAGTGCATGATTGAGGGGATGTGGTCCATCCCCATAAACCTACCTTTCACAAGGTTCAACCGTAGCCTGAGAGCAAGCACAAGGGTCCACTCCATGGTTAGGGAGCTGATACAGGAGAAGAGATTGGCCCTGAAGAAAGGCCAAGTCTCTCCCCATCATGACCTAATCACTTGCATGATTACCAATGGAGGGAACAAGGGAGATGAAGGTATCATCAAACAAGGGGAGATTGAGGACAATGCCATCATCGTCATGATCGCTGGCCATGATACCTCATCGGTGTTGATCACCTTCTTCATGCGGCTTCTGGCCAATGACCCCATTGTCTATGCCAAAGTGGTTCAAGGTAAGGTGCAGCCAGTAGTGTCGGATCAAAGATTTTCATTTAAGCTATGCAGGCCCCAAACATGTAGTTAGGTTTTGGATGCAAATTAAATCGGTATTTTTATGTGAGTTTTGGGACAGCCTCGGGATTTTTATATGGATTTTGAAAACATAACGAGATTCCTCATTGGGTTTTAGAAGTAGACCTGGATCTAAAACGGGCGACCGCCCCCAAAAGCATGTACCTGGGTCTGCCAGTGCTCACATGGGTTCAAGTTTTGGTGTCGGACCCGTAAGAGTGGTCAAAAAATTTTCAATGAACCTTGGATTACCGGATTACATGAAGGACCCAACCCAAAAAAGTCTCGAGTATGTACTCTTTTTCAAGGCCTTGATTGATAATCGGTTTTGGTAACAATAATCGACTCATTCCAAACCAAACCATTTGTTTGCAAGATGAATATGTCAAACCAAATCTGACCCAAAAAGTGAAATAGGGCAAGCCCTAATTACCAAGTTGGGTTAGGAATCAACATCCCTACCATTAGAAGGCACTGATTGGTCAGATTTTGGATTGCAGAACAGGAAGAGATAGCTAAGAGCAAAGCCCCAGAGGAACCTCTAACATGGGAAGATGTTGCACAGATGAAGTACACATGGAAGGCAGCAATGGAGACATTGAGGATGATCCCCCCAGTGTTTGGGGCCTTCAGAAGGGTCTTGAAAGACATTGAATATGGTGGCTACTTGATCCCCAAAGGGTGGCAGGTGAGTTTATTCATTCAAATGTTCTTCCAAGGTAACATCAGAAGGTGGCCCACTTTTAGGTGAGACAGGTCATCTGTATGATGGGCCCAGTCTTCGAGGCACTGACCATCATCATCAGTCCTAATCATCTTTCTTTTTTTTACCAAAAAAATTGTGCTATAATAGAATTATAATAATCAGGTCTGTCAGGTTTTATATATTGGGAATGTCAACACGTTGGGCCTCATCTTGGATCCACAGACAGGAATATTCTGTTCAGAACCAATCGGGATGACGCGACTCATTTGAGCCCTTAAAAACTGGTTTCCACTTGATCACACACTTGTTTCCACTATACTCTAATGAATCTCCCTTCAACCTTCTACTAATTTTTTTTTGTTGATTTGATTGTTAGCTATTCTGGTCAATGAGCTCGACGCATATGGATGAGCATATCTTTGCAGACCCAAAGAAATTTGATCCAGCCCGCTTTGATACCCAATTATCCATTCCTCCTTACAGCTTTGTTCCATTTGGAGGTGGGATCAGGATCTGTCCTGGAAATGAGTTTGCAAGATTAGAAACACTGATTGCAATTCATTACTTGGTGACCCAGTTCAGATGGAAATTGTGTTGCAAGGCTGATACTTTCATCAGGGATCCAATGCCAGTGCCATCTCAGGGGTTACCCATCCAGCTTGAGCCCAAGTAGACCTCATAATATCACGCATAGCTTTCAGAGAGGAATGAAAGCAGATCAAATGATAATGTCTTCAATGTACTCAAATGTAATACTGTAGTTTTAAAGGTTGTTTAATGTACTGTGCGAAAACTCGAAAACTAGGTTTCATACAGAGAGTAGTTGGGTCGGGTCGGGTCGGGTCGGCTCGAACTGAAGACTATGGCATGTGTTAACTGAGTCTTAAGTTAAAATTGCTATGGAGTGTCATCACCACCATTGGAGCTTCACCCCATCCATGTTCTGCTAAGTGACTTATCCTTTTTAACTCAATGATCTCCAGTACTCTCTATGACTCGGATGGATGCAGGGATTAGGACCTTATTTATTTATTTATTTTCTAAGCCTTATTTATTTATTTATTTCTTGGGGAATGGCAGGTGCGCAGCTAATGAGGTCATGAGTTAAGGTTTTAGGCCAACTAAAACCCAACCAATTTTTTTTTCTAACGGAAGGGCTGGACTAATTCCAACGGGCCCAGAGAAAAGCTGAGTAAAACTCTAGTGGCCCCAGGTGGTAGCACTAGTGGACTCAAACCTAACCTAAATTGAATGTGGGTAAGCTAGCTGGATGAATCCAAACTACCAATCCCAAGTTTAAAATTAATATCGATATAAATACGTATGACTAGGATAAATATCCTGAGTACCGGTGTACATAGGTGGGGATAGGGGAAGAGGTCAGATTTGTCTTGATGGGACCAAGATTAACAAAGTATTGTACTGTTGACACCAAAAATGTCACTTTGCCTCTTCAACCTCAAGAAAGCTATGTGAAGCCGCAGCCTACCATAAATAGGAAATGCTACTTCCAAAAAATCAAATCTTGTCAGAATCAAATAAAAACTGCAAGATCCTTCAAGACAGCCAAGAGAGGAGTACACATGAAGTTTCGGGCCATTTCAAAATCATTTGGCCTAACTTCACTCCTCCACAAGCTAAACAAGTGCTCCCGGCAACGACAGCGTCGAAGATATCAAATCTTCGATCAGAACATGTGGATGGTCTCAAAATACCTCCAAAAGGCTCCACGTCAAGTTCCAGGTCAAACCGACAACGTTTGACCATACATCAACCCTCAAACAGCAGAATCAAGCCTCTCGGCGGCGAGAACCACCAAGGTCATAACTCATCAAATAGAGCACATGGCTAACTTCAAAATGCTTACAAAGGACTACACGTCAAGTTTCAGGTCATTTTGACACCATTTGACTAGACTTAAACTCTCGGAAACCAAATCAGACCTCTCGGTGGCGAAGCTCCCCGGGACCATGGTTTTCAAATCAGAGCTAATGGATCATCTCAAAATAACTCCAATAGGCTCCCTGTCAAATTTCAAGTCAATCGGACATCGGTTGACCGCACATCAAAGCGCGACATCTTCCTCGCGGCAAAATCAAGTCTACTGGCGACTGGATCCCACACAACTTCAAACTCAAACAAAAGCCTATGGTTGGTCTTATTTATTGCTCAGCAAGTTCACCTCAAATTTCAGGTCATTCCGACATCGTTTGACCCAGTTTCGGCTACTGACAACAAATTGGCAGTTCTGCGCGACAAACTCTTCGATTTTCCCGAAAAATTGGAAACTTTGCACTCCAAATTGCAATGATTCTAATCAAGTTTTCTACATGGAAATCAGGTCAATAAATGTACAAAAATGTCGGAAAAAATACTGAAGAAAAAAGAATCGGAAAAGACGGAACGAAACGGCCCAAAATCGGCGATCAAAGGGGGAAAAACCCCATGGTCGCCGGCGACCCTAGAAATCTGGGTCGCCAGATTTCCGCCGAAAGGGCGTTTTTCGACCCCTTTCGCATTTCGAGATTTTCGGCCCCTGTGGTTTTCCAAAATTCTGACTTTCGAGGCACCAAATCCGTCGATATTCGTCAACATCACGGGTCCGTCTTCGAGAGCATCAAATCATCATTGATCGTCAATCGGTAAATCAAGAAAGTGCACTTTCTGTCCGATCGATCGAGAAATCAACAAGACAGGTGGCACCGGCCCGCTGTTAGCAATCAATGTCTGAAGTTGCATGGTCATCCGATGTCGATCAGCATGAAGATCCATCGATAATCATCGCCAGAAGAATTTCAAAAGACGCGGCACGGCCCGCGACTTTTCAACTGCCCAGGCGACCACTTAATGTAGTTAATTGACTATCTTTATGACAAGTTATTGCAGTCATTAATTCATTATTTTGGATGGCCCAATCAAAAGCAAGCATACGGAGTTACAAACCAAAGGTTTCATGACATTTAAACATTGAAACTCCTCCCATCATGGCGATTAAAGGAGATTAAATGTCCTTAATTCTCCATCGGCGAATCAGAAGCCAAGATCCAGGAGTTAAAAAAGAAAGAAATTAAACCTTGTAACTCCTCCCTTTAAGTGGCTTTATTGCAATTAAAGCCCATAAACCCTCCTAAATGGCTACCAAATGCCTATAAATAGGAGAGCATTCCAAGAAGAATGTCACGCCCCAAAAATTCGATTGGATCCTAAACAGATTATTAGGGCATGAGAATCGGGGCCAATTAAAAATGTTTCCCTTAAATACATTTGCGACCCCAATTCTGGGTGGATCGAAGTCCATAGTGAGGTTATGAGTGATGATCAGTCACCATAAACAAACACGGAAGCAACGATTCATATAATATGCGCAAATGGTCACCAATACAACATACAATAACATCAGAGCTGATACAAGTAACAGAAAGGCATTTACTTATATTTCAATTACAAAATGCATTAGAGTTTTAACGAATGTCTAAAATACCATAATGACCTGTGTCTTGCACCTATGCTTGTAGTCGGAGTGTAAAGTGAGGCTCTCATGTACCAATCCAGCCGCACCACACTGCTGCCACACCACACTATGGGTAAACCCTCAACTAGTGAATCTCATAAAACCGGCACAATCACCTACACAATGGGTCCCACTACCTAAGCACCAAATGTAGCAACATCAGATATACTGGCAAGTAAATAGATATGAGTAACAGTGTAACATGTGCCAACCGAAACCAATATAAAAGTACAGAAATAATGGATAAACAAAACATAACTAACCAACAAAATAATCAAACCATCATATACTATCAGAATAAACACACTCGGGCGAACCCGATACCCAAACATGCTGGTCAAACAAATGCAACCCAGGCGAACCCGTTACCCAGACAAGCTGGTCAAACAAATGCAATCCAGGCGAACCCAGTCAAACCCAGACAAGCTGGTATGGTGGCGTACGTCCACCTCCCGATCTGTAGATAGTAAATACAAAACCGTACGTGGGCACACACATACACAAACCCACATGTATACATTCAAACCCACACACAAACAAACACAAACACAAACATATACATACACACACAAACCCAAACCTACACATACACACACAAACCACACACACAAAAATCCAAACCTACACATACACACACAAACCCACACACACAAAAACCCAAACCTACACATACACCCACAAACCCAAACATACATACACACACAAACCCACACACACACACAAACCCAAACCTACACATACACACACAAACCCACACATACAAAAACTCAAACCTACACATACACACACAAACCCACACACAAAAACCCAAACCTACACATACACCCACAAACCCAAACATACACATACACACACAAACCCATACACGCACAAACCCTAACCTACACATATACACACAAACCCACACACACAAAAACCCAAACCTACACATACACCCACAAACCCACACATACAAAAATCCAAACGTACACACACACACACACCCAAACCCACACACACACTCTCCTAAACAAGAGGTCCGGTTAATCCTACATAGGGTGCTCCCATCCCATTGTCAATAGAGCCACAAGGGAACCCACCCCATGAGCATATTAGTAGAGGGTATTAGACCAAGTAACGGAATGGCAATTCTCCTGTCTTGTAATATTCGGGAGGTCATTAGCTAACCATAGCCTATACAAATCCTATAGTCAAGGGCCAACAGGAGTGGGCACTAACCAACCTAAGGCTGGGGTCGTTCATCACATGTAGGGTGATACCGTCTAACACAGTGGTTACGCGGGTCCGAAATGCATCTCATAATCATTTGGTGCTTCTGAAGTTGTTGGCACCTCGGGGTTCCACTACGCCACTCACTTAGCCCAATATGGATCCCACATATACTACCTCACAACTCACAATGAGATGTTAACCTACACACCCCCTTACTAGAGGTCCAATTCATATTCATAGGTCAAGTGGGGCCAATGTCCAAGTTTTAAGGGTAAATGGGTTCCAAATATTCCATTTAATTTAACACCATTTTAATGCCCCCAAATCCATTCAATTTAACACCATTTTAACGCCCATTGATAACTCCACCCTTAATGTCCTTCAAGTCCTTACCCACTAATCCAAACAACCCACATTAAGACCATTTTAACACCCATTAATAGCTCCACCATAAGTGTATTTTAAATCCATACCCACCAATCCAATTATCATAAATGCACATATTAGAGATATGTAACACATTTAGAGATATTTAACACATTTATAGCATTAGTAGATATATTTAACACATTGAAGGCATTAGTAGAGGTATTTAACACATTTCAAGCATCAGTAGATATTTTTAACATATTTAAAGTAGTAGTAGAGATATTTAACATATTTAAAGCATCTAATAGAGAAATTTAACACATTTTAAGCATATTGAACACATTTTAAGCATCTAGTAGATATAATGAACATGTTTAAAGCATCAAAGCCAACAAATGTAACACGTACACACTATTATTCATGTCTATATACTTGCCTTGGCTTGATTGCCCAAATCCACAAATCTTAGCTCCATAGCCCAACAAACCAAACCTAAGGGATAATAACAAAATAAAACTAAATTAAAATACAAAACTAAAAGAATGGAAAGCTCTAAGCTATTTTAACACAACTCCACACCCAAAGCACATAAACCAAACCTAGGGGGAAGAAGAGCTTACCAAACAGATGGGTGGATGGAGTGGTGGCTTGCAAATTGGAGATGAGATGCTCGCAGGGTCCGCGCGAAAATGATGGCCAAGATCGGAGGTGGGGCTGCCCTTGCAGTCCATTTCCAGCAAGGTGGGTGAGAGAGAGTGAGAGAATGAGAATGAGAGCTGAAATTGAGATGGGGAGGTTGTGGGGCCTACTTGATCTGTGGCCCACTAAATTAGTGGTGATGGAGGGTCTCTTTGGTGGTCCATTGACAAGGAGAAGGAAGAAGACAGAAACAAAGAAAGAAATAAAGAATGGAGAAAGAAAGAGAGAGAACAGAGAGAAAATGTGAAATATGGGTTGAGATGGGTGGGGGAGAAGTAAACTCACGTTTACAGTGAGTGGAGACAAAGAAAGAAAGGGATAAAGAATGAAAAGAGAGAAATGGGATGAGAGATGGGAGATCAGATGAGATGAGATGAAGAAATGGGTGGGGTTTTCTTCGTTGGCAGGGAGGTGAGTGAAGTTAGGTGAGGGAAAGAGAGAAGAAAGAGAGAAATCAGAGAAAGAAAGACAGAAACTGGGAAGGAAAGGAAGAAATGAAAAATGGGAAAATAGAGAGAGATGGAGTGGGCTGGTTCGCCGGAGATGGAGAAGCTCGGTGATGACGCAGGTGGGTCCGGCGGCGATGGTGATGGAGTTGGGACAGTGGGGGCAGCATGGCTGGGTGAGGGAGAAATGAGTGATAGAAATGAGAGATGAGAGGAGAGGAGGAAGATGGCAGGCGGTGTTGATGGCAGCGGCGTCATCCGGCGGCGACGAGGCAGCGAGGAGGTTGAGGGAGGGAGAACGAGAGAGATGGGAAAAAGAAAGGGAAGGGGCGGCTGCTGCTGTGAAAGGGGGAAAAATGAAGGAGATGGAATGAGATGGGGAAGGCTCACGTGGATTAGGTTAGGTGGGTGGGGGAGGAAATTACCAAATGGCCATTAGGGCCTTAGGTTGGGTCAGGTCAGGTTTTGGGTCAGGTTCAAGGGTCCGGATCGGGATGCAATGAAGTACAAAGTTCGGGAAATTAGGTAATATACCCGATGGTGCCAAAATCTCGAAAAGCGAAAAATACTAAAAAGCCATTGGAACTTTCCGGAAATAGCGACACACACCCCTATTGTACCCAAACGGGCTTGGATCTCAACCCAACTTCGCCGCGCGATCCTAAAGATAATCGGACCTATTTGGCTTATAAACGAGCTTAATTAACTAAAAGCACAATTAACTAAACTAATTACAACCTTAGAATTTGGGGATGTTACATCCTTCCCTCCTTTAGAACATTTGGTCCTCCAGATGACTAAATCTATCCAAGGTAAAAGATTTGGTTACTCCTACTAAACTTGATCTCTAAAGTCTGAAGGTGACAAGCTGCGGTGAAACTCAAGATAGTGCTCAAGCTACTTGCTATCTGACCCATAATCTGCTCACAACTCCATAACTCTGTCTGACATAACAAACATCTGAGAAGAAAGGATTTGGAAAAAAAAAAAACCAGAGATCAGGTCCAGAAAAATCGATCTGAATCCCGAAATCCAGACAGACAGAATACAGAGAAAAAGAGAAAACTCTGCTGAAGTTCTGCATCGACCACCGCTACAAGGTGACAAAAGTCCGCCCCCCAAGGTCCTTGTCTTCTCCTTCTGCTTCCAATGGCTTAGATGTAGCTTTTCAGCCCGTCTACTTAGCTTTTCATTGGACATAGGACCTCATCTTGGTATTTATCCTCTAAAAATCCGAGGTTATAGCTGAGCCAAGCGAAGCAAAAGCATCATTTGTTCTCATCTGCATGGATGATGGCGAAGTCCACATACGACTTGCGATCGTTAATCTGAACGAGTCCCCCACAATCTCCTGAGAAGTTAGATCCTCATTTTCTTGCTTTTCATTGTAGTTTGTATTTTTCTAAGAGACAAAAAAAATCACAACTCTTGTCTTTCACTATTGATAAGAATTGTAAATCAGCTATAAATGCCAAAAATCGGCTATAAATGTCAAAAACCGCCTTTCACGGCAAAAACAAATGAAATCGACTTTTATGGCATTTCAAAACCATGTCTCTTTTCTTAAATATATGTGCAATGAAAACTCGAAAGAAGTTGATTTTCTTTTCTACTTGTGAAGGTCGATTTTCGGATCACCATTTGCAATTCCAAGTAGAGTAGAAAATCTGGCACACCCACCCAAAAAGAAAAATGTCGATGCTTGCTCCGCCCCTCCAGGCACGAAAGGGTTGGACCAAACATACAGTCACGTCCGACAACCTCAGTAGGCGCCCAGCGCGAAATGTGTGTCCATCAAGCTGGCACACCCGATGGTACTCGTTCATTTGAGAACACGATGCTTAGAAATGAAATATTTACATATCATATTTTTGCTCTATGCTTATACTTATTTTCTAGATTCCTTGGTTACTTTCTAGTTGGTGGCCTATGTTGGATTTTGCATCTAAAAAAAATGAGAAGGGATATTTGGAAATTTCTAATTCTATCTTTGAGTTTATTTCCACTCTTTCTTTTTCAAAAATAAAAAAAATCAGTTTTCTCATTTAAGATTTAAACTTGAGAAACTTTGATCCTCTCCTTTCGTCCATGTGCTTGCAGAAATGTTGAACCGGTTCGGATTGGGATTTGGGCCACTCTTTCTCTTTGATAAGTCCATTAGAGATCTAAAAAAAAATTAGATTTCTCAGTTTGGATCAGACTTGAGAAACTTTGATCCTCTCCTTTCGTCCATGTGCTTGCAGAAATGTTGAGCCTATTCGAATTGAGAATTGGGCCATCGTTTCTCTTCGATGAGTTCATTAAAGATCTTTCTAAAAAAAATCAGATTTCTCATGTTGGGTTTAGACTTGAGAAACTTTGATCCTCTCCTTTCATCCATGTACTTGCAAAAATGTTGAGCCTGTTCGAATTGGGAATTGGGCCATCGTTTCTCTTCGATGAGTTCATTAAAGATCTTTCTAAAAAAAACCAGATTTCTCATTTTGGATTCAAAATTGAGAAACTTTGATCCTTTCCCTTTTAGGCACCGGAGCTCGCAGAAATGTTGAGCCTGTGACGAATCGGGGATTAGGCCATCCTTTCTCTTCGATGAGTTCATTAGGAATCTTAAAGAGAGAGAGAGAGAGAGAGAGAGAGAGAGAGAGAGAGAGACAGAGACACAGAACATTAAGGTTAAACCAATTGCGTTCTTTGATCACGATTGATTCAAGAAAAGCCTTGTCCAGAGTGTGGAGATAGCTTGACTGTTCTAGGTAAGGGTCCTCCAAACGGGTTCATTAAGTAATCCTACTCGTACCTGGGGGCAATTCTATCAATTGAGGTTTCACAAGACCGGATTAGGAAGCCTATGTGCACTCTTTCGTGTTTAGATCTTTAAAAAAAAAAAAGAACTTCCGTTATCTTCGGGTTCGGATTTGAGAAATTGTGGTTCCTTCCCTTCTGGGCACCGACGCTCGCAGAAATGTTGAGCCTGTGTTCAGATTGGATTACTATTTACTCTCTTAGACGAATCCTATCTTGACCTTTCAAAAAAAAATCTTGTCACTTTTGGATCTAGATTCGAGAAATTGTGGTTCCTTCCCTTTTGGGTACCGGTGCTCGCAGAAATGTTGAGCCTGTATTCGGATTGGAATACCATTTGCTCTCTTTGACGAATCCAATCTTAGTTGTTCAAAAGAGAGAATCCCATCACATGGATGCGATTTCCAACATTTGTGCCTAGTAATACTGGTACGCCCTTTTTGGGTCAACTGTATTCACGACCGGCACTCTTGTTCTCTCCAACATTTGTGCCTAGCGGTACTGGTACGCCCTTCAGGGTCTACTGTATTCGCGACCGATGCATTTGTAACTTCAACCTTATATTCTTCTTACCTCGAGCAAGCTCTGCTTCTCGATAAGTCGAATTTAGGTTCACAATTGCTTCTAACAGTCATTGGAACGCTCATTCTGGGCTCACCATACTTGCAATCAGAACAATTGTACCATCTATGGCTTTTTACCTTCTTCATGTCACTTGGGTAGGTCCATGACCTTCGAGTGATTTGAAAAGACAAAACCATAGTTTTTCCCATTTATGATCATTATATACTTGTGATTACTAATGGATGTGGTCTTGTTTCAGAAATTTTTCGAAACTAACAATGACAGCTTCTCTAACCATTACTTTCGACGAAAACAAGCACCAACTCATGCTTCAACAGAAGCAAAACGCAAGCACTCATAAGCGCCCTGTCAGCTGCCGAAGCATCACATCTCTTGGCAACTCTCTGAACTCCGAGTCGACCTCGACTCCCCGGACTATCGTCTTTGGGACGCTGGGACCATTCCCACTTCCCGAAGAAGAAACTGCGCTTGCCAAAAAATAGAAGATCGCCTCTCAACGTGTCACTACCATGAAACCAAAGGCGAGCGCCTAGAAGCCCAAAGCCCGCAGCACCCCCACGAAGCCTCAACCCACAAGCAACCAGGTTAATCCCAAGACTTGGTCTCCAAAACCTTCGCCAAAACAAAGAAGGTCCTAAATATCCACAAAGCCAGCATACCTGGCCCCACTCAAGGAGAACCAATTCTACCCTCTTGCTTACATGAAAGAGGAGAGACCCGTCTCCCACTTGACAACTAAGTCAACCCAAGATGAGCCAGCTTGTTCCTACAAGCCCAAAATCAAATCTTGCATCGGCCTCTGTAAGCACTTGCCAAGGCCAACAATCCTTCAGTTCAACCCTTCATTTCTAGAGGGGCCGAACTCGAAAAGTTCAAAGCTTCGTTGCAACAGTCAAAGGACCGGGTCCGGATCCTGTCCATGCCTAGCTACAAAGAAGATAGGCTCGATTGCTGCGCCCGAAGGAGCACATCCTTCATTGTCAAAGCCCAGCCAGAGCTGACCGAAGCTCAAATTGCTCATCGTGTACGCCGCCGCGCGACATATCGACAAAAAAGACTAGAGAAGCAAATGACTCAACATCCTACACTTCAAGTCTCTCACAAATGAGTCGAAAAAAGAAAGACCCCACCAAGTTGCTGCTGTCCATATGGTTGGAAAAACCAGAAGACGCCATAAGTCAGCAACCAAAATCCATGTCCGACGTCCGATGAGTCGCAGTGTCTCCAGGACACGAAGATATTCAGAAGAATCTCCTGCTCCTTCAAGCCAAGGACGACGGAGTGATCCTTCCTCAAGCTCTTCATCAACAAGAATGAGCCCTAGCTCAATCACCAGGATAATTTCTTCGTTCGAATCCCGAGGGATGAATGTCCTGGCTACAAATTCTGAGCCACCACCTCACAACCCACCTCAAGATGACGTACTCACATGCATCCAGCAGTTGGAACAAGGCCATCAGAGGATTGAAACTCTGATGAAAAACATTCTTCTCGCCTTCCAAAATCAGGCGATTAATGAACCTCCTCTGAATCTTCAAGATGATGAGGTAAATGGAGAAGAAAATGAATCACGCGCCCTTACTAGAAAAGACGTGGATAGTATCCTCGCCAAAGCAAAAGAAGATGATATATTCAAGGAACATGAGATCAAGCCACCATATCCCTTATGGATGGACTCGGTCCCGTTCACACAAAATTCAAGCATCCTACTCTCCAAACATTTACGAAAAAAGGATCAACCAGACAGCAAGTCATCCACTTCAAAATCTTGACGAGAGCTATCGCGGATCAAGATTCGCCTCTTTGCAAGTACTCTAAAAGGTACGGCTTTTGACTGGTACTCCACTTTGCCGGAGGACTCCATCCAAAACTGGGTCATGCTAGAGACACGCTTCCTGACTCACTTCAAAGGTGAGGATCATCCCGCTACTATGGCTCAACTTTGCACCCTAAAACAGGGGGAGAATGAGTCAACATACGACTTCATTCACAAGTGGAAAGCAAATGTGCTGCCATAGGCGTCACTAGTCGACATCTGCCGAAACAACATGAGAGCTAGGATCCACTCCATGATTATCGGTAACAAATCAAAGAACCTTGGAGAACTCCTAAAAGCTTCCATGGAGGCTGAAACGATGATCAAAGACCTCAACAGTCAGAAATCATCAAGGAAAGAACCAACCACCATTGTAACCTTAAAACCAAAGAAAAAAGAGGTCTTCAATGTGCAAACCAAGTCAGCTCCTCAGCCACCAAAGAAAGCTAAAAACAAAGCTGCAGGTAAGAGACCAGAACTCTCAGATGCCTTCAAAGAACGAGTATAAAAGAAATACCCATTTGATGAAGATGTTAATGAAATCTTCGGGGCTCTCGTGGCAAACTGCAAGCTCACCTTGCCTGAACTCAAAAGACCAGGAGATGTTAGTAAAACCAACGATCCTCGGTACTGTCCATACCACCAGATGATCTCGCATCCTCTCACTCAATGCTTCGTTGTAAGAGAGAAGATAAGCGAGATGTGGAAAAACGGAGTCACCTTTGACAAAAACTATGGGTTTGCCTCCGTCAACATGGTGTCATGTGGACAAACATCAAAATCACCAAAGAAGAAGATCACTACTTCCTTTAAGGTGATAAAAAGAATTCAAGCGTCTGAAGTGCTGGTTCCTTACCCAACACCAAACGGACAACCCATATGGGTACATCCCGATCTCCTGGAAGATGAAAATTAGGATGTTGCGAAAAACAAAGCCGACAGCTCAACAGCGAAGGCAAGCTAGGAAACATCTCCTCAAGCTCAAACGGCAAGAGAAGACCCAGCCAAAACAAGAAGTCCATGAAAAAGCAGAGTCCTCGTCTACCGCTTCACTTGGGACGACAGAAAAGGTTTAGGGATTTTGTGTATTGCAATTTGATGGATGCATTATTCATTTTATTCATCATTTGAATTTTTCACACATGCATTGTTTTAGAAACCTTGAAATCTTGATTTGCACATACATTGTTTTAAATTTTGTAAATCATATGTTTTATGCATGTTTTGGTTTTTAAACTTGGATGCATTTTAATAAATCAAGCTAACCAATGGTTTTAAAGTTTCAAATTATATATGGCTTTTTATGTTTCATGATTTTAAAAGCACTTAGATTGATTTAAAATCATGTTTCCAAGCTTGATTTTGTGGCCCAAAAATTCCCACAAGAAAATACTTTGAAAAATGCAAAAGTTCGGATTTTAGCCACACTGTCGGTTAGCATGTCGGTCAGGTGTCGGCTAACCGACAATGGCTCAGAAGCTGACCGAAAGCCTTTCGGTTAGAATCCCAGAGAGCTATTTTTTGAACAAATTTGCACTGTCGGTCAGCTTGTCGGTCACCTGTCGGCTAACCCCCAACTGCACTTTCAAAAATATGACCGTTGGGATGTCGACTAGCCGAACCTTATATGTCGGCTAACCGACAGGTAGCCGTTGGGCAGATTTTTCTATAAAAGTGAGTTCATTCAAATGCCAAAATTGATGGTTCAAGAGGCCATTCTTGAGGTGAATGAAGCCCAAATAAAGGGGAATGAGCTAAGGAAGGCTAGTGGGTCAGTTGGAAAGCTTAAGCTTGGAAATCAAGAGTTAAATCATCCAAGTAAGCTTGGTTTTCCTAATCATATGTTTTCATGCTTTGCTTTAATTTTTGGTAAATCTTTTCTAGCATGTTAAACTATGATTTGTTGTGTCCTTAACATAAATATGTGTTGAATTGATTTATTGTTTTGGATGCATCACCTTGATTCAAACCAAGTAGTACTTAAATTGGTATATCTAAGTAAATCATGTTTTGGAATCATCTTTGAAATTATATGTAACATGATTCCTATACTTGGTTGAATCTTTGGTTTTTTTTTTTTTCATCATAAGAAAATCACTTTCAAATCTATCTTATGTTTTGGATTCAACAACTTCATAAATCACATGTATTATGTTTTAAAGTTTCACAACTTGTTTAGCATTGATTGGTATATCATTTTCAAGTTGTATTTTTAAATACATGAGATTTGACCCTTTTATTTCAATCAAATTTATTTGTGTGTTTTACACTTTCAAATGCTTTAAGCATACATATATTGAGCTACATTGTTAATTTGATTGAAATCCATATGCATCACATGTTTTGTTCTTAGAATTTCACAACTTGCTTGGAATACATAGGTATCTCTTTTACAAGTTATTTTTAACATGTGATTAGCATTCATTCCTCAATCATAAATGTTTTTATGAGCTAAAACTTTTAAAAGCCTTTGGCATACATTTATGAGCTTTTATTTTCAAGTTGATTGAGGACTTCATTCATACATATTATGAATTAATCTTTGCATGCATATTGTGTGTGTGTGAATTAGATTTTAACCTTCATATCCGCCTAATTAAGAGGCATTGTAATGAGCTAAATTGTATCTCCATCAAGTGTATCCTAGCCACTACTTAGAGAGAGAACCAACCTTTTGGTTGCATAGGTTATTGCTTAGCCTTGAAAAGCATAGTGTAAAAGGTTATTGCTTAGCCTTGAAAAGCATATTGTAAAGGTTATTGCTTAGCCTATTAAAAAGCATACATAGTGGAAATCTGGTGGGTTGTGTGAACACAAGCCGGTAGTTGATGTGGCATTGAAGCCGAACCACTATAAATGATTGTGTGATGGTGCATGCTATATGGTGATTGTGTTTGTTTAAGCTTCCACATTTTGGTTGTCAATCATCACTTGTGACTAGTTAATTTAAATAAATTAAAATTTTTCTTAGTTGGTCACTAATTTGTAGCTCACCGTATTAACCCCTCTCTAGGGTTAGGATCCCTTGGACTTTCAAAATGTCTCTTACAGAGACTTCAAAAATGGTAAGAAAGTTCACTCTCAGTGATTTCATGCCACCTCGATTCAAAAAAGAAGCCACGCAGGGGGCATCATACTCTTGCAATTCGGTAGTTGGATTCTCCATGGAAGGATACGAGTCCGATGACACCGACGAATGGGAGGAAGCCTTTGAAATAGGAGAATACCTCTCCAATGAAGAATGGGTTCCTGAAACTCACCTTATGCCAGTAATCTGGTATAACCCCCTACAACCACAAGGATCCTGGTTCGATGATGAAGAAGACCAAGAGGCTATTCAAGAAAATATTGTTGACCCAGCACCCGCCATTGCTTCAGTGGAACCCAACCCTGTTGAACCACAAAGAGCAGACAAATAAGAAGATTTGGCTCCCATCCTGATCTTGAAGAATATGCGAGGATCTTGCAGCGTCTTACCCTAGAACAGGAGCAAGATCGCGTCAACGAGCTTCGTCGCAATCAAAATCCAGAACCGGAAGTACCTGAAGACCACTAGGACCTCTTCCTTTTAACTCATGAAAATGGGGAAAATTACTGGATCGATGATCCTCTTACATCCGATGATGAGTCTGATTCCCAAGAGTTCATTCTGGTAGCGTCTCCTGTCAGAGCTGCCTACAATGTGATAATTCGGGATTATAGCTCCTTAGAAGCCTCGTCTGGTGAGATCACTTACACTCTGACGACGTCTGGCACCATATCTTCTAGAGCTATCTCGTCTCACGTGACTTTCACTGAGACAACACCCTCTCAGGCTTCTTCTCCTGAGACCGTGACTTCAGGACTCACACTCTTCCCGACTGATCATCATGAAGAAACCCCAGCTATTGATGCTTGGAACGATGAATTAGTCAACGAAGAAGAAAAGTTGTTGGATGTTATTCAGGACTTGTTCCCGAAAAATGCTCCATGCTACACAATCACTGAGGATGGCAACTTTGCTGCAGACACATCTCCAGTAAATGAAAAAAAAACGGCCTCTTGATCTTGAAGACAATCTTCTAAACGAAGACCCTTCTCAAGAAGCTCTCGAAGTTGGTAGAGGCACCCGCTCTTGCCGGGACTATCACAAAAATGACAACCAATCTTCCTTTACTTATGTAAATCCTTCGGAAAAAGATGTTGTAAACACCCCTAGTGGCAACAATGATGAACATGCAAGCCCCAAGGAGGCTTTCAAATATGACTTGATTGAGCACTTCAAACACATACCTGCACGACTGCACATCCTAGATTTGTTACGAATGTCTTCACGCACTCGTGATAATCTCATTTCAGAATTACAAAAACTGAATGAGGATGTCGACAGACATGCCTCGCAAGTCCTCTAAATTGAAATGGACTACCGGGTCAAAAACTCAGAAACTTCCTCGAAGGGAGAAAACAAGAAAACTGAGGGATCTTGCATTGAATGCCTCTCAATTCAAAAAGCAACCAGTGCAACCATCGCCATTACTAAGGAAGACCTCCTACTTGGCAAAACAAGGCACAACCGACCCTTGTACTTCACAGGATACATCAAGGAAATGCCTATGCACAGAGTTCAGATCGACCCAGGTTCTGTACTCAACCTCATCTCCACCTCGGCTCTTGAAGAGTTGGGCATCCCACCCAGCAAACTGAGCCACACATCTGTATCTATCTTTGGATACGATGGGAGCACGCAAAGGCCTATCGGCAAAATCAGATTCAAGTTACAAATCGGTGATCTTATCTCTGAGGTCATTGTATATGCAATAAAAACCCCCTTCATGCTACAACATCCTTATCGGACGCCCCTGGATACACGAGAATGGTGTTGTCCCTTTAACTCTACATCAGTGCATCAAGTTCGTTGGCGACGACAACATGATACATATAGTCTTTACGGATAGAAAACCTTTCAAAGGTAAAGAAGTCCACTTCGCATACTCGCAGATGTATGAAGGTGAAAAAGAAAACGAGGGGAAGGAAATAGTGTTAGATATCGCGATCACTGAGAGGGGGGGTGAATCAGTGATTCCTTAAAAACAGGTCCAATTTAACAACAAAAGCAAATCAAATCACACAAGGACACCAGATTTAACGTGGTTCACCAAAAGGCTACGTCCACGGTTCAAAGACTGTCCGAACACCAATCCGGAACAGATCTGAATCTATTTAGTCGCACCAACGACAAAGAGCACCAACCCTTAGTTTCAGATAGCACCAACTATCTAGGAAGCACCTACTCCCTTTAGTTTCAGATAGCACCAACTATCTAGGAAGCACCTACTCCCTTAGGTTTCAGATAGCACCAACTATCTAGGAAGCACCGACTCCCTTTACAATTTATCTGCACCAACAGATAGGATCACCAAACCCCAGACACCAAGCACCAACTTGATGTTCTACAGAATAAAAGTAGAAACCTTTTTCTACAGCCCTTCCCCTCTACAATCTCTCTCTCAATCCCTTACAAATTGAAATTAAGCATAAACAGAGAGACACTTATCTTATGGACGAATCACCATCTTCATGAGCACATTCTCGTCCACACTTGCTGTAGAAACGTGCAACACAACTGCACATAGCAACAGCACCTTCTTCTCTCCAAAACCCTCTCTTTTCTTCTCTCTTCTCTTCTCTTCTCTTCTGTACACTTGAAAACGAACCAAACATGCCTTTATATAGGTTATGGTAACCCTTAAGAGTGTTTAAATTAGGCTAGAATTCGTTTAGAAAGAGTCCCAAACGAAATACTTAAGTTTCCTGAATTTTCATGCAAAACTTCTATTTCTGCGCAACTCAGGTTTTCCCGTGTGTTCTACCGGTAGTACTTGCGGTAGAACAGATGAAATTCTCATGTCCAAGCTTCTGCTAGAATTTAAGCCACTTCTACGGTAGTACTTGCGGTAGAACTTTCAGAACAGCCACTTCTACCGGTAGTACTTGCGGTTGATAGATGGAAATCTTAGGGTCAGCCTTTCTACCCCTTTTCTACCCCTGTTCTACCCCTGTTCTACCGGTAGAAATACCGGTTGACAGATGAATTCTGATTTCCTATACTGTTCTGTTTCAGCTCTGTTTTCTCTTTGAAGCTCTATCAACACCACACTTGTGACATTGTGTTGACAATAATTCCAACACAAGATGATACTTGAGATACTAATTTCTTCAATTCTTCATTAAACTTCTCAAGGCATCTCAAATTCCAACAAATAGTACCCTTTTCCAAAAATCTCCATAAAGATAAAGGTAAGGCTCCTTAATAATCACCGGAAGAAAATAAACCCTCCGGCAAATCCTAAGAGAACAGTCAGCCTCCATTCGTAATCTCCCTCAAACCTTCAAAGCCTTTAGTCATCACAACTAAAGTGAATAAGGCAAAGCAAAAGCCCGGGGGCAAATTTGTTGTCTCTTTCGTGTCTATCATGTAAGACACGGATTCAGATTCAGAGCTAGAAGATGACACATCGTCAAGCCATGCTGACACTAGGGAAGTTCAGCCTGATTGTACTCCAATGGAGACAACTGCTGACGTAAAAGATCCTACGTCTACTTCCTTCATTGTTCCGACAACTTCAATAAAGGAAAAGTCGATCTTCTTCCACAGATCGGAACCTTCTTCATCAAACTTCATGCCTGAGCTTTTCCAAGATGAAGGTATGCCTCAACTATCCCTATATAGTCCTATGGCAGGCTATTATGAAAAAAATGGGCTATAACGCTCAAAATCCAGTCGGTTTGGGAGAAGGCCACAGTATTCTCACGCCATTAGGGCCCACCTTAACCAAAAGCCAACTGGAAGATTTGAAACTCTACGGTCATGTAGAAAAGTCTTCACATGGGTTAGGGTATGATCCCGACACTCCTCTGAGACAGTTGACACAAAGGCTGAAAAGTCAATTTTTCGACCAAGCCTCAACATCTCATATCCATGAAGACATCGATCTCCCTGGATATCTCTTCGAAGAGTCACCTGACAAAGATCCAGGAAGCTCATCCAATTGGTACGATTTCTCTGACGGTGAAGAGGAATTGTCCGATAATACAGACATGTGGTCTTATGACCTAGAAGAACCATCGTCTCCAAAAGAAGTACCTTACTTCGACCCAGTTTCAACAGGCGATTGGGACCATCTCATAGCAAGCCTTGAGAAGATCACCGATCAAGAAAACCCATGGAAACAAACAAAGCCTTGCTCTGAAAATGCCCTTGGAACCACAGAAGGATTCATTGAGCTGGAAGCCTCCGAAAATATAGTGGAGGAACCACCTTCGAATCTTCTAACAGAAGATCATATTCAAAAGACAGACTTGGGAATACCAGATAACTCATGTCCTATATTCATAAGCAATAATATAAAGGATGATGAGTTACTCGAGTATATCGCTCAAAAGCGTCAGCTTGATCCGTGAGCAACAACATCCTGAATGGTTGACCAACATTGTCCCTGTGACAAAGAAAAGCAGGCAGATCAGGGGTTGTATTGACTATAGAGACCTGAATGGCGCTTGCCCTAAAGATGAATTCCTGCTCCCCATACCGGAGGTAATGATTGACAATACCTGCGGATTTGAGCGAATGACATTCATGGATGGCTTCTCTAGTTACAATCAGATAAATATGCATCCCGAAGATGAAAAACACACTTCATTTCGGACTCCATTTGACGTGTATTGCTACACTGTTATGCCATTTGGTCTGAAAAATGCTGGTGCCACATATCAGAGGGCTATGATGAAAATATTCCAAGATATACAGCACAAGACGGTCGAATGTTACGCTGATGACTTTGCCGTCAAAAGCAAAAAAAAAGAATATCATCTCGAGGACCTTCGAGAAGTCTTCCTCCGGCTTCGCAAACTCAAATTGCAGATGAATCCTCTGAAGTGCTTCTTCGGCGTCTCGTCCGGTAAGTTCCTCGGATTTCTAGTTCGGGAAGCTGGAATAGAACTTGACCCCATCAAAGTCAAGGCTATTCTTGACATGCCCTCTCCAAGAACCTTGAGAGAACTGAAACGGCTTCAAGGGAGATTGGCCTACATCAGACAGTTCATCTCCAATCTCTCGGGGAAGTGCCGTCCATTCTCTTGGTTGATGAAGAAAGGTGTGAACTTTGTCTGGTATGCTGACTGTGAAGTTGCAAGTCATACTTGACCAAACCTCCAGTGTTAGCTGCTCCAACCTCTGGAAAACCATTCATCTTGTACACAAGAGCCCTTGACCATTCTCTGGGCGCTCTACTCACACAAGAAAATGATGAGAGAAAAGAAGCTGCTCTATACTACCTCCGCCGTATGCTAGTAGGTGCAGAGCATCGCCACTCTCCAGATGAAAAAGAATGCCTTGCAGTGATGTTTGCCGTACAAAAGCTACGTCACTACCTGCTTTCCAACACAATCTACCTGGTTTCGAGGATCAACCTCTTGAAGGTCTTTGTTACAAAAGCAGGTTCTCTCAATGCACGACTGGCAAAATGGTCCATCCTTCTGTCACAATTTGATATTAGGTATGTACCACAAAAAGCAATCAAAGGCCAAGGTCTAACAGACTTTCTCGCAGAGCATCCGTTGCCTAAAGATTCTCCACTCAGAGATGATCTCCCAGACGAACCCATCCACAACGTGGAGACTTCCTCACAAAATGCCTCCTGGAACATGTACTTTGACGGTGCAACCAGGATAAATGAAAAAAGACAGGTGATCTCGGGAGTTGGCATCCTCTTTGTTAGCCCCAACAAATAATGATTCCACATGCTTTCTTACTACTGGAGCCATGCACAAACAATGCAGCTGAATACCAAGCTCTGATCCTAGGCTTGGAACTCGCCATCGAATCCGGCATCACCATGTTGGAAGTCTTTAGAGACTCTCAACCGATCATCAACCAGATGAATCAAAAATATGAAGTCAGGAAGCCTGATCTGCTGCCTTACTATAACAAGGCACAATCGCTTCTGCAAAAATCTGACATCTGTCACATCACTCACATACGTAGAGGTGAAAACATCCGTGCAGATGCCCTCGCCGAACTTGCTGCGTCTATGGCGATCCAGGAAGGGAAAAACATGCAAATCATAGTGTGCGAGAAAAGGACCCTCCCTCCTCTTAACACACACCAAGCAGTTGTTGAATGCCACCGAGTGGTTGGAAGTCGGATCTCTATCCTTCAACCTTCAATCGGTGACTGTAGGGATCAGTTCATCGATTACACTATGTTCAGAATCCTACCTGAAGATCCAAAAGAACGGGTAAGCGTCCAAAGGTGAATCCCGAACTTTCATTCGGATATTCTTTCAAAAATCCTCTACAGGAAATCCTTCAACGAAGTACTTCTATGCTGCTTGTCACAACAAGAGGCTAAAGAAACACTCAAAGAAGTTCATGCTGGTCTTTGTGGTGCCCATCAGGCTGGTCCTAAGCTCTACGATCAAATAAAAAGGTTAGGTTATTAGTGGCCTGCCATGGTAGCTCACGCAATGTAATTTGATAAGCGCTGCCAACAATGCCAAGTTCACGGAGATTATGTTCACATGCCTCCAGAATGGCTGCATCCTACAGCGATCTCATGGCCTTTCGAAGCCTGGGGTATCGACATCATAGGTCCTATTTCTCCCCCTTCAAGCAAAAGGTCATCGCTTCTTCTTCACCGCTACGGATTCTTTCTCCAAGTGGTCAGAAGCATTTGCGCTCAACGAAATAAAGACCTCATCAGTCCTTCAGTTCCTGTGCACCAACATTGTTTGTCGTTTCGGCATACCTAAAAGATTCGTCCATGATAGCGAACCACAATTCCGAGATCATCAATTCTACAGGTTATGCGACAAATATAAAATCTAAAGCAGTCCTTCAACTCCAAATAATCCAGCAGCAAACGGATTAGCAGAAGCCTTCAACAAGACACTCTGCAAAATCCTCAAGAAAATAGTCTCTAGTCACAAAAGTGACTGGAGAAAAAAACGGTCTGAAATTTTATGGGCCTATCGAACCACCGTTCGAGGACCAACCCATAGCACACCATTCTCCTTGGTCTATGGATGTGAAGCTGTCATACCCTTGGAGGTACAAATTCCTTCCCTAAGGGTATCTTTGCAAAATGACATGACTCAAGAAAGCAATATCAAGTTGCGACTCCAAGAGCTAGACAATCTCGACAAGAAACGGCTTGAAGCTCGACCGAGCATTGTGAAAGTCCAGGATCCTTACCCTAGAGGGGGGTGAATAGGTTGTGCTTCTACTTAGTGACAAGTTATTACCAATTTTAAACTTCTTTAAAATAACAAGTCACGAGTGATGGTTATCAAAGTAAATACAAAAGCTAAACAAAAACAATCACCATAACACAATCATTTACAGTAGTTCGGCTTCAATGCCTACATCCACTACCGGCTTGTGATCCAACACCCCACCGGATTTCCACTATGTCTGCTTTTGAATAGGCTAAGCAATAACCCCTACAATGTTGTTTTTCTAGGCTTAATAACAACCTATCAATGTGATTTTCTAGGCTAAGCAATAAACTTTACACAATGCTTTTCTTAGGCTAAGCAATAATCTTTACAATCAAAAGATTTTCTTTCTCAAAGAGGTGCCTTCACAAATAATAGAAGAGAAATAACTTAAGCTCAATTACAATGCCTCTAAAATAGGCAAATATGAAATTGATAAACTAACTAACACAACACTCTATGAAACGCAAAGATGAATACTCATGATATGTGTGTGAATACTTCAATCAAGTTTAAAAGTAAGTCCAATCAATATATGCTTAATGCATATTTAAAAGTTTAAAACATATAAAAGATTTGATTGAAGTGTAAAGCAAATCACATGTAAAACTATTAACTTTTTAATGATATGAAAATCAAAAGTTCACAAGTTGTATGAAATTAATTATGTCTAAACATATGATGCATGTGCAATGTTGTTTTCAAAAACAAAACTTTAACTAAGGTTTAAATGAATGAGAACAACAAATATGATTCAACCAAGCAATTGAAACATGTTATAAAAGAAATCAAAGATTTTGACAAAACATGTTTTATAAAGTTTTAAAACAAACGTGTTTGAAATCAAGGTGAAGAATCCAATCCAACTTAGATCAAGAATTAAATGAAGAACGGATTCAACACATCATAGTTATCATGCTAAAAATCATTTACCAAAGATTTAAACAACAAAGCATGTAACAAATGATAAATAAAAGTAAAACTTATTTGGAGATTTAACTTCATTAATCCAAGCTTTAGCTTTACTAAAGACCCATTAGGCTTCCTTAGTTCATTCCCCTTTGTTTGGACTTCATTCACCTCAAGCATGGCCTCTTCAATCACTAAAAATGGCTTTTGGAGTTAACTTGCTTTTATAGAAAAAATGGGCCAACGGCTACTTGTTGGTTAGCCGACATACAGGGTTCGGCTAGCCGATACCCCATCGAACATCTCCCCAGCGGTCATAGTTTTTGAACTGGAGACCGTTGAATAGGTGTCGGTCAGCCGACATACAAGGTTAGCCTAGCCGATACTCGACCTACAGGCTGACTGACATTCCCAGAAATCACAGAATTCGCTTCTGGATTCGGGACCAACAGCTGACCGAAAGAGGTTCGGTCCATGGTCGGTTAGCCGACACTTCACCGACAGGCTAACGACAGTGTGGCCAAAATCCCATTTTTTGCACATTTCAAAGTATTTTCTTGAGGGAATTTTTGGGCCAATAAACCAAGCATGGAAACATGATTTAAATCAATCTAAGTGTTTTAAAATCATGAAACATAAAAAGCCAAATATGATTTGAACTTTAAAAACATAGGCTAGCTTGATTTATAGAAATTCTTTTTCAAAGTAAATGCATCCAAGTTTAAAACCAAAACATGCATGTAACATATGATTTACAAGATTTAAAGCAATAGATGTGTTATTCAAGATTTCTAAATCAATACATGTGTGAAAATTCGAGTGATGCTAAAATGATAATGCATCCATCAAATTACAAAACACAAAATTCCTAACACATTGAACTTTACCAAGCACGCATGGCAGGATCTTTCAACAAGAAGGTCAGGCAACGTGCCTACAAAAAGGGTGACTTGGTTCTTGCGGTAAGAAGACCAACGGTCTTCGCTCACAAGTCCAAAGGCAAGTTTGAGCCAAAATGGGAGGGACCCTACGTCATCGACAAGGCTTTCACCATCGGCGCATATGCTCTCTTAAACATGGAGGGTGACAGATGTATGCTGCCCATCAATGGCAAGTTCTTAAAGCGGTTACCCTTGAAGACTTACCCAACTTGATAAAAGCAATGCCGGTACAGCCAAAGCCTATTTCCAGGTACTCGCTCGTCAAACCTGTCGCAACCCCAGACCAGGTTATGAGCCTAATCCGGGATCCGACTGATGATGCCGCGCCACGTGCATCTCTTAGTTGGCTAATCCACACACGGAATTAAGAAAAATATTTATCTGCGCACGTGATTTCCCACAGGGTTCCGCGGTGAGGATTACACATCCAAGTCAATCACATATATGAGTCATGTACATTTTCAATATGCGGAAGCGTGTAGTAAATCATATTCATACCATTCTATAAACAAGACTGAATTCGTAATTAAAGACAACATAATATCAGAATGAGCAATGATCATTAACATGTTTCCCAAAATTAAATGTTAAGGTTTATACATTAGTTCAGTTAATTAGTTGCCCCAAAAATAATGGCCAACAAAGGCCAGTACAACCAAATAATAAACCCAAAAGATGATAAATGAAATCCCAAAATATGACGCAACTCTAAGCTTGACCGAATGTCTACATGACATCGTCAGTTTGCCACTCTATTACTCGCTGCGATTCATCAACCGCCTCCTCGGGCTCCTCCTCAATGGCAATATGATTGGGACCTGAGTACCAAAATAAATGGATCAGACACGACGGTCTGGTAGGTGGGTGAAAAGATAAGACAATACATTTGAAATAATGATACCTTAGGAAACATGTCGAAAACTTGTATAAATAATGAATTTCGTAAAAGACAATGCATCATTTATTAGGTAAAGGCATGAGCAATATAAAGCAATAAAGGTACCAAGAATAAGGAACTGTCAAGATGGCAACCACACAAAGCTAAATCCTCTCTCACAAAAGTGATGAGAGCACATACCCTACAGGATCATTGACCTCAGTCACACAAGGTGAGGAGGGACGATGATAAAATACTATAATATACATATATATATATACTCTGTGGAACCACGATAGCGAACCGGGTAAATACTCTACAGATTCCGGACTGCAGCTGACTAAACAGGAGGGGAGGGATCTCCAAGTCGGTGGATCAAACCGACAAAGTTGTCCAAGCTTAGTGATGCCGACTCATAGGCCAAATACGGAAAGTCAAATCACATGCATAATAATGAAACAGGGTGCCCATAGGCACAAATACACATTCATATCGGGTCAGGCATATACAGGTTAGTAAAAGCTAAACACATTTTTCATTACTTTCGGGACAAGTCCAAATCATAAGATATGATGTTTGAAAAGCACAAATAGAATTCGGGTCAAGATAAGCATGAATGGATTTCCAACCTTCTCCTGGCTAAGTGTTGGAGGTCCAAGATTTGAATCAATGTAAATAGGGTATTGTTTGTCGATTTTAATATATATTTGGTACTCCGTAAGAGTTAAAGACATTCTGGATCCTTACGTACATTGACAACTCTAAAAAGACCACCACAAGATCAGGATGATGGGGTTAAATCTTTAGTATAGTTCTATATATTTCTCCAAAAGAAATCGGAAAGAAAATGACTGTCGGTTAGCCCCTCGGCTGCTGTCGGTCGGCCGACTGGGCTATGTCTGTCAGCCGATAGAGCTATGTCGGTCAGCCGACACTACAGTATTAGAAATTTTTAGAAAATGTAGCTCTCTGGAAATGGAGCCGAGGGTCTGTCGGTTGACTGTCAGTCAGTCGACAGCTGACCTACAGAAATCCTGGCTGATTGCAACTCTCTGGAGTTGGAGCCGACGGGTTGTCGGTTGGCTGTCGGTCAGCCGACAGCTGACCGACAACGAACCGACGCTGCACAGTTAGTTCTGTTTCAAGTCAGATTTTATATTTTTCTTCCCTTTCTTCCATTCCATCCTTCTATACATTTGGGGCTCTCCTTTGCACAACTTTTGGAGGTTTCAAAACCTCATTAAATCCCCATGAAATCCATCATCCAAACATCCATCCAACATCATCCATAAAAGGAATCCAACCTCTTCATTATAATCACATTCAACCAAAGGAAATCCATCACAAGTAATAAATCAACATTTATACAGTCAAGACGTCATTTTCAAGAGAGTAACACACTAATGAGTGCAGTTCAAAGTCTAATAAAAAGCATGACATGAAACCAAGCTTAAGTAACGAAAATCATTAATGAAAGCTAAGCATTTGCATAAAAACATGATTAATGAAAATAAATCATTTCATCCACTTGTCTTGGGTCCAAGCTAATGCAAATCAAGCTCTAAACACCTCTTAAACCAAAAATAAAAAACCAATACAAAACCCCCAAAACAAGCCCTAAAATATCAAAACCAATCAAAAAAAGATGAAAGCTTCCAATAATCAAAATGGAGCTTCTCTAGGGTTTAGAAAGATCACCTACATGGAAGTTCTTAAAAAAGCAAGAGGTTGCTCAAATGAGATATTGGAATGGGCAGTTTTCTTCAAGAATGGCGTCAAGATAAAGACCTTGAGATGAGGAAGAAGATTGCAAAGTCCAAATCTTTATTTAGCAAAGCTTTGTGGTGATTTGTGAGGAAGAAAAACAAGGAGAAATGGAAGGGGACGGTGGCTGCTGGAGCTTTTCTCTTGGAACAGTGGTTAAGTCAAGAAATGGGAAGAGGAAGAAGGGTTTTCCTTATATAGCAAGAGTGAAGTGGGTCCTACAACTTAAAACATTAGCTGAGCTAAAAACATGCATTTCGGGGCTTCAAATGACTTCGATGAAGAAGACAAAGTTAATCGAAGAAATCTCTAGTTTCCAAAAAGTATATGTTTTGTAAGTTTTGGTGACATTGAAAACCATGTCCAGATTTTGGGTAAAAAGACTGTTTTGCCCTCAAATTGAGAAAAGTTGAATTTAGGAGTTTCAAAAGGAGACGGGTTCAACATGAAAGTTAGAAAGCTAAACAAGACAAGTTAAACGGGAATAAAAACATAATTTTAGGAAATCATGAATAAACCCCCAAGCTCACGCAAAATCGTACTAAGAACCCCTAAAGGGTCATACAAATGATCAAGAAGGCTCTCAAAATTACCCAAAGCTATTATAAAAACTATTCTAACCCAAAACTAAATCAAAATCCACTAATCACACTTAGAGCTAATACACAACTTAATTAACACTAATCAAGGTCTCTCGGGTCGGGGTCTTACAAAACCCACTCTTTTTAGAATTTTCATATCAAATGTTGAAATTTCTAAAAACTCAAAACAATGCTTACTTTCATCGTTTCATTGTTCAAAAAAATCCAAGTTTAGGAGCTTCTCCCTGACTTGACCAAAATTTTCGATCCTTGAACCCAAAATTCATGGTTTGAAACAAAATCCAAATTCAGGGATTTCCACTCTACTCCACCCAGCCTTTTATCGCCAAAATGGTTTTAGGCCAAATTTACGACCCTCGTGTCTTTAAATAAAAAATAGTTTTTCAAAAAACCGCGGGGAAGCAACGCTTAGTCGATACTCGCACAACCCAAAAATTAGAAGAATGCGAACCATGTTCGACACTTCCAAAATTGCACGGAAGTAACATTTCGTCGATACTTGTAAAAAAACCTAAAATTGTGGAGACGCAACATTTAAGTTAATATCCACAACCCAAATTTCAAAGGTTCGAAAAAACCTAAAATCGTGGAGACGCAACATTTCAGTTGATATCCACAAAGGTTCGAGAAAACCACAAATCTTAAAAATCATGGGGAAACGACATCAAGTCAATACCCACAAAATAAAATTTTTGAAATGCAAGGAAGCGACATTCCATCGATACTTGCACCCAAATCCGCGAGGATGCGACATTCCATCAATACTTGCAATCGAATAAGCAAGGAGGCAACATTCCATCGATACTTACAAGAACATTCAGCAGGGAGGCGACTTTTAGTCAATACTTACATTTTTTGAAAACAAAAAAACTGGCTCTCATGCCAAAATCGTCTATAAATGCCACACAGACATGCTATAAATGCCACAAGCCGGCTATAAATGCCACAAAATCAGCTATAAATGACACAAAAATCGGTTTTCACTCCAACAAACCAAAACTTGGCTTTAAAAAAAAACTGGCTCTCATGCCAAAATCGGCTATAAAATGCCACAAAACCCGCTATCAATGCCACAAACCGGCTATCAATGCCACAAAATCAGTTGTCATGCCACAAACAAATCTTGGCCTTTGTGCCAAAAATAAAATTTTGGCTCTCATGCCATCAACCCGAATTTGGCTCTCATGCCACAACCAAAATCTGGTTCTCATGCCAAAACAATCATTTGACAAAAGACTTTCACAAAATGACAAGACTTTTATCAAATTTTCAAAAACAATCATTTCCCATTTAGCAATTGCTTTCATAAAAAAAAAGATTTAAGTGAAAGTAAGGAATACAAAAAAAAAAGTGTTCACAAGCACTACAGAAGAAAAAAAGAGTATAAAAAAATACATGTGATACCAAAAAAAACAGAGAAGAAGAGTTTCTGTTACAAAAAATGAGAAACCAGGAGCTTAGCCAAAAATGGCCTCCAGCCAAAGCTTCAGCTCCTCGAGCAAACTTTTGGCCTCAGTCGTTAGAGTTTCCAAAGCAAACTTCTTTAGGAACTTGCCATGAGATGCTGGAGAATGCTTTAACCCTTCTTCGACACTGAAAAGCTTATCCCAAGCAGTTCACCATCGTTTGTTTTCTTGAGTCCTCTTTTTGAGAACTCGATCGGCATCTGCAACCTGGTGAATCAGAGATCTCTCCCTGTATCAAGCCTCTATCATAGCAGCCCACTTGGCCGCTACTTGTGCATTCAAATGCTCAAGACGTTGCCTAGCCTCGACGACCTCCCTATCAAGGATGGTAATGTCGTGCCTCAGTCCGATGATGGCTAGTTTTTCAAAGTTCCTCTCCCGGACGAACTGCTTCCTGCTCTGTGTAGTCTCATCCATATTAGATTGAGCCTTATTAGCAGGGTCCAAGAACATCTCCTTAAAGAAGTCGTCATTAGGGAAAGCCATGGTCTCAAACCACTTGTCGCCCAGTGCAATAACCCTATCAACGATCGCCCTGGCACCTATGACATCCAGTACAGCCTCTTCAGCATCACTGAGAATATCCTGCACATGCTGGATCATGCCAAATCTGGCATCCAAGTGTCCAGAAAGGAGAGTCTCGATCCAAGAGCTCAAAACCCGTGCCAGCACCTTCCTCGCAAATTGAAGAGATGAACCCGATGAAGATTCACCCTTCTCCGTCGGTCGGCTGCTCATGTCATACCTCGTTGGAAGAGTAATAAAAGAACTCTTTCCAAATGGGCCACTGGGGAAGGAATCTCAGCAAGAGGTCTCACCTCTATCGTGTCAGAACTGGTTGTAAAAGTCCCTACCTCCGGATAAGCCTTTGGCACCCCTCCCTCTAGTTCTGAAGAAAGCGATGAGATCTCTCCTGTTACTTCATAACCTACCAATGAAACACAAAAGGTATGAATATGATCCTGTTAAAAAAAATAATTATCAGGGTTATCACTACGAAATACCTTCTTCGACGGCCGGCGGAATACTCTCTTCCTCCAAGAACTCATCGGAAGCATCGTCAACATTTGCGTCCATTGATGGTTCAAAGTCATCGAAATCCTGTAGCAAGTCAATTAACAAGAAAAATGTTAGCAAACCAAGTCACAGACAACAAAAATCAAACCAAAAAAAGTTATACCTGATGGACCAACGCATTCTACTCGCTCGGTTCTACCGAGGTCGGCGGACGTGGGAGTCCGTTTGGGTCCGACCCTTTCGTAACCGGGGGGGGGCAGAGGCGTGCATCAACATTTCTTTTGTGTGGGTGTGCCAGATTTTCTATTTTACTTGGAATTGCAAGTGGTGATCCGGAGATCAACCTTCGTAAGTAAAACGGAAATCAACTTCTTTCAAGTTTTCCATTGCACATATATTTAAGAAAAGAGACATTTTCTTGATTTGCCGTGAAAGGCGGTTTTTTGGCATTTATAGTCGATTTTTGGCGTTTATAGCCGATTTTGGCATTTATAGCCGATTTACAATCCTTATCGATAATGAAAGACAAGAGTTGTTATTTTTGTTTCTTTTGAAAAAATACAAACTACAATGAAAAGCAAGAAAAGGAGGATCTAACTTCTCAAGAGATTATGGGGGACCCATTCAGATTGACGGTCGCAAGCCATATGTGGACTTCGCCATCATCCAAGCAGATGAGAACAGAGGATGCTATTGATTCGCTTGGCTTGGCTATAACCTCAGGTTTTTAGAGGACAAAGACCAAAAGGAGGTCCTATGTCCAATAAAAAATTAAGTAGACTGGCTGAAAAGCCACGTCTAAGCCATTGGAGGCAGAAGGAGAGGCAAGGACCTTGGGGGGGTACCCCCCAAGGGACTTTTGTCACCTTGTAGCGGTGGTCGGTGTAGAACTTCCGCAGAGTTTTCTCTTTCTTTCTCTGGATTTCTGTGCTTTTTTTTATTTGGGATCTGTCTTGTTTTTCCGATCTATCTTGTTTTTCCGATCTGGAATTCTTTGGAATGCTCTCCTATTTATAGGCTTTTAGGTAACCATTTAGGAGGATTTATGAGCCTTAATTGTCATAAAGCTACATAAAGGGAGGAGTTACAAGAATGAGTTCTTTATTTTGTAACTCCTTTTTCTTGGCTTCTGATTGACCGGTGGAGATTGAGGGCATTTAATCGCCTTTAATCGCCATGATGGGAGGAGTTTCAAGGGTTAAATGCCATGAATCTCTTGACTTGTAACTCCTGGATGCTTGCTTCTGATTGGGCCATCCAAATAAATGGATTAATGACTATAATAAAGCTAGTCAATTAATCGCATTAAGTGGTCGCCGAGCAGTTGAAGAGTCGCGGGCCGTGCCGCGTCTTTTGGGATTCTTCTGGCGATGATCATCGATAGATCTTCATGTAGATCGACATTGGATGACCATGTAACTTCAGGTATTGTTTGCCAACAGCGGGTCGGTGTCATCTGTCCTATCGATTTCTCGATCGGTCGGGTAGAAAACACACTTTTTTTGGTTGACCGGTTGGCGATCAATGTTGATTTTGATACTCTTGATGATTGACCCGTGTTTCTGACGGATGTCAGAGGATTTGGTGTCTCAAAAGTATGAATTTTGGAAAATCAGAGGAGTCGGACGCTTCAAATCGCGAAGAAACGGCGAAAAACGGAGTTTTCGGGGCCCACCTGGCGATCCCGGGCTCCAGGGTCGCCGGCTACCCTGGGCCAGGGTCGTAGGGGCCTACGACCCTGGAGGGGTTTTCCCCCTTTTTGTCCCGTTTTACTTCTGTTTTTGCTGTTTTTTTATTCTTTTTTTGTATTTTTCCTTGACATTTTTGATCATTTATCGGCCTGATCTCCTTGTAGAAAACCTGATGAGAATCCTTGGATTTTGGTTTGCAAAGTTTCTAATTTTCCGAGAAAGCCGAAGACTTTGTCGCGTAGAGCTGCTGATTTTCCGTCAGAAGCTAAAACTGGGACAAACGATGTCGGAATGACCTGAAATTTGGTGTGAAGCCTCTTGAGTAATAAATAAGACCAACCATAGGCTTTCGTTTGAGTTTTGAAGTCATTTGGGGTTTTGTCACTAGTAGACTTGTTTTTGTCGCAATGAAGATGTCGCGGCTTGATGTGCGGTCAACTGATGTCCGATTGTCTTGAAATTTGACAGGGAACCTATTGGAGTCATTTTAAGATGATTCATAGGCTCTGTCTTGGAAACCATGGTCCCAGGGAGCTTCGCCGCCGAGATACCCGATTTGGCTTCCGAGCGTCAAAGTATGGTCAAATGTTGTCGAAATGACCTGAAATTTGACGTGTAGCCCTTTGTAAGCATTTTGAATCCGTCTATGTGCTCTATCTGATGAGTGATGGCCTCGGTGGTTCTCTCTGCCTAGAGGCTTGATTTAGCTGTTCGAGGGTTGATGTAGGGTCAAACATTGTCGGTTTGACTCGGAACTTGACATGGAGCCTTTTGGATGTATTTTGAGACCATCCATCAACTTTGATCGAAGATTTGGTGTCTCCGATGCTTTCGCCGCCGGGAGCTCCTTTTCAACTGTCGGAGAAGCGAAGTTAGGCCAAATGATTTCGAAATGGCCCGAAACTTCTTGTGTACTCCTCTTTTGGCTGTCTTGAAGGATCTTGCAGTTTTTTGTTTGATTCTGACAAGATTTGATTTTTTGGAAGTAACATTGCCTATTTATGGCAGGTTGCGACTTCATGCAGTTTTCTGGATCTTGAAGAAGCAAAGTGACATTTTTTGTGTCAATAAATGCCCCCTTGAGGTGCAGCGACGAGTTGCTTAACTTCTGTAGTCGATGTGCCTCGAAGAGATTTTGTGAAGGAGAGCTTGTGACTTGACCAAGAGTCTTTGAGCAGTCTTTCTTTTTGGTATTTGTAGCCTTTTGAGCTTCCAGGGAAATTTTATGGTAGTGAAAGGGATCGCGTACCATCTCGAGGCAAAGTTTTGAAGATGACATCGGGGATGTGGATTTGGGTTCTGACCTTGTGACCTAACAAGCTGTATGTGGCAGGTTAGGGGGTCGGGTTTGGTTTTAACCGTGTGACCCAACAAGCTGTATGTGGAATGTTGGGGGGGCGATTTTGGTTTTGATCTTGTGACCTAACAGGCTGTATGTGGCAAGTTAAGGGATCAAGTTTTAGTTTTTGGTTTTGGTCTTGTGACCTAACAAGCTGTATGTGGCAAGTTAGGGGACCAGGATTTGGTTTGGATTTTTGCGGAATGTCAATTTCAAGATTTTGGCTCAATTTGGTAGATGAGGCTAGATGGTTTGATTTTTGGAAGCTCATGGGGCTTGGAATTTTTTTTGTATGGTCCAATCAACTCAAAAGAGGCATGGAACCATTTTTGTAAGCTCTTGGTAAGAGGGATTTCTCTTTGACTAAAAGCCCAAAATTTTTTTTTTTTTAGTGCCTAGGTGGTCAAACCTGGCTCATATGGGCTAACCCATGGGACCTTAAGCTTTTTGGAATGGCTTAGATCTCATATGGTGTCATTTTTGTAAAGAATATCTAAAAATATCTCCTTTGGATAGAGAATATCTAAGAATATCTTTACTTGGAGAGAATCTCTCATGTTCCCTTTATTTTGGGAGAGAATATCTCAAGATATCTTCCTTTGGGAAAGAATCTTTCATTGATCCTATCTTTTGGGAGAAAATCTCTCATTAATTTCTTTTTGGGAGAGAATCCCTCAAGATATCTTTCTTTTGGTAAAGAATCTTTCTAATTTCTTTCTTTTGGTAAGATTACTAATTAGTAACACTTACCTCTTTCTTCTTTCTTTCTTTGGTTTGCTCTCTTCTATAAAAGCAAGTAGGAGGTTGGATCTCTTGCTCTTATTGCTTTCTTTTGCAACAATCCCAAGAGGGCTTCAAGACCAAGAGTTCTTCTTCTTCAAGATCTTCAAGACTTTTCTTCTTCTTCTCCATCAATGGCTTCAAGTAAGTTCCCTTTCTCAAGAAAACCTCATTGTAGGAAAAAAGTTCTTTCTTCTTTTTTTTTTGTTTCTTTCTTTTCTTTTCTTTTTTTCTTCTTTTCCACGTGTTTGCTCTTTTTTTTGCACGTTTTTTTATGCTTTCTTCTTTTTTTTGCATGTTTTTTTTTTCTTTTGTGGGCCGTACGGACAGATCCGTACGGATTTGGCCGTACGGCCACGTGGCGTGTGGGCCACAGCCTGTGGGCCAGCCCCTTTCTCTCTCTTTTTTTTTTTTTGCTGATCCTTTCTTCTTCTTTTTTGAGAAAGTTTTCTTTCTTCCTTTTTTTTTTCTTTTGCTCATCATGATAATGCCCCCTTTTTTTTTGGCAAACCTAGATGTTCATGCATGCATTCTATTATAAATTGAATTTGTAGCATGATGTGATAGCATACCTGGAAGTTTTCGCAAATTTGGGAATTTGGAGCTCGCAGCGATGTTGAGCCCTTCCTGATTTTGCGGAGACTTTGAGGTTTTGAAAGTTTGGAGTTCCGGAGCTCGCAGCAATGTTGAGCCCATCTTCAAGCTTTCTATTTCTTTCGGGATAGTTCTTTTTCTTCGGAATTACCCCGGCATCATGTCAAAATTTCGCCAGATTTTTTTTAGCGAAATTCTGTCATTTTGATGTTTGATCTTTTTCTTTTCATCCTTTGCAGGTGGTTCTTCCAGAACGAACAAGGGTAAAGAGCCTGCTACAAGCGTACCTCGTCGATCTGCTAGATCTTCTAATCCAGCCGTTCAGCAGGCCTGGGAGAAGGTCTAGTATGTTGAGAGAAATCTGGAAGAGTGCGACTCCCTCAACAGAGATGAGATGAGGCAGAGACTGATCGCTCAAAGGAGAGCATTTTTATAAGATCATGGTAAGCAGTCGTCCATGGGTGATGGGAGATCAGAGTGTTTTACCCAAGCCTACCTTCTTCTTTGGTGATGCCGTCCCTGATGACATGACATACCAGAGGAGATGTTTTCAATTCTCTTTCACAGCAGATGGTGAGAAGAAGACTGTTGCTACCCAGTCGACGTTTGATCGCACCATCTCCCTCATGAGCCTTGCCCCCACGTGCTCTAAGGGGGAGATCGTCCAAGCTGGGTGAGAAGGACAAATGTAACCAAGATCGGGGTTTTGTTGGCGGTTCTCCTGGATATGCAGAGAAGTCGCCTACTGACTTAGACATGTTGATGCCGGCTAGTGGTTACCAGGGTTCTGATTATCCATCGGTCGATTTGAGACCGGTGGGTGTTGGCATTTTCAGCGGTGACGGCAGCAATTGGGTGAAGCCTTTTCGACTTCGTGGCCGTTTCAGTGTTGACTCCGAGTAGAAGTCATGGACTGATCGCGTCCTGCTGATTGGTGGCGCCGTTTTAAAGGAAGCCGGGATTTTTAATGCGGTCCGCGCCTTTAGGGAGACCATGATCTTTTCCGACGAGGCCTTCATTGCTATGTTGGAGTCATTCCTTCCACAAACCAATACCTTCGTTGTGACGAATGGTGAGATTGGTTTCTCTTTGAAGGAGCTGAGCGCCATTACTGGATTGCCCATCCTTGGCAAACTCTATGAGGAGTTTATGCCGATTGATAGCGTTCTTGAGGAGCAGTCTGAGGAGTTCAGGCTTTTGTACTTTCAGCTGTCACCTTCTATGATTTTCTGAAGGAGAAGGAGGGTTTGAAAGTTAGATCTAGCAGTTGTAAGAGTTCTAGCTCTTCGTTCCCCAACTTCTTTTATAGCAGGGAGTCTTCTGATAGTGCAACCCAGGAAGCCAGGGCTCAGGATCCAAGTTCGAAGAAGATCTTGGCTATGCAAGAAGAGTTAAGAGATTTCTGTGCGAGTACAAACACCATATGTCCTGACATTGCACTGCGGAGAGATCTCGCTATTTACCTCACTTATTGGCTTGGTGAGGCTATTTTTGCTGGAGGAGATGGAACGCACATCAGGCCGCATTATATTTTTCTGGCTTGTCAGATGGCGTTTTGAGAGCAGCTTGCTTTGGTGCCAGCTCTTTACTCCTACCTGTGTACTGAACTGCAGGCTGCTGCTTTTTGGTACGGCTTGGGCTTCCCATGAACATGGTATTTTCAGCCCACATCTTTTATTCATGGTATGTGTACCACTGTCCTGGATTCCACCGGCTGGGTGCTGCACGGGATGATAATCCTCTGATGATTTGGCTGGCTAAGGGCAAATCCGTGTCTGAATCACTTTTGTTTGCCCGCATGAGGATCCGACGGTTCAGGGACGTTGAGATGGGGCAGTCTTCAGTGAAGCTTTCTTCGGAGTTGCGGAAGAAGGCTTTTGATTTTGGTGCCTCCCGAGACTCTACTAGGGCGGGGTCAGGAAGTCATTACTCCTTGATGAATGCAGAAAAGGAGTGGCTTTTCAGCATACGTGTCGGCACGATGGTGTACCGCAGACATCTTTTCGTCGACATTCAGCCGTATGTACCCTCTCGCTTTGCATTGCAGTTGGGCTTTTCTCAAGGCGTTGTTGGAGCGCCTTCAAGCATGGTGAAACGCTTTGGAGGTTTACAGGATGGGAGAAATGTATGGGCTTTCTATAGTGCTGAAGACACTACAACCATGATCTCTTATCCTGTGTTGTCGACTTCCCGGACTGCCGGCTTTGCGAAGTGGTTCGCGGAGAGCTTTTCGGCATATCGGGGGCTTTCCAAGAACGAGCTTGATGTGAAGCTGGCATCTGGAAAGGGACTTGGAAAGTCGGATAGCGTCCGGCGAGAGGAAGTTTGGGCCTTCCTTTCTGAAGAGAAGCACAAGATAGGCTTTCTTGGTGACCAGGGCGTCATTGGTTCTGAAGCTGTTCGAGAAATACCTGATGAGGCTTTATAGCAGCTAGAATAGGAGGAAGCCGAACCTGATGCTTGGATACAAGTGGCACAGAGGCAAGCTTCCGTGGAGTCTACTGGCAAGAGTAGACCATCCAGTGAGGAGTCAAGTGGGAGACCTGACTTTGACAGCAGGGTAGGTTCCTCTAAGAAGCGAGCCCGCAGGAGTAAGAGGAAGAGGAGTCATCATCGCAGAAATGGGCAATATGAGGACTCTCTTGACATAGAAGTCCCTCTTACTATTAATGAGGATGTGCCAGTGGATGCTGACGAGCCTCCAGAGAAGAGAAGCCGATAAGCAGAGATCGTTGGTGAAGGTATGATTCTTCCTCTTTCTCTTTCCATTTCTTTTCATGGGATTTTCCCATGTCTTGATTTGTTTTCTCTCCCTGCTGCTCCTCTTTTTTTTTTAGCAAAGGAAGATTTGGCGATGCCTGAGGTTCCAACCGATGAGGTGGTGACGGATCCTATCGGGGCACCTGAAAAAGAACCGAGGGAGTGAATCCAGAATCTCCAATTGGTATAACTTCTTTTGATTTCTTTTTTTTGTGTCTGTGACTTGGTTTGCTAACATTTTTCTTGTCAGCTGACTTGCCACAAGATTCCGATGACTTTGAACCATCAATGGACGCAAATGTTGATGATGCTTCCGATGAGTTCATGGAGGAAGAGAGTGTTTCGCCAGTCCTCGAAGAAGGTATTTTGTAGTAATAACCCTGATAATGATTTTCAAACAGGATCATATCCATACCTTTTTGTGTTTCTTTGGCAGGTTTTGAGGGTGACAGCGGAGAGTCCGTTGCTTCCTTCAGAACCAAAGCAAGGGATGCCAGAGGTCGATCCAGAGGTAGAGGCTCCTGGGACCAGTTCTGACACTGTTGAGGAGATACCTCGTGCTGAAATTCCTTCTCCAGCAGCTCCAACTGGAAAGAGTTCTTTTGTTCCTCTTCCAATGGGGTATGACAAGGGCAGCCGACTGACAGAGCGGGGCGAATCTTCAGCCGGGCCATCTCTTCTTTTAGCGAAGAAGGTGGTGGTGCGGGTTCTGAGCTCTTGGATTGAGACTCTCCTTACTGGACATTTGGATGCCGAATTTGGCATGATCCAGCATGTGCATGAGACTCTCGGTGATGCCATAGAGGCTGGTCTGGATGACACAGGTACCACGGCGATCGTCGATAGGATCATTGCGCTGGGTGACAAGTGGTTTGAGACCATGGGTTTGGCTGATGACCAGTTCTTCAAGGAGATGTTCCTGGATCCTGCTGATAAGGCTAAGTCTGACCTGGATGAGGCTACACAAAGCAGGAAGCAGATAGTCCGAGAGAAGAACTTAGAAGAGCTAGCCATCATTGGGCTAACACATGACCTTAAGATCCTTGATAGGGAGGTCGATGAGGCCAGGAAATGTCTTGAGCATTTGAAGGCATAAGTTGCTGCCAAGTGGGCTACTATAACAGAGGCTCGCGACAGGGAAAGTACTCTGATTCGCCGGGTTACCGATGCTGATCGAGTTCTTGAAAGGAGGTCTCAAGAGAACAAACAATGGCGAACTGCTCGGGATAAGCTTCTCGGTGTGAAAGAAGGATTGCAGCATTCTCCAGCATCTCATGGCAAGTTCCTGAAGAAGCGTGCCTTGGAATCCCTGACGGCTGAGGCCAAAAGCTTGCGTGAGGAGCTGAAGTCTTGGCTGGAGACCATTTTTGGTTGAGCTCCTTTTTTTTATAACAGAAATTATCCTTCTTCCCTTTTTTTTGGTACCACATGTATTTTTTGTAGTGCTTGGGAACACTTTTTTTTTTGGTACCGCATGTATTTTTTGGTACTCTTTTTTTTTTTTGTTTTCCCTATGCTCACTTAAATCTTTTTGTGATGAAAGTAATTGCTAAATGGGATTTTTGGGATTTTTTGGGATTTTTTTTCCCTACACTCACTTAAATCTTTTTGTGATGAAAGTGATTGCTAAATGTTTTCCCTTTTTGTCATTTTGTAAAAATCTTTTGTCAAATGATTGTTTTGGCATGGAAGCCAGATTTTTGTTTGTGGCATGAGAGCCAGCTTTTTTGTAGCATTAATAACCGATTTGTGACATTGATAGCCGGTTTTGGTGGCATCTATAGCCGGGTTTGTGGCATTGATAGCCAGGTTTTTTTAAAGCCATTTTTTTTTGTTTTATGGCATTAATAGCCGGTTTTGTTTTGTGGCATTGATAGCCGGTTTTGGTGGCATTTATAGCCGGTTTGTGGTATTTATAACCTGTTTTGGTGGCATTTATAGCCGGTTTGGTTTTCAAAGATGCAAGTATCAACTAAAAATCGCCTCCCTGCTGAATGTTCTTACAAGTATCGATGGAATATCGCATCCTTGCTCATTCGATTGCGAGTATCGATGGAATGTCGCATCCTTGCTTTTCAAAAAAATTTGATTTTACGGGTACTGACTTTATGTCGTTTCCCCATGATTTTTTGAAATTTGTGGTTTTCTCGAACCTTTAGGTCATGGATATCAACTGAAATGTCGCGTCTCCATGGTTTTTTAGGTTTTTTTCGAACCTTTGAAATTTGGGTTGTGGATATCAACTGAAATTTGCATCTCCATGGTTTTGGATTTTGCAAGTATCGACGAAATGTCGCTTCCCTGCGATTTTGAAAGTGTCGAACGTGGTTCGCATGCTTCCAATTTGTGCGAGTATCGACTAAGCGTCGCTTCCCCGCGGTTTTTTGAAAAACCTTTTTTTTGTTTAAAGACACGAGGGTCATAAGTTTTGACCTAAAACAATTTAGGCGGTAAAAGGTAGGGTGGACTAGGGTGGAAATCCCTGAATCTGGATTTTATTTCAAACCATGAATTTTGGGTTCAAGGGTTGAAAATTTTGGTCAAGTTAGGGAAAGGTTCCTAAACTTGGATTTTTGAACAATGAAACGATGAAAGTAAGCATTTTTTAAATTTCTAGAAATTTCAACATTTGACATGAAAATTCTAAAAAAGTGGGTTTAGCAAGCGTGTACCTGGAAACCGGTTTTGGCCATACAGGCATTGCTCTTACCCAGTTGGGTAAGTCTTCAAGGGTAGTACCGCTTTAAGAACTTGCCGTTGATGGGGCAGCATACATCTGTCACCTTTCATATTTAGGGGTGCGTATGCGCCGTTGGAGAAAACCTTGTCGATGACGTAGGGTCCTTCCTATTTTGGCTCAAATTTGCCTTTGGACTTGTGAGCGAAGACCATTGGTCTTTTTACCGTAAGAACCAAGTCACCCTTTTTGTAGGCGCGTTGCCTGACCTTTTTGTCGAAAGATCCTGCCATGCATGCTTGGTAAGGTTCAATGCTTTGTTGAGCTTCGAGTCGTCTCTCATCGAGATTGTCCAACTCATGGAGTCACAATTTGACATTGCTTTCTTGAGTCATGTCATTTTGCAAGGATACCCTCAAGGAAGGAATTTGTACTTCCAAGAGCACGATAGCTTCGCATCCATAGACCAAGGAGAATGGTGTGCTATGGGTTGGTCCTGGAACGGTGGTTCGATAGGCCCACAAAGCTTCAGACATTTTGTCGCTCCAGTCTCTTTTGTGACTAGAGACCATCTTCTTGAGGTTTTTGCAGAGTGTCTTATTGAAAGCTTCTGCTAATCCGTTTGCTGCCGGATTGTATGGAGTCGAAGGACAGCTTTGGATTTTGTATTTATCACAGAACCTGTAGAATCGATGATCCCGGAATTGTGGTCCGTTATCATGGACGAGTCTTTTGGGTATGCCGAAACGACAAAAGAAGTTGGTGCGCTGGAACTGAAGGACTGATGAGGTCTTCATTTCGTTGAGCGTAAATGCTTCTGACCACTTGGAGAAATAATCCGTAGCGGTGAAGATGAAGCGATGACCTTTGCTCGAAGGGAGAGAAATAGGACCTATGAGGCTTCAAAAGGCTATGAAATCGCTGTAGGATGTAGCCATTCTGGAGGCATGTGAATGTAATCTCCATGAACTTGGCATTGTTGGCAGCGCTTAGCAAATTGCATTGCGTCAGCTACCATGGTAGGCCAGTAATAACCTAACCTTTTTATCTGATCATAGAACTTGGGACCAGCCTGATGAGCCCCGTAAAGACCAGCGTGAACTTCTTTGAGTGTTTCTTCAGCCTCTTGTTGTGACAAGCAGCGTAAGAGTACTCCGTTGAAGGATTTCCTGTAAAGGATTTTTGAAGGAATATCCAAGTGAAAGCTTGGGGTTCACCTTTGGATGCTTACCCGTTCGTTTGGATCTTCAGGTAGGATTCCGAACATAATGTAATCAATGAACGGATCCCTCCAGTCGCCGATTGAAGTTTAAAGGATTGAAATTCATCTTCCAACCACTTGGTGTCATTCAGCAACTGCTTGGTGTGTGTTAAGAGGATGAAGGATTCTTCTTTCGCACACTGTGATTTGCATGTTCTCCCCTACCTGGATTGCCATAGATGCGGCAAGTCCAGCCAGGGCATCTGCACGTATGTTTTCACCTCTACGAATGTGGGTGATGTGACAGATGTCAAACTTTTGCAGAAGCGATTGTGCTTTGTTGTAGTAAGGCAGCAAATCAGGCTTCCTGACTTCAAATTTTTGATTCATCTGGTTGACGATCAGTTGAGAGTCTCCAAAGACTTCCAGCATGGTGATACCGGATTCGATGGCAAGTTCCAATCCTAGGATCAAAGCTTGATATTCAGTTGCATTGTTTGTGCATGGTTCCAGTAGCGAGAAAGCGTGTGGAATCATGTATTTGTCGGGGCTAACAAAGAGGATGCCAACTCCCGAGATCAACTGTCTTTTTTCATTTGTCCTGGTTGCACCGTACATGTCCTAGGAAGCATTTTGTGAGAAAGTCTCCACATTGTAGACTAGTTTGTCTGGGAGATCATCTTAGAGTGGAGAATCTTTAGGCAATGGATGCTCTGCGAGGAAGTCTGCTTGAGCTTGCCTTTTGATTGCCTTTTGTGGTACATACCTAATATCAAATTGTGATAGAAGGATAGACTATTTTGCCAGTCGGGCATTGAGAGAACCTACCTTTGTGACAAGGACCTTCAAGAGGTTGACCCTCGAGACCAGGTAGATTGTGTTGGAAAGCAAGTAGTGACGCAGCTTTTGTATGGCGAACATCACTGCAAGACATTCTTTTTCGACTAGAGAGTAGCGATGCTCTGCACCTACTAGCATGCGGCTGAGGTAATATAGAGCAGCTTCTTTTCTTTCAACATTTTCTTGTGCAAGCAGAGCTCCTAGAGAGTGATCAAGGGCTCTTGTGTACAAGATGAATGGTTTTCCAGTGGTAGGAGCAGCTAACACTGGAGGTTTTGTCAGGTATGACTTGATATCTTGGAAAGCAGCTTCACAGTCAGCATCCCGACAAAGTTTACACCTTTTTTCATCAACCGGGAGAATGGACGGCATTTCCCCCAAAGATTGGAGATGAACCGTCTGATGTAGGCCAATATCCCTTGAAGCCCTTTGAGTTCTCTCAAGGTTCTTGGAGAGGGCATTTCTAGAATGGCTTTGACTTTTATGGGGTCACGCTCTATTCCAGCTTTCTGAACTATGAATCCGAGGAAACTTACCCGACGACACGCCGAAGAAGCATTTCAAAGGATTCATTTGCAGTTTGTGTTTGCGAAGCCGGAGGAAGACTTCTGGAAGCTCTTCGAGATGATCTTCTTTTCTTTTGCTTTTGACGGCGAGGTTATCAATGTAACATTCAACCGTCTTGTGCTGCATATCTTGGAATATCTTCATCATAGCCCTCTGATATGTGGCACCAGCATTTTTCAGACCAAATGGCTTGACAGTATAACAATACACGCCAAATGGGGTCCGAAAGGATGTATGTTTTTCATCCTCAGGATGCATCTTTATCTGATTGTAGCCAGAGATACCATCCATGAATGTCATTCCCTCGAATCCACAGGTATTATCAGTCATTACCTCTAGTATGGGGAGCGGAAATTCATCTTTAGGGCATGCGCCATTCAGGTCTCTATAGTCAATACAGACCCTGATCTGCCCATTTTTCTTTGTCACGGGGACAATGTTGGCCAACCATTCAGGATGTTGTTCCTCAGGAATGAAGCCGATGCTTTTGAGTTTTTGAACTTCTTATTTTGGTTGGGTCTTCTCTTGCCGCTTGAGCTTGAGGAGATATTTCCTAGCCTGCCTTCGCTGTTGAGCTGTAGGCTTTGTTTTCACGACCTCCCAGTTTTCATCTTCCAGGAGATCGGGATGTACCCATATGGGTTGTCCGTCTGGTGTCGGGTAAGGAACCAGTTCCTCAGACGCTTGGATTGTGTTTATCACCTTGAAGGAAGTAGTGATCTTCTTCTTCGGTGATTTTGATGTTTGTCCACATGTCACCATGTTGACGGAGGCAGACCCATAGTTTTTGTCAAAGGTGATGACTCCGTTTTTCCACATCTTGTTTATTTTCTCCCTCACAACAAAGCATTGATTGAGAGGATGCGAGATCATCTGGTGGTATGGACAGTATCGAGGATCATTGGTTTTGCCAACATCACTCGGTCTTTGTGGTTCAGGCAAAGTGAGCTTGCCATTCGCCACAAGAGCCCCGAAGATTTCATCAACATCTTCATCAAATAGGTATTTCTTCTCTACTCGTTCTTTGAAGGCATCAGAGAGTTCGGGTCTCTTACCAGCAGCTTTGTTTTCAGCTTTCTTTGGTGGCTGAGGAGCTGACTTGGTTTGCACATTGAGGACCTCTTTTTTCTTTGGTTTTGAGGTTGCAATGGCGGTTGGCTCTTTTCTTGATGATTTCTGACTGTTGAGATCTTTAATCACCGTTACAGCTTCCATGGAAGCTTCTAGGAGTTCTCCCGGGTTTTTTGATTTGTTACCGATGATTATGGAGTGGTATCTAGCTCTGATGTTGTTTCGGCAGATGTCGACTAGCGACGCTTGTGGCAATACATCAGAGCATTTGTATACCATTGCTTTCCACTTATGAATGAAGTCATATGTTGACTCATTCTCCCCCTATTTTAGGCTGCACAGCTGAGCCATAGTAGCGGGATGATCCTCACCTTTGAAGTGAGTCAGGAAGCGTGTCTATAGCATGGCCCAGTTTTGGATGGAGTCCTCCGGCAGAGTGGAGTACCAATCGAAGGCCATACCTTTTAGGGTACTTGCAAAGAGGCGGGTCTTGAGTGCATCTTGATCCGCGATAGCTCCCGTCAGGATCTTGAAGTGGATGACGTGCTGTCTGGCTGATCATTTCCCCGTATATGTTTGGAGAGTAGGATGCTTGAATTTTGTGGGGAACGGGACCGAGTCCATCCATAAGGGATATGGTGGCTTGATCCCATGCTCCTTGAGCATTTCCTCTTCTTTTGCTTTGGCGAGGATACTGTCTATGTCCTTTTTAGTAAGGGCGCGTGACTCATTTTCTTCTCCATTTACGTCATCGTCTTGATGATTCGGAGGAGGTTCATTGTTCGCTTGATTTTGGAAGGCGAGGAGAAGGTTTTCCATCAGAGTTTCAATCCTCTGCTGGCCTTGTTCCAATGCTGGATGCAGGTGATCGCATCATCTTGAGGTGGATTGCGGGGTGGTGGCTCAGAATTTGTAGCCAAGACGTTCATCCTTCGTGATTCGTACGAAGAAACTGTCCCGGTGACTGAGTTGGGGTTTCATTCTTTTTGAAGAAGAGCTTGAGGAAGGATCACCCTGCCGTCCTTTGCTTGGAGCAGGGGATTCTTCTGAATATCTTCTTGCCCTGGAGACGCTACGGGTCATCGGACGTCGGACACGGATTTTGGATGCTGACTTTTGGCGTCTTCTGGTTTTTCCAACCATATGGACAGCAGTAACTTGGTTGGGTCTATCTTTTTCGACCCATTTGGGAGAGACTTGAAGTGTAGGAGGCTGGGTCCTTTGCTTCTTTAGTCTCTTTTGCCGATACGACGCGCGGCGGCGTATACAACGAGCAATTTGAGCTTCGGTCAGCTCTGGCTGGGCTTTGAAGATGAAGGATGTGCTCCCTCGGGCGCAGCAGCCGAGCCTGTCTTCTTTGTAACTGGGCAAGGACAGGATGCGAACCCTGTCCTTCGCCTGTTGCAGCAAAGCTTTGAATTTTTGGAGTTCGGCCCCTGTAAAGATGAAGGATCGAACTGCAGGTTTGTAGGCCTTAGCAGGTGCTTGCAGAGGCCTTGTGAGGCATGACTTGATTTTGGGCTTGTAGGAACAAGCCGGCTCATGCTGGGTTGACTTGGGAGTCAGGTTGGAGATGAGTCTCTCCTCTTTCATGTAAGCAAGAGGGTAGAACCGGTTCTCCTTGAGTGGGGCCAAGAATGCTGGCTTGGTGGATGTTTGGGACCTTCTTTATTTTGGTGAAGGTCTTGGGGACCAAGTCTTGGGATAGACCTAGTCGTTTAAGGGTTGAGGCTTCGTGGGGCTGCCACGGGCTTCGGGCCTTCTGGTGCTCACCTTTGGTGTCATGGTAGTGACACGTTGAGAGGCGAGTTTCTGCTTCTTAGAAGGAGTAGTTTGTTCTTCGGGAAGTGGGAATGGTCTCAGCGTCCCAAAGACAATAGTCCGAGGAGTTGAGGTCGACCCGGAGTTCAGAGAATTGCCGAGGGAGTTGACGCTTCGGCAGCTGATGGGGCGCTTGTAGGTGCGCGTAGTTTGCTTCTGTTGAAGCATAAGTTGGTGCTTGTTCTCGTCAAAGGTAATGGTTAGTGAAGCTGCCATTGTTAGTTTTCAAAAAGTTTCTAAAACAATACCACATCCATTAGTAATCACAAGAATATAATGATCATAAATGGGAAGTTTCATGGTTTTGTCTTTTCAAATTGCTCGAGGGAGATGACCCAAGCAATAAGAAGAAGGCAAAACGCCATAAAGTGTACAATTGTTCTGATCGCAGGTATGGTAAGCCCAGAATGAGCATCCCAGTGACTGATAGAAGCAATTGTGAACTTAAATTTGACTTATCGAGAAGCAAAGCTTGCTCGAGGTAAGAAGAATATAAAGTCGGAGTTACAAATGTGCCGGTCGCGAATATAGTTGACCCTGAAAGGGCGTACTAGTACCGCTAGACACAAATGTTTTGAGACCGCATCCATGAGATGAGATTCTCTGTTTTCAAAAGGTGAAGATTGGATTCATCAAAGAGAGCAGATGGTATTCCGATCTAAATACGGTCTCAGCGATTTCCGCGAGCGTCAGTACTCAGAAGGAAATGAACCATAATTTCTTGGATCTGAATCCAAAAATGACGAGTTTTTTTTTTTTTTTTGAAAGGCCAAGATCGGGTTCATCAAAGAGAGCAAAAGGCACTCCAATCTGAACACGGGCTCAACGATTTCCGCGAGCGCCAGTGCTCAGAAAGGAGGAGACCAAAATTTCTCCAATCTAAACCCAAGATGATGGAAGTTTTTTTTTTTAGAAGATTTTTTTTTTGAAAAAATCTTTTTAAAAAAAAAACTTTTTTTACTTATTTTTTATTTTTTTATTTATTTTTTTTAAGATTTTTTTTATGAAATTTTTTTATTTTAAAATTTTTAAAATAAAAATTTTATTTTGAAAAAATTTTATTTTAAAGACGAGAGAGTACACATAGGCCTCCTAACCCGATCTTATGAAATCTCGATTGATAGAATTGCCCCTATGTAAGGGTAGGATTACTTAATGAACCCGTTTGGAGGACCCTTGTCTAGAACAGTCAAGCTGTCTCCACACTCTGGACAAGGCTTTTCTTGAATCAACCATGATCAAAAAACGCAGTTGGTTTAACCTTAGTGTTCTATGTCTTCTTTATATATATATATATATATATTTTTTAGATCTTTAATGAACTCATCGAAGAGAAACGATGGCCCAAAACCTTAGTCGAACAGGCTCGACATTTATGTAAGTACGATGAACGATAGGAAAGGATCAAAGTTTCTCAATTTTGAATCCAAAATGAAAAATCTGATTTTTTGTTTTTTTGTTTTTTTTTCTAATGAACTCATCGAAGAGAAACGATGGCCCAAAACCTTACTCGAACAGGCTCAACATTTCTACAAGCACGAATAACGATTGGAAAGGATCAAGGTTTCTCAATTTTGAATCCAAAATAAAAAATCCGATTTTTTTTGTTTTTTTTGTTTTTTTCAATGAACTCATCGAAGAGAAACGATTGCCCAAAACCTTAGTCGAACAGGCTCAATATTTCTGCAAGCACGATGAACGATAGGAAAGGATTAAGGTTTCTCAATTTTGAATCCAAAATGAAAATCTGATTTTTTGTTGTTTTTTTGTTTTTTTTTTCAATGAACTCATCGAAGAGAAACGATGGCCCAAAACCTTAGTCGAACAGGCTCAACATTTCTGCAAGAACGATGAACGATAGGAAAGGATCAAGGTTTCTCAATTTTGAATCCAAAATGAAAAATCCAATTTTTTTTGTTTTTTTTTCTAATGAACTCATCGAAGAGAAACGATGGCCCAAAACCTTAGTCGAACAGGCTCAACATTTCTGCAAGCACGATGAACGATAGGAAAGGATCAAGGTTTCTCAATTTTGAATCCAAAATGAAAAATCTGATTTTTTTTGTTGAAAAGATAAAGAGTGGAAATAAATTCAAAGAATTAGAAATTTCCAAAAAATCTCATCTCATTTTTTTTAGATGCGGAATCCAACATAGGCCGCCAATTAGAAAGTAGCCAAGGAATCAAGAAAAGAAGTATAAGCATAGAGCAATAGATATGATATGCAAATATTTCATTTCTAGCATCGTGTTCTCAAATGAACGGGTCCCACCGGGTGTGCCAGCTTGATGGACCAGCGCATTCTTCTCGCTCGGTTCTACCGAGGTCGGCGGACGTGGGAGTCCATTTGGGTCCGACCCTTACGTAACCGAGGGGGGCAGAGGCGTGCATCAACATTTCTTTTATATGGGTGTGCCATATTTTCTATTTTACTTGGAATTGCAAGTGGTGATCCGGAGATCAACCTTCGCAAGTAAAAAGGAAATCAACTTCTTTTAAGTTTTTCATTGCACATATATTTAGGAAAAAAAGGGACATTTTCTTGATTTGCCGTGAAAGGCGTTTTTTTTTCATTTATAGCCAATTTTGGCGTTTATAGCCGATTTTTGGCGTTTATAGCCGATTTTGGCGTTTATAGCCGATTTACAATCCTTATCAATAATGAAAGACAAGAGTTGTGATTTTTGTCTCTTTTGAAAAAATACAAACTATAATGAAAAGCAAGAAATGGAGGATCTAACTTCTCAGGAGATTATGGGGGACCCGTTCATTGACGGTCGTAAGCCATATGTGGACTTCGCCATCATCCATGCAGATGAGAACAGAGGATGCTATTGATTCGCTTGGCTTGGCTATAACCTCAGGTTTTTAGAGGACAAAGACCAAAAGGAGGTCCTATGTCCAATAAAAAACCAAGTAGACTAGCTGAAAAGCCACGTCTAAGCCATTGGAGGCAGAAGGAGAAGGCAAGACCTTGGGGGGGTACCCCCCAAGGGACTTTTGTCACCTTGTAGCGGTGGTCGGTGTAGAACTTCCGCAGAGTTTTCTCTCTTTTTTTCTCTGGATTTCTGTGCTTTTTTCTGATCTGGGATCAGTCTTGTTTTTCCGATGATCTCTGTGATTTTTCAGATCTGGAATTCTTTGGAATGCTCTCCTATTTATAGGTTTTTAGGTAGCCATTTAGGAGGGTTTATGAGCCTTAATTGTCACAAAGCTACATAAATGGAGGAGTTATAAGATTGAATTCTTTATTTTGTAACTCCTTTTTCTTGGCTTCTGATTGGCCGGAGGAGATTGAGGGCATTTAATCGCTATTAATCGCCATGATGGGAGGAGTTTCATGGGTTAAATGCCACGAATCTCTTGACTTGTAACTCCCGGATGCTTGTTTCTGATTGGGCCGTCCAAAGAAATGGATTAATGACTGTAATAAAGCTAGTCAATTAATCGCATTAAGTGGTCACCGAGCAGTTGAAAGAGTCGCGGGCCGTGCCGCATCTTTTGGGATTCTTCTGGCGATGATCATCGATGGATCTTCATGTCGATCGACATCGGATGACCATGTAACTTCAGGTGTTGGTTGCCAACAGCGGGTCGGTGCCATCTGTCCTGTCGATTTCTCGATCGGTCGGGTAGAAAGCACACTTTTTTTTGGTTGACCAGTTGGCAATCAATGTTATTTCGATACTCTTGATGATTAACCTATGTTTTTGACGGATGTCAGAGGATTTGGTGTCTCAAAAGTATAAATTTTGGAAATTACCAGAGGCCGGACGCTTCGAATCGAGAAAAAAAGGCGTTTCCGGGGCCTTCCCAGCGATCCCGGGCCCCACGGTCGCCGGCGACCCTGGGCCCTGCGACCATTGGGGGGTTTTCCCCTTTTTGTCCCATTTTGTGTCCGTTTTTGCTGTTTTTTTGATTCTTTTTTCTTATGTATTTTTCCTTGACATTTTTGATCATTTATTGGCCTGATTTCCCTATAGAGAACCTGATGAGAATCCTTGCATTTTATTTTGCAAAGTTTCCAATTTTCTGAGAAAGCCGAAGACTTTGTCGCGCAGAGCTGCCGATTTTCCGTCAGACGCTGAAACTGGGACAAACGATGTCGGAATGACCTGAAATTTGAGGTGAAGCCTCCTGAGCAATAAATAAGACCAACCATAGGCTTTTGTTTAAGTTTTGAAGCTGTTTGGGGTCCTATCACCAGTAGACTTGCTTTTATCGCGATGAAGATGTCACAGTTTGATGTGCGGTCAACCGATGTCCGATTGACTTGAAATTTGATAGGAAACCTATTGGAGTCATTTTAAGAAGGCTCTGTTTTGGAAACCATGGTCCCGGGGAGCTTCGCTGCCGAGAGGCCTGATTTGGCTTCCGAGCGTTAAACTATGGTCAAATGTTGTTGAAATGACCTGAAATTTGACGTGTAGCCATTTGTAAGCAATTTGAAGCCGTCCATGTGCTCTATCTGATGAGTGATGGCCTCGGTAGTTCTCGCCGCCGAGAGGCTTGATTTCGCTGTTCGAGGGTTGATGTAGGGTCAAACGTTGTCGGTTTGACTCGGAACTTGACGTGGAGCATTTTGGATGTATTTTGAGACCATTCATCGGCTCTGATCGAAGATTTGATGTCTCCGATGCTTTCGCCGCCGGGAGCTCCTTTTCAGCTGTCGGAGAAGCGAAGTTAGGCCAAATGATTTTGAAATGGCCTGAAACTTCTTATGTACTCCTATTTTGGCTGTCTTGAAGGATCTTGCAGTTTTTGTTTGATTCTGACAAGATTTGATTTTTTTGGAAATAGCATTACCTATTAATGGCAGGTTGCGACTTCATGTAGCCTTTTGGATCTTGAAGAGGCGAAGTGACATTTTTGGTGTCAACAAGGGTAGGCACCACAAGTGTGGCGCCCAAGTGGCGTGAGGGCCCACCCCTTGTGGGCACTCAATTTGAATTTGACCTAAATCCTTTGGACTTTTCTGGGTAACCTATAAAGTAACCACTGATCGTTTTAAGGTCCAATTTCTTTTCATGGGGATTGTAGACTCTAGCCTCAGCTGGACAACCCCAAATTTGGAGATGTCTTAAACTAGGTTTCCATCCTTTCCACAGTTCAAAGGGTGTTTTTGGAACTGCCTTACTGGGAACCCTGTTTAAGATATAAACAGCTGTGCGTAGAGCATCCATCCACAAGGATATAGGTAAGTTAGCATGACTCATCATGGATCTAACCATTTCCATATATGTACGATTTCGCCTTTCAGCTACACCATTCTGCCATGGAGAACCAGGCGTTGTGTATTGGGCAACAATTCCAAGCTTTTGGAGAAGTTTTGCAAAAGGTCCAGGATGTTGTCCTGTTTCGTCATACCTACCATAAAATTCACCACCTCTATCTGACCTTATGATTTTCACTTTTTTATCTAGTTGCCTTTCGACTTCAGTAATGAAAACTTGTACAGCATTCACAGACTGAGATTTGTCATGCAACAAGTATAAATAACAGTAACGTGAGTAATCATCAATAAAGGTAATGAAGTACTTTTCTCCCCCAAGGGTTGGAACATCAAAGGGTCCGCAAATGTCTGTATGAATTATTTCAAGAAGCTGAGTACTTCTTGTGGCTCCTTTCTTTGTGTGTTTTGTTGATTTACCTTTAATACAATCCACACATGCCTTAATATTAGTAAAATCTAGATCCGGAAGGACACCATCTTTTACTAATCGTTTGATTCTTTCACTGGATATGTGACCCAGTCTTTTATGCCACAAGAAATAAGAGTCATTTTTAGATGACTTTCGTTTGGTTTCCTTAGAATGCAGGGTAAGATGGGTTTCAGCAATTTGATCATTAAGATGAAACTTGTATAGCCCATCAAATAAAATTCCAGAACCAATACGACTAGAATTCTTAAGTAAACTGAAATTACCATTTCCTAATTCAAACGAGTAACCATCTTTATCAAGTGCGCTTACAGAAACCAAATTACGGGAAATAGACGGAACATAAAGAGTTTGACATAAGTCTAACTGATAACCGCTATCTAAAACAAGACGAAAAGTGCCAATGGCTTCAACTGGAGCTTTGTCTTTGTTGCCCATAAAAAGGAAATTCTCACTTGGGTTTATGGTTTGGATCGTAAGGAATCCCTGCATTGAATTGGAAACATGAACATTAGCACCAGTGTCGATCCACCAAGTATCAGAAGAAACATAAGTAAGATGTGATTCGAAATAACTTACGAAACCCAGAGGGTTACCTTTCTTTTCGAACCATTCTTTACGTTTAATGCAGTCTGCCTGAAAATGTCCAGGTTTCTTGCAAAATTTGCATAAGTTTTCCTTCTTTTTCTTCTTGGGGTTTTGACTGGCCTCATTAGATTTGGGTGGTGCCCTTTTCTGGCCTGAATTTTTCTTTTTCCCAGCTTTGTTTCCAGCTCCTTGAACGAGATGAGCTACTTTAATACCTTGTTGATTCAGCCTGGCCTCCTCTTGAACCAGTTTGTTGGCCAATTCATTCACTGTCCACTTTTCCGTAATAGTGTTGTAGTGAATTTGGAAAGGCCCGTACTGAGGAGGTAAACTATTTAGGATAAATTGGACGAGAAAAGCCTCATCCACGGATAGTCCCAAATTCTTTAGTTTAGCAGCAAGGTTGGTCATCTCAATGACATGCTGATGCATTGAGCGAGTGCCATCAAACTTCATGGTTGTAAGATCTGCCATTAGTTTTCCAGCAAGGGATTTGTCTGCAGTCTTAAACCTATCTTCAATGGCTTTCATAAAGTCCTTAGCATTCTCAGGTGTAGGAAGGGATGTTTTGATGTTGGCATCAATAGTCATTCGCAAAAACATAGTGCTTAGTCTGTCAGACCTCTCCCAAGCATTAAAGAGGGTCTTTTCTTCAGCGTTACTTGTGGCGGTGAGTGGAGCAGGCTTATCTTTACGAAGAGCCATATCCAGTTCAAGTACCCCCAATGTGAACTCAACTTGCTCTTTCCATTCGGAAAAGTTGGTTCCATTGAGTTTAGTGACAGAGGTAGCATGCGAATTTAGATTAGTGGGTACAATAACTGCAATAGAGATATAACAATAAGGCTTTAATTAAAATAAGACAACACATGCATAATATATGAATATATATGACAAAAAGAAATTTAGGTGCTCCTGTGGGTAGTCACCATAATTTCTACACATTATACCATCTAAGGTCATCATATTCAAGGTGGTGTAATTGAGTGATGTTACTTTTGAGTAAGATATCTGTGGATATCTTTGGTCCATGTATGAACAAACACTCCTTAATTATTATTCAAACGTATGATTATAATCCGCCTGTGGGCGACTAAATTCTTCATGCGCTTGAACAATGGAAAAAGTAAACATTATGATGGTACTATTAAGGCCAAATATCAGTATTTAATTGTTAGGGTCACTGTGGTGAGACCTAACCTTAAGCATATAACTTTGGTGATCAAAATTACCGTAATATGAATAGATAACATTATATATTGCATATAGACATAATTGATCATTCGTTATATGAAAAATACTTATAAAAATGGCCGAGCCCCGGAGGGCAGTCCTCCGGCTCTTTGGGGCTGAAAGCCCCATGCCGGAGGACAAGTTAATGAAATATGATAAAAGACTCATCATAACCAATAGAAGGTGGAAATGCTCACTCGACTTCTCACTCATTCAGCACCTAACCTTTCCTAGGATCCAATAGGTCTTTCATAGGTTGTAATGGGGTTAGGGTTAATAGGTAGGATAAGGGTTAAATGTGGCTAAGTTTTCTTGAGAAGGTAAGGTTCTTCAAGTCTTCATAGGAAGGTCTTCCACTATTTTCACTTCTTTATTTTGCTTTGTGTTCTTTATTCCACTCTATCTCTTTTGGTGCTTGCTTTTCTTTGGTTTCCCATATCTTTTTTTCTTTACTTTATTTTTCCTTTGGTTCTCATTTCTTCTTCTTTTTTTTTTTTTTTCAACTTTCAAATTTCTTTATTCATTTGTCATCCCTTTGTAGAACATCTATATTTTGGTAGCCCATGTGAAGTCTTCATCACTAATACTCAAATCCTTCCTTTCTTCATATATCCCTACCCTTCTAAAAAACAATAGGTCAAAAAGGATATATATATATATATGTGGGTGATGAGGCTTGGGACAATGAAGGAAGGTTTCTTGTAAAATAGGCTCAAGAGGGCTACTAAGGGTATAAAATGTAATAGGTGAGTTCAAAATTTGGCCATTGGTTTTTTTGAATGCCTATCATCTTCCCCTAAGTTCGAAAAATGAATCATAAGCTACAAGTCAAGATTTCTTCGCATTTTGATGTCACCTCTATGGTTAGAACAAGGAATAGCACTTATGAGACCGAAAGTGCTGGACTAAGAAGCTCTAGGAGTAGCACTTCATTCTACTCAGGAATAGCGCAGAAGAGTCCTCACCCAAACCGATATAGATAAGCTCAATCGCTCAATGGATTTTAGTCTCCACTAATGATTCTTTCGGGTCTCTCAGAAGTGATTTGCTCTTCTCTTGGACTACATTCATATGGCCAAATGTGTAAAAAACTTCTAGGACTTGTACAAATGACAACTCTTCAAGCAAAATCAGCCATATGTACATTATCGCTTTGAGCTGCAGTTGGGCTTTTCTCAAGGCGTTATTGGAGCGCCTTTGAGTATGGTGAAGCGCTTTGGAGGTTTACAGGGCGACAAAAACGCATGGGCTTGTTATAGTGCTCAAGACACTACAACCACGATTTTTTATCCTGAGTTGTCGACTTTCCGAACTGCTGGCTTCACGAAGTGGTTCGGGGAGAGCTTTTTGGCGTACAGGGGACTTTCTAAGAATGAGCTTGATGTAAAGCTGTCTTCTGGAAAAGGCATTAGGAAGTCGAATGACGCCTGACGAGAGGAAGTTTTGGCCTTCCTTTCTGGAGATAAGCATAAGATAGGCTTTCTCGGTGACCAGGGCGTCGTTGGTTCTAAAGCTATCTAGGAAGTACCTGATGAGGACTTATAGTAGCTAGAGAAGGAGGAAGCTGAGCTTGATGCTTGGATGCAAGCGGCACGGAGGCGAGCTTCCGTGGAATCTACAGGCAAGAGCAGACCATCCAGTGAGGAGTCAAGTGGGAAACCTGACTCTGACAGCGGGGCAAGTTCTTCCAGAAAACCAGCCCGCATGAGCAAGAGGAAGAGTGGTCAATGTCGCACGGGACAGGGTGAAGACTCTCCTAATTTGGAAGTCCCTCTTACCATCAATGAGGAGGTGTCAGGGAATGCTGACGAGCCTCCGGAAAAGAGGTGCCGAGAAGAAAAAACCGTCATTGAAGGTATGATTCCTTTTCTTTCTCTTTCCGTTTATTTTATAGAACTTTTCATGTTCTGATTTGCCTTCTCCTCCTGTTGCTTCTTTTTTTTAGCAGAGGATGAAGACTTGGTGATGCCTGAGGTTCTGGACGATAAGGCGGTGACGGATCCAGTTGCGGCACCTAAAGAAGAACCGAGGGACTCTGGAGTGACTCCAGAATCTCCAAATGGTATTGTTGACAACAAAAATATCACTTTGCTTCTTTAAGATCCAGAAAACTGCATGAAGTCGCAACCTGCCATAAATAGGCAATGCTACTTCCAAAAAATCAAATCTTGTCAGAATCAAACAAAAAATCGAAAGATCCTTCAAGACAGCTAAAAGAGGAGTACACAAGAAGTTTCGGGCCATTTCGAAATCATTTGGCCTAACTTCGCTTCTCCGACAGCTGAAAAGGATCTCCCGGCGGCGAAAGCATCGGAGAAACCAAATCTTCGATCAGAGCCGATGGATGGTTACAAAATACATCCAAAAGGCTCCACGTCAAGTTCTGAGTCAAACCTACAACGTTTAACCCTACATCAACCCTCGAACAGCTAAATCAAGCCTCTCGGCGGCAAGAACCACCGAGGCTATCACTCATCAGATAAAGCACATGGACGGCTTCAAAATGCTTACAAAGGGCTACACGTCAAATTTCAGGTCATTTCGATAACATTTGACCATACTTTGACGCTCAGAAGCCAAATCAGGCCTCTCGGCAGCGAAGCTCCCCGGGACCATGGTTTCCAAGACAGAGCCTATGGATCATCTTAAAATGACTCCAATAGGTTCCCTGTCAAATTTCAAGTCAATCGGACATCGGTTGACCGCACATCAAGCCGCAACATCTTCATCGCGATAAAAACAAGTCTACTAGTGATAAAACCACAAATGGCTTCAAAACTCAAACAAAATCCTATGGTTGGTCTTATTTATTGCTCAGGAGGCTTCACACCAAATTTCAGGTCATTCCGACATCGTTTCACCCAGTTTCAGCTTCTGACGGAAAATCGGCAGCTCTACGCGACAAAGTCTTCGGCTTTCTCGGAAAATTAGAAACTTTGCAAACCAAAATCCAAGGATTCTCATCAGGTTTTCTACAGGGAAATCAGGCCAATAAATGATAAAAAATATCAAGGAAAAATACAGAAAAAAAAGAATCGAAAAACAGCAAAAACGAACGCAAAACGGGACAAAAAAGGGGAACACCCCTCCAGGGTAGCCGGTGACCCTGGAGCCCGGGATCGCCAGGTGGGCCCATTTTTTCACGATTCGAAGCATCCGACTCCTTTGATTTTCCAAAATTCATACTTTTGAGATACCAAATCCTTTGACATCCGTCAAAAACACGGGTCAATCATCAAGAGTATCAAAATCAACATTGATCGCCAACCGGTCAACCAAAAAAAGTGTGCTTTCTACCTGATCGATCGAGAAATCGATAGGACAGATGACACCGACCCGCTGTTGGCAAACAATACCTGAAGTTACATGGTCATCCAATGTCGATCTACATGAAGATCCATCGATGATCATCACCAGAAGAATCCCAAAAGACGCGGCACGGCCCGCGACTCTTCAACTGCTCGGCGACCACTTAATGCGATTAATTGACTAGCTTTATTATAGTCATTAATCCATTTATTTGGACGGCCCAATCAGAAGCAAGCATCCGGGAGTTACAAGTCAAGAGATTCATGGCATTTAACCCATGAAACTCCTCCCATCATGGCGATTAAAGGCGATTAAATGCCCCCAATCTCCTCCGGCCAATCAGAAGCCAAGAAAAAGGAGTTACAAAATAAAGAATTCATTCTTGTAACTCCTCCCTTTATGTAGCTTTATGACAATTAAGGCTCATAAATCCTCCTAAATGGTTACCTAAAAGCCTATAAATAGGAGAGCATTCCAAAGAATTCCAGATCGGAAAAATAAGACAGATCGGAAAAACAAGACAGATCCCAGATCAGGAAAAAGCACAGAAATCCAGAGAAAGAAAGAGAAAATCATTCGTGGAGACTAAAATCCATTGAGCGATTGAGCCTATCTATATCGGTTTGGGTGAGGACTCTTCTGCGCTATTCCTGAGTAGAATGAAGTGCTACTCCTAGAGTTTCTTAGTCCAGCACTTTCGATCTCATAAGTGATATTCCTTGTTCTAACCATAGAGGGACATCAAAATGCGAAGAAGTCTTGACTTATAGCTTATGATTCATTTTTCGAACTTAGGGGAAGATAATAGGCATTCAAAAAACCAATGGCCAAATTTTGAACTCACCTATTACATTTTATACCCTTAGTAGCCCTCTTGAGCCTATTTTACAAGAAACCTTCCTTCATTGTCCCAAGCCTCATCACCCACATATATATATCCTTTTTGACCTATTGTTTTTTAGAAGGGTAGGGATATATGAAGAAAGGAAGGATTTGAGCATTAGTGATGAAGACTTCACATGGGCTACCAAAATATAGATGTTCTACAAAGGGATGACAAATGAATAAAGAAATTTGAAAGTTGAAAAAAAAAAAAAAAAGAAGAAGAAATGAGAACCAAAGGAAAAATAAAGTAAAAGAAAAAAAGATATGGGAAATCAAAAAAAAGCAAGCACCAAAAGATATAGAGTGGAATAAAGAACACAAAGCAAAATGAATAAGTGAAGATAGTGGAAGACCTTCCTATGAAGACTTGAAGAACCTTACCTTCTCAAGAAAACTTAGCCACATTTAACCCTTATCCTACCTATTAACCCTAACCTCATTACAACCTATGAAAGACCTATTGGATCCTAGGAAAGGTTAGGTGCTGAATGAGTGAGAAGTCGAGTGAGCATTTCCACCTTCTATTGGTTATATCTTATTCTTTGCATAAGCTCCGTTCTTCATCAATTATGTGAGTTCTTAGCCTTGTTCATACTCACATACTGAGAGTTAGTCAGTAAAATCTGTGTGCTTCCATTATTGAGAGTATGACCTGTAAGGCTGTAGTTATGGCGAAATGTATTCCGAAGGGGATTAAGGTTGTGTGAACTTCGACTTAAAGATTGCATGATTATTGGCTAAATACACACACATACACAGTGAGACTTAGGTATTAATTGACATATCTTCAGGAGTTGGCTAGTACTCCTAACTCAACACTCATTCTTATTAGCTTGCTAAAGACTGTTGGACATCAAAATTATTTTTTTCCAAAATAAAATAATTTTGTAGGATTTATTCGCTGAAAACCCTCACAAGACAAAACTCGTCCACTAGGGGAAACCTAGGGGTCTAAAGGCTTGTTACACGAGCCAAGCGCAGCCGCGATTCCTGCGAAAGTGAGTTAGGATCTTTACCGTGTTTTCTTGCATATAGTTTAGATTTTCTTTATAGTTTTTGCTCGGGACTAGCAAAATGTAGGTTTATGGGTGTGATGAGTGTTAAATATTGCATATTTTACCCCTCATTAGTCCGAGTTTTATCAGCATCTCATATGCATATCATTTGCTTTACACAGAGATTTTATCATTCTATCACATTAAACAAATTATCGGATTATCATGCATAAATCTGATTATTTATAGCGCATTTTTATGTAATTTTTCTTGTGTAGGTGGACCCCACGACTACCCAACCTTCCGGCTAGTGTCCCAAGGCATCAAGAAGTGTTGAAGAATTCCAAAATAAGATGAGAAGAAGTCATTTTTCTAACAAAAAGGATTTGTTGGTGTATTGGTTAGAGCTTGAGTTGCTATGAAATAGGTTATGGGTTCAAATCCCAATCAAAGCTTGCCATGGCACAAATCCATGTGAAAGGATATGAGCCAATGCTTTTGGAAGGAAAGTTTGTTGCAACCAATCAAATTGAAGCAATCCATGTGCAAGCAAAAGAACCAATCAAAAGCCTTCAAGTTGCAACCAATCAAATGGAAGCAATCCTTATGAAAGGAAATGAGCCAATCAAATGTCTTCAAAGTTTCTATAAATTGAAATGTTTTTGTAGAGAAGAGTAGATCTTTTGGCAAGTTAGTCCTTTTGTAATGTTATTTTTACTTTTACAATGAATTAGGAGCTTCTTTGTAACTAATCTAGAGAGAGTGTGTGTAATTGAAGATTATTAATGAAGATTTGGAGCACTTTCTTGATGTTTAGTAGCTAAAGCTCTTGGATTAGGCTCTCCTTTTGAAGCTAAGTAATGTGATTACTTTAATTCCATGCATGTTTTAGTTTAAATTCCCTACTTGTGCCTTAATTGATTAATAGATTTTACATCTAGTTGTGCTAATCTCTCTCATTTCTCATGCTTTATCTCTACACTTGATGCTCGGATAATCTCAATTGATACTTTGTAATTTGATTAAGTTCTCTCACATAGCATGCTCTAGAGCCCCTATCTTTGATCTTTTGTAGCTTGATTTTGATGATTTATTGTTAGGGTAACTAGATAATGATCTAGGATCTTGGCCTTTGATTTTCTTTTACTTTGATCTTCATTGTTATATCAACCAATCCAATTAGGCAAGAGATTGCTAATTGGATTGTAGATTTGGGAATTGAATTAGAACATACATTGCTTGAATTAATTACATACTTAGTGGATTTTGGATTGCCTAATCTATTATTCCTATTGTTGTTAATTTAAAACTTTATTTGATTTGTTATTTTCACTTCTAGATTGTTAGATCTACAATCCTACACATTTCACACCACATCCTCCCCTTAATTCTTCCATTTCCACCACTACATTCACACACTAGTTTAGTGTAGCTTGTTAGATTAGCTTAGATCTAATTAATTTCATATTTTAGATTGTTAATTAATTAACCTCATAATTAGTATTATACATAATCTTAGTCTATAATATAGTATTCAAATTCAAATTGAGTGCCCACAAGGGGTGGGGCCTCACACCACCTGGGCGCCACACTTGTGGTGCCTACCCTTGTTGACACCAAAAATGTCACTTTGCCTCTTCAAGATCCAAAAGGCTGCATGAAGTCGCAACCTGCCATTAATAGGCAATGCTACTTCCAAAAAAATCAAATCTTGTCAGAATCAAACAAAAACTGCAAGATCCTTCAAGACAGCCAAAAAAGGAGTACACAAGAAGTTTCAGGCCATTTCAAAATCATTTGGCCTAACTTCGCTTTTCCGACAGCTGAAAAGGAGCTCCCGGCAGCGAAAGCATCGGAGACATCAAATCTTCGATCAGAGCCGATGGATGGTCTCAAAATACATCCAAAAGGCTCCACGTCAAGTTCCGAGTCAAACCGACAACGTTTGACCCTACATCAACCCTCGAACAGCTAAATCAAGCCTCTCGGCGGCGAGAACTACCGAGGCCATCACTCATCAGATAGAGCACATGGACGGCTTCAAAATGCTTACAAAGGGCTACACGTCAAATTTCAGGTCATTTCAACAACATTTGACCATAGTTTAACGCTCGGAAGCCAAATCAGGCCTCTCGGCAGCGAAGCTCCCCGGGACCATGGTTTCCAAAACAGAGCCTTCTTAAAATGACTCCAATAGGTTTCCTATCAAATTTCAAGTCAATCGGACATCGGTTGACCGCACATCAAACTGTGACATCTTCATCGCGACAAAAGCAAGTCTACTGATGATATGACCCCAAAAAGCTTCAAAACTCAAACAAAAGCCTATGGTTGGTCTTATTTATTGCTCAGGAGGCTTCACCTCAAATTTCAGGTCATTCCGACATCATTTGACCCAGTTTCAGCGTCTAACGGAAAATCGGCAGCTCTGCGCGACAAAGTCTTCGGCTTTCTCAAAAAATTGGAAACTTTGCAAGATAAAATGCAAGGATTCTCATCAGGTTCTCTATAGGGAAATCAGGCCAATAAATGATCAAAAATGTCAAGGAAAAATACATAAGAAAAAAGAATCGAAAAAACAGCAAAAACGGACACAAAACGGGACAAAAAGGGAAAAACCCCCCAAGGGTCGCAGCCCCTGCGACCCTGGCCCAGGGTCGCCGGCGACCGTGGGGCCCGGGATCGCTGGGAAGGCCCCGGAAACGCCTTTTTTTCTCGATTCGAAGCGTCCGGCCTCTGGTAATTTCCAAAATTTATACTTTTGAGACACCAAATCCTCTGACATCCGTCAAAAACATAGGTTAATCATCAAGAGTATCGAAATCAACATTGATCGCCAACTGGTCAACCAAAAAAAAGTGTGCTTTCTACCCGACCGATCGAGAAATCGACAAGACAGATGGCACCGACCCGCTGTTGGCAACCAACACCTGAAGTTACATGGTCATCCGATGTCGATCTACATGAAGATCCATCGATGATCATCGCCAGAAGAATCCCAAAAGACGCGGCACGGCCCGCGACTCTTCAACTGCTCGGTGACCACTTAATGCGATTAATTGACTAGCTTTATTACAGTCATTAATCCATTTCTTTGGACGGCCCAATCAGAAGCAAGCATCCGGGAGTTACAAGTCAAGAGATTCATGGCTTTAACCCATGAAACTCCTCCCATCATGGCGATTAATAGCGATTAAATGCCCTCAATCTCCTCCGGCCAATCAGAAGCCAAGAAAAAGGAGTTACAAAATAAAGAATTCAATCTTATAACTCCTCCATTTATGTAGCTTTATGACAATTAAGGCTCATAAACCCTCCTAAATGGCTACCTAAAAACCTATAAATAGGAGAGCATTCCAAAGAATTCCAGATCGGAAAAATCATAGAGATCATCGGAAAAATAAGACAGATCCCAGATCAGAAAAAAGCACAGAAATCCAGAGAAAAAAAGAGAGAAAACTCTGCGGAAGTTCTACACCGACCACCGCTACAAGGTGACAAAAGTCCCTTGGGGGGTACCCCACCCCCCAAGGTCCTTGCCTTCTCCTTCTGCCTCCAATGGCTTAGACGTGGCTTTTCAGTCCGTCTACTTGGCTTTTTATTGGACATAGGACCTCTTTTTTTGTCTTTGTCCTCTAAAAACCTGAGGTTATAGCCAAGCCAAACGAATCAATAGCATCCTCTGTTCTCATCTGCATGGATGATGGCGAAGTCCACATATGGCTTGCGACCGTCAATCTGAACGGGTCCCCCACAATCTCTTGAGAAGTTAGATCCTCCTTTTCTTGCTTTTCATTGTAGTTTGTATTTTTTTTAAAAGAGACAAAAATCACAACTCTTGTCTTTCATTATTGATAAGGATTGTAAATCGGCTATAAACGCCAAAAATCGGCTATAAATGCAAAAAAAAAATCGCCTTTCACGGAAAATCAAGAAAATGTCTCTTTTCTTAAATATATGTGCAATGGAAAACTTGAAAGAAGTTGATTTCCTTTTTACTTGCGAAGGTTGATCTCCGGATCACCACTTGTAATTCCAAGTAAAAATAGAAAATCTGGCACACCCACACAAAGAAATGTTGATGCATGCATCTGCCCCCTTCCCGGTTACAAAAGGGTCGGACCCAAACGGACTCCCACGTCCACCGACCTCGGTAGGACCGAGCGGATGCGCTGTTCCATCAACCCTGTTCAGTCAGGGTTTTCAACAGACCGCAACGAATGCATAATGGTCTTAGGATTTTTAACACGATTTCCGATATTCAGCAAGTGATACGAATGTCCTAATGCGAACTACTAATGATGCAATTAACGAATCTACGAGAAAATAATGCAACAAGTGGAGATCTAAAACCCAAACCCTGTCTCAAAAGGGTAGGCGCCTAGAGGGTGGTGCCCATCCAGTCCAGAGAGGGTAGGCGCCCAGGGGTCTAAATGATGATAATGATGCTATAAATGCGAGATCTAACCTAGTTAAGTAATTAGAACTGCGAAATCAATGCAGATCTACACCACTAGTATGAATCTAAACATGATGATGCACGAATACCATTTTTATCAAAATTAATATAGATAAATGATGCTTAAATGATCCTAAGCATGTTTCTAAACAAAGATGATGATAAGATTGCAATGAAATGAAAGAGATCCAAGAATATCAGTTTATGGTGCGTTTCTCAAGTTTTTAGTATGAAGCTTTCGCGAAGAACCATAGTTCTAGTTGAAGATATGGAAGTCTCCTCTTCTATTTCCTCTTCTTTTTCTCTAGATCTGAAGCTCTTTTCTCTAATGGTGGCTACCTTTCTCCTCTTGCTTATTCTCTATACTTTTCTCTCTTTCCATGTAAATGAGGTTAATAGATCCTTAAATAGAGGTTTGGGGCGAGTTTAGGAGGGCTAGGGCTTCATTACTTCGTGTTTCTAGAAGGTTCCATGCATCCCAAGGCGGCCTAAGTATTTTGGGATAAATTAGGGTTTGGAAAATAGGTTGGGCGCCCATGGGGTGGTGCCAAGGTGGCTGCATAGGGTGGGTACCACCGGGCTGGTGCCTATGTGGACTGGGTCATGGTAGGCGCCCACGAGGTGGAGCATACGTGGTCGGGTTCATTTTCAAAGTTTGGTCCCATTTGGAGTCGGGATGGAACGGATAGATCTTCAGCTGAGGGGACCTACACTAGCACTTAATTGACTAGGCGCCACAAGGGTGGTGCCTAGGTGGACTAGACATGGTAGGCGCCCACCACAGGGTCGTGCCTTTGTGGACTGGGGAGTGTGGGCGCCACAAGGTTGGTGCCTAGCTGGAATGAAGTGTGGGTCTTTGTTTGGAGTGGTCGCAGGCCGCCCTAAGTTAAATTTGTGGAATAGGAGGGTGGGCGCCACACATGGGACGTCTAGATGGACTAAAGAGTGTGGGCGCCCACCATGGGGCATCTATATGGAATGAAGTGTGTGGGCGCCACTTGGGTGGTGCATAGACGGAGTCGATTCATTTTCAGAGTTTGGTCCCTATATTGAGTGGTTCCGGTCCATTTTAAGTCAAACTAGTGATTTTGGAGGGTGGGTGCCACACATGGGGTGCCTAGGTGGAGTGGAAAGTGTGGGCGCCCACCATGGGGCATCTAGATGGAATGTAATAAGGTGGGCTAGATGGATTTCCATCACCATTTCTAAAGCAAACTTTGGAAACTCATAACTTTTGATCTGCTTTTCGGATTTGGACGTTCTTCATACCGTCGGAAAGCTCTGGAAGTGAAGAATCCAAGGGTCCAACTGTCCTAATGAATAAGGGCTGGAAAAAAGGGGATCTCTGGATCAATGGATCTGGCTTCCTAACTTAGGGTAATCGGGTGGCATTTAGGCAAGCTGAGTGTAATTTCGTAAGAATTGGCCTAAGCATGTCTTAAGTGGTTCGGAATATGTAGAGTTAGTGTCGTAGTCTGCTCCTTGTGTGAAACGAACTCGAGATCTCGACGCGATTCGGCTTTCTCTCATGAATTTCTAGAAGTTGTTGAACTAAGTCTAAAAGTATCAGCAAGCATCTTCATTGTGATTAAACTGAATTATGCCATTAATCATTCAATTATGGGTGAAATGGGGGCACTGTTATATATGACAAGTATTTAAGGCTATCATAGGGGGCCAAATGAGGTGTCTACAGTGCTGAACGTTAAGACGGATAAGTTGGAATCGAAGTCGGAAGTATGCACTTTTATAGGATATCCCAAATGAACTAAAGGTTGGTTATTCTATAATCCCAGAGAGCAGAAAGTGCTTGTCAGTATCAATGCGGTTTTTCTGGAGGAAGATTATATGATTGATTGGAAAACTTTAGAAAATGTTATCTTGGAAGAAACTCAAGAGAAATCAATTTCAAATCCGACAATGACCGAACTTGAAGAGAATACTCTCATACATAACCCAGTAGTTACACCAGTGCCTCGTCGTAGTGGGAGAATTGTCAGGCCTCCTGACAAGTTCTTATTTTTGGGAGAGTCTTACGAGGCAATCCCGGAAGAACCGGAACAAGATCCCTGTAACTATAATGAAGCAATCAAAGACATAGATTCGGGACGTTGGCAAGATACTATGAAAGTTGAGATTGAGTCTATGTACTCCAATCAGGTCTGGACACTTGTGGACTCGCCTGCCAATATTAAACCTATTGGGTCTAAGTGAGTCTACAAGAGAAAGAGAGGACCAGATGGAAGAGTTGTGACCTTTAAGGCCAGGCTTGTTGCCAAAGGATATACTCAGAAAGAAGGTACCGATTATGATGAAACATTCTCGCAGCTAACCATGCTCAAGTCCATCAGGATACTCTTATCCATTGCGGCACATCTCGATTACGAGATTTGGCAAATAGATGTCAAGATGGCGTTTCTCAACAGCGATCTTGAGGAAGACATCTATATGATGCAACGGTTTTATAGCTAATAACTAAGAGTAAAGAGTTTACAAGTTGCAGAAGTCCATTTATGGACTGAAGCAGGCATCCCGAAGCTGGAACATCCATTTTGATCAGGCAATCAAGTCATTTGTTTTTTTTTCAAAATCCAGATGAGTCATGTGTGCACAAGAAAATGAAGGAGGCAGGGTAGTTTTTCTGGTATTATATGTCGACGACATCCTTCTCCTAGGGAGTGACGTATGGATGTTGTCAACAGTAAAAGTTTGGTTATCTAAGAATTTTGATATGGAAGACTTAGGAGAAGCTAGCTACATCCTAGGTGTCGCGACCCCGGACCGAAAGGGGAAGATCCGAGTCCGGGAGTCGGGACGGTGGGGTGGTGATGCCGCGCCACGTGCATCTCTTTGGCTAAAACGCACACGGAATTAAAAGAATATTTATCCGTGCACGTGATTTCCCACAGGGTTCCGCGGTGAGGATTATCTTTACACATCATCTCACATGTAACCATATCAAACATATTTTTAAGATTGCGGAAGCGTGTAGCAAACCATATTAGTACTATTCAATCCAATCCCATAAACAAGACTGATTTATGATGAACATAATAAGATATCAGAATGAGCAATGATCATAAGCATATTTCCCCAAAAGTAAAGTTAAGTATATTTACAAAATGTCAGTTGATTAATGCCCCCAAAATAACGGTCAACAAAGACCGTATAACCAAATGAAACCTAAAACAAAGATATTATAATTCCCAAAGTGTATCGTTCTCAAGGCAAGGCCAAATGTCTACATGACATCATCGGCTTGCCACTCAATCACTCGTTGGGTTCACCGACCGCCTCCTCTGGCTCCTCCTCAACGGCAATAAGCTCGGGACCTGAGTACCAAAATAAATGGATCAAACACGACGGTCTGGCAGGTGGGTGAAAAGATATAACAATAATAAAACAATGATACTATGCAAGAGTTAAGAAAACCTGCGTATAAATAATGAATTTCATAAGAAACAATGCATCATTTGTTAAACAACCACATGGACGATATAAAACAGTAGAGGTACCAAGGATAAGGAACTGTCAAGATGGCAACCACACAAAGCTAGATCCTCCCTTCACTAACGTGAAGAGAGCACATACCCTACAGGATCATTGGCCTCAGTCACACGAGGTGAGGAGGAACAACGATAAACAGGATCATTGGCCTCAGTCACACGAGGTGAGGAGGAACAACGATAAATAGGATCATTGGCCTCAGTCACACGAGGTGAGGAGGAACAACGATAAACAGGATCATTGGCCTCAGTCACACGAGGTGAGGAGGAACAACGATAAATACTATAATATATATATACTATACAGGACCACGGTAGCGAACCGGGTAAACTATGCAAATTCCAGACTGCAGCTGACTATCAGGAGGGGAAGGAACCCCAAGTCGACGGATCAAACCAACTAGGTCGTCCAAGGTCAGTGGTGCCGACTCATAGGTCAAATACGATAAATCAATTCGTGTACATATTAAAGAAACGGGGTGCCCATAGGCACAAATACACATTCGTATCTGGTCGGTCATATACAGGTTAGCAAAAGCTAAATACACTTTCAATACTCTCAAGACAGTCTAGTCATATCATGTGGGTTTGAAATCCCCAAAATAGAAGTTTGGTTGAAAATCAAATACAAATAGTTTTCCATACCTTTACAGGCTAACAATGGGGTTTCTAGAATTGAATCAGTGCGAATAGGGTCCCGTATGTCGGTTATGATGAAATTTTGGTACTCTTTAAGAGTTAGGGACATTCCGGGTCCTTATACACATTGGTCAATCTAGAAAATCTCATAGAATCTCCATGATGAGTTTCCCTTTCCTCCGGACTTCACGTAATGCCTTACAAGTCCCTAAATAACAATGGGGCTCCAAATAATACCTCCCCACTACAACCCTTTGCAATTTACCCAATCCATCCATGGGTTTAAATGCATCCTTATAAGTTCAATGTCTTCAAATAAGAAGATAAGGGATAGAGCTGAATTGGACTTGAGTATGGGCTTGGAATGAATCTGGAAATAGTCCCACAATCCTCTCACTTTACAGTTCGTCTCATTTCAGTCCGATCGATCGGGCTCCCTGGCCGATCGATCGGTCCTGAATTTGCTTCCAGTTATTTACAGTCCGATCGATCGGACCTGATGGGCGATCGATCGGTCCTGAGAACCCTCTCAGTTATTTACAGTCCGATCGATCGGACCTGATGGGCGATCGATCGGTCCTGTAGCGAATTTCAACCCATTTGGTTGAATTCTTCTCTTGTCCAACTCCAATCCATTTCCTTTCTTTCCCCTTGTTCCATACATATCTTCACAATTAATTGGGCTATTCCTTGACCTCATTATCTCATCAATTCATCATTCAAAATCAATAAGACTAAACCATCAAACATGATAAATCAATAAAACCATCAATGAAGACAAATCAAGATCTTTGCAGAAAACATGATAAAACACATGAGAATCATTTCATCCACTTGCCTTGGGTCCAATTGCAATTCAATTGAGCTCTAATCACCTCTTAGTTCCACAATCAAACACCTATACACAAAACCCCCAAATCCAAACCCTAGATCAACAAAATCCAAGTAAAACAAGACGGAATTTTCCAATAATTGAAATAGAGCTACCCTAGGGCTAAACAAACAAGATTATAAAACTTTTAGGAAAATCACTTACAAAGAAGTTCTTCAAAAAGCAAGGTGTTGTCCAAAGGAAGTCTTGGAGTGGGCGGTTTTCTTCAAAAATGGTGTCAAGATGAAGGCCTTGAGATGAGGAAGAAGATTATAGCAACTAATTTTCCATTAGCACTAGTTTAGTGGGGGATTGAAGATGAAGAGGCAAGAAAAGGTAAGGGAAAACCCTTAGGGCTGGGATTTCTCTTCTCCTCTAGGGTTTTTGCCAGAAATGGGAAAAAGAAGAAGAAGCTTTCAATATATAGTAAGTGGGAGTGGGGCCCACAACTTAAAGAACTTCTCGGGCTCAAAACATGGTTTTCGGGGCTTCAAACGAGTTCGACGAAGAAGACAAAGTTGATCGGCAAAATTTCTAGTTTCCAAAAAGTATATATTTTGCACATTTTGGTGACATTGAAATCGGTGTCCAGATTTGGGTAAAAAGACTATTTTGCCCTCAATTAGTGAAAAATCAGGTTTAAGTTCCTTGAATGAAAACGATGTCAACATGAAAGTTGTAGGGATTAACAAGATAAGTCCAATGGGGTTAAAAACACGATTCTTGAAAATCATCGGTAAACCCCCAATCTCACACAATCCGTAACAAGAACCCCCAAAGGGTCCCACAATTAAAATGGCTCTCCAAATTCCCCAAAGCTATTATAAAAGCTATTCTAATCCCAAACTAATTCAAGAACCACTAAACACACTTAAAACTAAAACACAACTTAATCAACTCTAAACGAGGTCTCTCGGGTTGGGGTCTTACATCCTCCACCCCTTAGGACATTTGGTCCTCCAAATGGAAATTAAAACTCACCTCCGGTAGGAGATGTGGGTACTTCTTCTGAACTTGATCCCGTAATTCCCAAGTTGCTTCTTCCGGTCCATGATTCTCCCAAAGTACCTTGACCCACTGAATAGTCCGAGTTCTCAATTCTTGTTCCTTGGTGTCAATGATCTGTTTAGGCTTCTCAACATAGGTCGCATCTTCTCGAATTTCTAACGGCTCATAACGGAGTATGTGCAGTCTGTCAGGAACGTACTTCTTCAACATAGACACATGGAAAACGTTGTGTACGCCGGAGAGCTCAGGCGGTAAGGCTAACCTGTAAGCCACATCACCAATCCTACTCACAATGTCATACGGTCCAATGTATCTCCTAGATAATTTGCCCTTCTGTCCAAACCTCAAAGTTCCACGAGTGGGTGACACTTTCAAGAAAACCTTATCTCCTTCTTTAAATTGTAAATCCCTTCGGTGGGAGTCTGCATAACTCTTCTGTCTACTCTGAGCCACTTTCAGACGTTCTTGGATCAACTTGACCTTGTCACTTGTCTCACTAACAATGGTCGGTCCATGAAAACTGCGAGTACCAACTTCTTCCCAACAAACAGGTGTTCTACACCTTCTGCCATACAAGGCCTCAAAAGGTGCCATACCGATACTCGAGTGGAAACTGTTGTTGTAAGCGAACTCACATAACGGTAAGGCTTCATCCCACTGAGTCTTGAAATCTAACACACAAGCTCGAAGCATATCCTCAAGTGTCTGAATTGTCCTTTCTGACTGGCCATCGGTCTGTGGGTGATAAGCTGTGCTGAACTGTAACTTCGTACCCATAGACTCATGCAATGTCTTCCAAAATCTCGAGACAAATCTGCTATCTCTATCGGATGTGATGGAAACTGGCTGTCCATGACGACTGACAATCTCTGTGACAAACAACTGTGCCAAAGGTAACATATGCATTTTCTTTCCAGTCTTCATCGGTAGGAAATGAGCTGACTTGGTGAGACGGTCCACTATGACCCAAATAGCATCATTGCCCTTACTAGTCTTTGGTAAACCCGATACAAAGTCCATGGTAATATGCTCCCATTTCCATTCCGGAATCTCTAACGGTCGTAGTAATCCTGGAGGCTTCTGGTGTTCTGCCTTGATCAACGACATGTCATGCAACGAGAGACGAAAGCTGCTATCTCTCTCTTCATGTTATTCCACCAAAATCTGCCATTCAAATTCTGGTACAACTTCGTACTGCCCGGATGTATGGAATACTTGGTATTGTGAGCCTCAGACATGATATCATTCCTCAAGTCCTCCAAGTTAGGCACACACAAACGGTCTCGGTAATACAAAACTCCATCTACAACACGAAAATCCGGACGATCTGCTAGGTGCTCAGAAATCTTAGCCAATTCTGGGTCTTGTAACTGACTCTCTTTGATCTTCTGAATGAACGAAGGCTCTGACACTGACATGTTTGCTAACATGACACCTTCTCTTAGTGGCTGAAAATCCACTCTCATCTCCTCTAACTAATGTACCACATAAGTCCCCCGAAGACTTGCCATGCTCACTGACTTTCTGCTCAAGGCATCTGCAACTACATTCGCTTTCCCCGGGTGATACTTAATTGGAAAATCATAGTCTTTAATATATTCCAACCATCTCCTCTGCCTCATGTTCAACTCCTTCTGAGAAAACAAGTACTGTAGGCTACGGTGATCGGAGTGAACCTCAAACTTCTCTCCATAGAGGTAGTGTCTCCACATCTTCAAAGCTAAAATAACTGCGACCAACTCGAGATCATGTGTTGCATAGTTCTTCTCATGATCTTTCAACTGCCGTGACCCATATGCAACTACATTCCCATCTTGCATTAGCACGCATCCAAGTCCAACATTGGAAGCATCGGTAAAAATGGTAAAACCGCCGCTCCCAGATGGCAAAGTAAGGACTGGAGCTGTAGTCAACCTCTTCTTCAGCTCTTGGAAACTAGCTTCACACTTGTCCGTCCAAACATATGGTGCATTCTTCCTTGTCAACTTCGTCAAAGGTGACGCAATCGACGAAAATCCTTGCACAAACCTCCGATAATATCCTGCCAATCCATGAAAACTCCTGATTTCTGATGCATTCTTCGGTCTATCCCAATTCATGACTGCCTCAATCTTGGACGGGTCCACTGATAATCCTTCCTTGGAGATGATATGACCCAAAAATGTGACTTGGTCCAACCAAAATTCACACTTACTAAGTTTTGCAAACAACTGATTCTCCCTCAAGAGCTGGAGTGCTATCCTCAAGTGTTCTTCATGCTCTCCTTTGGTCTTGGAATATACCAAAATATCATCAATAAACACCACTGTAAACTGATCCAAATACTCCGCAAATATTTTGTTCATCAATGCCATGAAAACTGCCGGTGCATTAGTCAAACCAAACGGCATCACTAGAAACTCATAGTGTCCATATCTTGTCCGAAAGGCTGTTTTTGGTACATCTGAGTCTCTAACTCTCAACTGATGGTAGCCTGACCTCAAATCAATCTTCGAAAAATAAGCAGCTCCTTGCAACTGATCAAACAGTTCATCTATCCTTGGCAATGGATATTTGTTTTTGATGGTCACTTGGTTCAATCTTCTATAGTCAATACACATTCTCATGGAACCATCCTTCTTCTTTACAAACAAAACTGGTGCTCCCCACGGTGACACACTAGGTCTCACAAAACCTTTGTTCAAAAGTTCTTGCAATTGCATCTTCAACTCTCCCAATTCTGCCGGGGCCATTCTATAGGGTGCGATAGATATCGGAGCAGTCCCCGGTAAAAACTCAATAGTGAAGTCTATCTCTCTAATGGGTGGCAATCCTGGTATCTCCTCCGGGAAAACATCCGGAAACTCACAAACAATTGGAATCTCCTCCACCCCTTGGGACCGTTTATCCTCCGTGATAAATGCCAAATAACCCTCACAACCACTTTTTAGAAGCCTATCAGCCTTCAATGCTGAAATAAAACCTGCACCAGAACTACTCCTCTCTCCCTGAAACAATACCCCTGCTTGGGTTTCCTCTAACTTAAAAGTTAGGGTTTTATGGAAACAATCCATCGTAGCATGGTATCCTGCTAACCAATCCATCCCTAGGATGACATCAAAATCCTGCATCTCTAATAAAATGAGATCTGCCGGTAATACTACTTCTCCTATCATGACTGGACAACTAGGGTAAAAAGTTCTACAAACAACTTCCTTACCTAAAGGAGTAGTCACAGTCAGAATGAAACTCAACTCTCTAGCATGCATATCAATCAACTTAGCAAATTTTGGAGATAGGAATGAGTGAGTAGAGCCAGGGTCAAACAAAACCTTAGCATCAAAACCACAGACGAGAAGTGTACCTTCCACTACATTGCCTTCAGCCTCCGCATCAGCTCTATTGACAGCATAGAGTTGTGCCCTTTGTGGTGGCCTGTTCTGCCCTTGCTGTTGCCTGCCTTGTGGTGCATTCCTATTCTGATTCTGAGGACTCTGATTCTGATTCTGATTCTGCCCTTGCTGACGGGCCGGTTGTTGCTGTTGTTGTTGTGGCCTAAACTGTGGCTGAGGTGCCTGTTGTTGTAGTGGCCTTGCTTGATTCTGAACCACTAGCGCATTTTGAGGTGGTGCCTGACGCTGTACTCCATGTTGTTGTCTATTCTGCCTTGGGCATTCCCTCATCTGATGGTCCATCGAACCACATCTAAAACATGCCCCCGTGATAGAACGGCACTGGGCATTCCCATGATATTTTCCACAATGGATACAAGCTCCTTGATTCTGTGCATTCTGCTCTTGTCTTGGCCTCTTGTTCTGATTGTTTCTTTGTTGATTGTTCTGCTGCTGGCCTTGACCCTTTCCTTGGTTCTTGATGATCTTGTTGTGGAAGTTCTCAAATTTGTATGCTCTCTTGATAGCTTCTTCAAAGGTAACGGGTGGTACAACCCCGGTAGCATCCCTCTCAATAATCGGGTCAAGTCCCTCAAGGAACTTGGTTATCTTCTTCTCCTCTGTATCTACTAACTCCGGTGCATACCTTGACAATCTCTCAAATTTGGTGAGGTATTCAAGGACTGACATGTTTCCTTGCACAAGTTGCTGAAATTCTACTACCTTCTGCCTCTTGACATGTGTAGGTACATATTTCTCTCCAAACTGTCTCTTGAAGCTAGCCCAAGCTTCTGCATCAGCCATTGTCCTGTATTCTGCCTTGACGGTCTTCCACCAAATATCCGCTAAACCCACAAACATAGAGGCTGCCAGCTGTACACGTTCTACACCGGTACATATGAAGATCTCAAATATATTTTCGGTGTGCTCAAGCCAATCATCTGCTGCCATTGGGTCCTCAGTCCCCAAAAATTCTTTCGGTCCTCTCTTCCTGAACCGCTCATACAACACATTAGGATCATTCCCTCTAATATTCACCGGACCAGGTGGTGCAACTGGGATTGGCTCCGGTCTCCTCTCCAATATCCCCAACAACTGTGCCTGCATTTGAGCTATCTCCCTAGCATGATCCTCGTCTTTCTTAAGCATCTGTTCTTGCAATCTGGTCTGTGTCTCATATGCTTGTGCTTGGAGCCTAGCCTGATTCTCATTGGCCTGGCGTTGTTGGTCTATCATAGCCTGCATCATCTGTTGGAATTGGTTCTGCATGTTGTTGTCTTGTGGTTCCTCTGCAATAGGCTCTGTATTCTCACTGTTACTGGCAACGTGATTACTGTTTGCAGTTCTTTTGCGAGATGGCATAACGCTGCAAAACAAATTGTTAGCACATATAAATCAAGTACAGGGTGGTCACACATTGCTCACACGATTCTATCTAACGAATCCTCGCCACGTACTTAAGATTTCTGGTTTCTTTTAATTGCCTGAAACATGTCCCGCTCTGATACCAGTCCTGTCGCGACCCCGGACCGAAAGGGGAAGATCCGAGTCCGGGAGTCGGGACGGTGGGTGGTGATGCCGCGCCACGTGCATCTCTTTGGCTAAAACGCACACGGAATTAAAAGAATATTTATCCGTGCACGTGATTTCCCACAGGGTTCCGCGGTGAGGATTATCTTTACACATCATCTCACATGTAACCATATCAAACATATTTTTAAGATTGCGGAAGCGTGTAGCAAACCATATTAGTACTATTCAATCCAATCCCATAAACGAGACTGATTTATGATGAACATAATAAGATATCAGAATGAGCAATGATCATAAGCATATTTCCCCAAAAGTAAAGTTAAGTATATTTACAAAATGTCAGTTGATTAATGCCCCCAAAATAACGGTCAACAAAGACCGTATAACCAAATGAAACCTAAAACAAAGATATTATAATTCCCAAAGTGTATCGTTCTCAAGGCAAGGCCAAATGTCTACATGACATCATCGGCTTGCCACTCAATCACTCGTTGCGGTTCACCGACCGCCTCCTCTGGCTCCTCCTCAACGGCAATAAGCTCGGGACCTGAGTACCAAAATAAATGGATCAGACACGACGGTCTGGCAGGTGGGTGAAAAGATATAACAATAATAAAACAATGATACTATGCAAGAGTTAAGAAAACCTGCGTATAAATAATGAATTTCATAAGAAACAATGCATCATTTGTTAAACAACCACATGGACGATATAAAACAGTAGAGGTACCAAGGATAAGGAACTGTCAAGATGGCAACCACACAAAGCTAGATCCTCCCTTCACTAACGTGAAGAGAGCACATACCCTACAGGATCATTGGCCTCAGTCACACGAGGTGAGGAGGAACAACGATAAACAGGATCATTGGCCTCAGTCACACGAGGTGAGGAGAGGAGGAACAACGATAAACAGGATCATTGGCCTCAGTCACACGAGGTGAGGAGGAACAACAATAAATACTATAATATATATATACTATACAGGACCACGGTAGCGAACCGGGTAAACTATGCAAATTCCAAACTGCAGCTGACTATCAGGAGGGGAAGGAACCTCAAGTCGGTGGATCAAACCAACTAGGTCGTCCAAGCTCAGTGGTGCCGACTCATAGGTCAAATACGATAAATCAATTCGTGTACATATTAAAGAAACGGGGTGCCATAGGCACAAATACACATTCGTATCTGGTCGGTCATATACAGGTTAGCAAAAGCTAAATACACTTTCAATACTCTCAAGACAGTCTAGTCATATCATGTGGGTTTGAAATTCCCAAAATAGAAGTTTGGTTGAAAATCAAATACAAATAGTTTTCCATACCTTTACAGGCTAACAATGGGGTTTCTAGAATTGAATCAGTGCGAATAGGGTCCCGTATGTCGGTTATGATGAAATTTTGGTACTCTTTAAGAGTTAGGGACATTCCGGGTCCTTATACACATTGGTCAATCTAGAAAATCTCATAGAATCTCCATGATGAGTTTCCCTTTCCTCCGGACTTCACGTAATGCCTTACAAGTCCCTAAATAACAATGGGGCTCCAAATAATACCTCCCCACTACAACCCTTTGCAATTTACCCAATCCATTCATGGGTTTAAATGCATCCTTATAAGTTCAATGTCTTCAAATAAGAAGATAAGGGATAGAGCTGAATTGGACTTGAGTATGGGCTTGGAATGAATCTGGAAATAGTCCCACAATCCTCTCACTTTACAGTTCGTCTCATTTCAGTCCGATCGATCGGGCTCCCTGGCCGATCGATCGGTCCTGAATTTGCTTCCAGTTATTTACAGTCTGATCGATCGGACCTGATGGGCGATCGATCGGTCCTGAGAACCCTCTCAGTTATTTACAGTCCGATCGATCGGACCTGATGGGCGATCGATCGGTCCTGAGAACCCTCTCAGTTATTTACAGTCCGATCGATCGGACCTGATGGGCGATCGATCGGTCCTGTAGCGAATTTCAACCCATTTGGTTGAATTCTTCTCTTGTCCAACTCCAATCCATTTCCTTTCTTTCCCCTTCTTCCATACATATCTTCACAATTAATTGGGCTATTCCTTGACCTCATTATCTCATCAATTCATCATTCAAAATCAATAAGACTAAACCATCAAACATGATAAATCAATAAAACCATCAATGAAGACAAATCAAGATCTTTGCAGAAAACATGATAAAACACATGAGAATCATTTCATCCACTTGCCTTGGGTCCAATTGCAATTCAATTGAGCTCTAATCACCTCTTAGTTCCACAATCAAACACCTATACACAAAACCCCCAAATCCAAACCCTAGATCAACAAAATCCAAGTAAAACAAGACGGAATTTTCCAATAATTGAAATAGAGCTACCCTAGGGCTAAACAAACAAGATTATAAAACTTTTAGGAAAATCACTTACAAAGAAGTTCTTCAAAAAGCAAGGTGTTGTCCAAAGGAAGTCTTGGAGTGGGCGGTTTTCTTCAAAAATGGTGTCAAGATGAAGGCCTTGAGATGAGGAAGAAGATTATAGCAACTAATTTTCCATTAGCACTAGTTTAGTGGGGGATTGAAGATGAAGAGGCAAGAAAAGGTAAGGGAAAACCCTTAGGGCTGGGATTTCTCTTCTCCTCTAGGGTTTTTGCCAGAAATGGGAAAAAGAAGAAGAAGCTTTCTATACATAGTAAGTGGGAGTGGGGCCCACAACTTAAAGAACTTCTCGGGCTCAAAACATGGTTTTCGGGGCTTCAAACGAGTTCGACGAAGAAGACAAAGTTGATCGGCAAAATTTCTAGTTTCCAAAAAGTATATATTTTGCACATTTTGGTGACATTGAAATCGGTGTCCAGATTTTGGGTAAAAAGACTATTTTGCACTCAATTAGTGAAAAATCAGGTTTAAGGTCCTTAAATGAAAACGATGTCAACATGAAAGTTGTAGGGATTAATAAGATAAGTCCAATGGGGTTAAAAACACGATTCTTGAAAATCATCGGTAAACCCCCAATCTCACACAATCCGTAACAAGAACCCCCAAAGGGTCCCACAATTAAAATGGCTCTCCAAATTCCCCAAAGCTATTATAAAAGCTATTCTAATCCCAAACTAATTCAAGAACCACTAAACACACTTAAACTAAAACACAACTTAATCAACTCTAAACGAGGTCTCTCGGGTTGGGGTCTTACACTAGGTATCAAAAATCCATTGAGACGGGAAAAATAGGATGATAGGCTTATCCAAAGCTGCGTACATAGATAAGGTACTAGTACGGTTTGCTATGCAGGATTCTAAGAAGGGTATCACACCTTTTGTCACACCCCGAAATCGAGCCCCGCAGTGATCCGATCTCGGGATGCAAAATTTTGGAATTAATTAAAACTTTTGCTTTTTCCAAGATCTGCGTGAGTAAGGATAATAGAATTCCATCACGATCTGAATATTTTACTGAAGCTAATCATGGTTTTTGCGACTCGAAGCCCGTAGCCATCGGATTCCGTGTCGACACACCCATTAACATAAAGCCATCAAATTAAGGCTTAAAATCAAACTTGTACAAATCATAAATCGTCAAACATTGAGTTGGTAGTAACAGGACTATTTATTTCCACATATATCCAAGTTACAATTAACAAGTGTCTTGATTACAAACCCAATGAAAAAGGCTAACAAAGCCATACAAAAATAAACAACTAAATAAAATGCTATCCCAAAAGGTATTACGAACTCCTGTTCCAAACTTGACATTTAGATGATATCAATGGGCAGCCTTTCGCGTCAGACCGGCGGCTCAACCACCTCCTCCGCCCAAACCACATAAAAGCAAGAAGAGAGGAAATCTGGTACCAAACAAAAAGGGTCAGACACGACGGTCTGGCAAGCAAATAAACAGGTAATATGATGATAGGCATTTGTAAAACATTATGAAATAATTGTAAATCCATTTAAAGGTTCTAAACAATAATAGTGATAAATCATGATAAAATGATTGAAATACTGAACATAACTATCAGAGCAAATAAATGAATTGTATCCGAAACATAAATATCTCAAAAGGGATAACAAACCGAATAAAACATTGGCAAACCACATATAGCTATATTCTCCTATTACCGAAGTAATAAGAGCATATAGAAACCGTAGCCACTGCACGTGGGACCGGAATGAACAAAGTCGTTATCAAACAGAACCGTAGCCACTACACGTGGAACCGGAAACAGAATCAGAACCGTAGCCACATACAAGTGGGACCTGCAGAACAGAACCGTTGCCATGGTCGGTACAAATAGAATCCAAGCTGCAGCTGGCAGACAAATTAAAGATCCTAAGCTGGGTGATCAGCTCGACAAGGTGACCTAAGCTTAGTGGTGCCTTTCAATTTCAAAACCTGAGCCGATACAAATCAAATCATAATAAAATCATTTATGAAATCAATAAAAGGACTACTCCTGAATAAATACATGCTGAATATACTGACAAATCCGAACAAATCTGATGACTATCCTTATCGATGTATTTTCCAAACGTGGCGAACCACTTAAATCTATTTCAAATCATTTTGTAAAAGATATACAAATCTCCGTGGCGAACCACTCAAATGCATTCCAAATCGATTCGTAGAAAACATACGAATTTCCGTGGTAAATCACTCAAATCTATTTTCAAGACAATTTGTAGAAAATATACGAACTTATTTGGAGAATCACTCAAATCTCTTTTGAATCACTGGCACTTTCAAACGGATACATACAAAATTTCCTATCATGGAATGGAATAGTGTATAGTGGATTTATGGCCTACCAAGGGATGTCTTAATGCACACTTATTTCTTGGAGGTTAATATATAATGGGTTTAGTACCAATGAAAATCTATAACTCCAAAGGTTAATAAATGTGCCTTAAGATTCATAAAAATTCCTGGGTAAGATTCATATCAATTCTTTCCCTCATCTCTCCCATTCAATTTACACATTCTAAAGTATTATAATTTATCAAAATCCATTAATGGGCTTCTAAACATTATAAGGAAATTTATGGGCCTCAAAACAAATAGGAGAGATGGGATGAAATGGGCCTAAAATAGGTCTAGGAATTACCCACAAAATAGTCCCAAGCAGGCAAAAAAAAAATCAGAAAGATAGTCCATAAGTAGCCCAGAAAATGGGCCCTGGACAAATCTAGGCTCGCTTGAGCGACCCAGGGTCCGCTCGAGCGAGGCCCAGACAGAACCTGGTTCGCTCGAGCGGATTGGGCTCTGTCCCAGTCTGGGTCGAGTGCAAAATTTGTACTCTTCTCCTCTTTGAATCCCTATCTTTCCCTCCTTCTCTTCCATGTGTTTTCATAATAAATAGAGCTCTTCTAAACCTCATTTAATCATCCATAAATACTATCCATTTCATTGATTATCCAATAGATTAAAAAAATCTAACAAATTTCTATATTCAAGAAGGCACCAAAATCCTTGGAACATAAAAAGCTGATTTAAGGGAGATGAATCCAAGAACAAAAAACATCTCAAGACAACATTTCAAAGAAGATTAGCATAAAACATTTCATAAACAATAAGATAAAATCATGACATGAAATGGTGAAGAAACATAAGAAGAAGAAATTCATAGAACCATTCACATTAAACAAATCACATATTAACTGAAATATTAACTTGCCTCAAGTTAAGAATAGAGGGCAAATCACTCCAAAATGGTCTTCCTATAGTCCCAAGCTCCAAAATCACAAAACCCCCCCCAAAATAGCTCAAGAAGAAGCCCTAGAAAATCAATCCATTGCAAATCTCAAAGAAAACCTTTGCATGTTTGATAAAAACATTCTAAATGGTTTGAAAAACCAAGATTTGAAGAAAGAAAACCATTGCTAATCTTTTGGTAGTTCAAACAAGAAAGAAGAGCTTGGATAGGAGGTTTCTCTTTGCACAAAAACCTTGAAAATGGCATCCTTGAAAAGCTTGAGAGATGAGGAAGAAGGTAGAGAGATCAATCCTCCATTTGGTACACAAGATGAAAGCATATAGGAGGAGAGAGAGAGTGGCTGGAAAAGGAAAAGAAAAGAAAACCCATCTAGCTGGGTTGTTGCAGGAAAAATGAATGGAGAAGGAGAGAACGAATTGGGCTTATTTATAAAGTGGGCAAAATGGGTCCCAACACTCAAGGGGCTGAAACTAGCATTTGTGTGTCCCGGATGAAAACGACGAAGAAGATAAAATTGTTCGTCGAAAAATCTATTTTCTAAAAAGTATATTTTTGCCAAATTCTGAAAATTTTGAAATTTATGGACAAATTTAGTGAAAATGTCATTTTTGCCCCTTTTTCTCGAAAAACGCGATTTCTGAGCATTAAATCAAAATTGTCAAAACATGAAAGTTGTTTATAACAATAAAATGAATCAAGATAAATAAAATGTGGAATTTTTAGAAATCAAGAGTAATTTCTCTCAAAAATAGATTTTACAAAGGCCGGGTCAAACTAAAGTCAACGGTCCTCAAAACTCCCCAAGGTTTTGAAAAATCTAGTCAAACTTGAAAACAAAGTCAAACCAACTCTAATCTCACTTAAAAAGTTAAACCACAATTAAAATAACGCTAAACAAAGGAATTGGGGGTCGGGGTCTTACACCTTTCAAGCATGGAATGAACCTTTTCAAGGATCAGTGTCCCAAGACACCTGAGGAAAAGGAGCAGATGAGAGCGATATCATACGCTTCGGCCGTCGGTAGCCTCATGTATGCTATGCTATGTACTGTTAGATATCGCGATCACTGAGAGGGGGGGGTGAATCAGTGATTCTTTGAAAACAGGTCCAATTTAATCAACAAAAGCAAATCAAATCACACAAGGACACCAGATTTAACGTGGTTCACCGAAAGGCTACGTCCACGGTTCAAAGACTGTCCGAACACCAATCCGGGACAGATCTGAATCAATTTAGTCGCACCAACGACAAAGAGCACCAACCCTTAATTTCAGATAGCACCAACTATCTAGGAAGCACCTACTCCCTTTAGTTTCAGATAGCACCAACTATCTAGGAAGCACCGACTCCCTTTACAATTTATCTGCACCAACAGATAGGATCACCAAACCCCAGACACCAAGTACCAACTTGATGTTCTACAGAATAAGAGTAGAAACCTTTTTCTACAGCCCTTCCCCTCTACAATCTCTCTCTCTCAATCCCTTACAAATTGAAATTAAAGCATAAACAGAGAGACACTTATCTTATGGACGAAACACCATCTTCAAGAGCACATCCTCGTCCACAGTTACTGTAGAAACTTGTAACAAGACTGCACACAGCAACAGCACTCTCTTCTCTCAAAAACTCTCTATCTTTTCTTCTCTTTTTCTCTTCTCTTCTTTCTTTCTTGTTGTGTGTTTAAAAACGAACCAAACATGCCTTTATATAGGTTATGGTAACCCTTAAGAGTGTTCAAAATAGGCTACAATTCGTTTAGAAAGAGTCCCAAATGAAATAGATGAGAATGCTGAATTTTCGTGCAAGACTTATGTTTCTGCGCAACTCTGTCTTCCCGTGCTCGGTCGACATCCTGCCTTGCTCGGTCGACATCATACACAGTCTGGAAACAGACAACTATCGTGCTCGGTCGACATCCTGGGGTCCCGGTCGACCGACGACACACTGTGTCACGAAAATAACTGGGAGCTTCCTGAAACTTTTTCTGCAGGTTTCTCTTTGCTCGGTCGACCGCATGGGGTGCCCGGTCGACCGACCACTCTGCTTCAGGAATTCAGAATTCCTGAACTGTTTCAACTCTGATTTCTCTTTTAAGCTCTATCAACACCAACCTATTAACATCATGCTTGTGACATTGTGTTGACAATAATTCCAACTCAAAACAATACTTGAGATATTAATTTCTTCAATTCTTCAAAAGACTTCTCAAGTCATCTCAAATTCCAACAATCTCCCCCTTTGGAATTGTTGGCAACACTTTTGGAACTTCAACACTTAGAACACTAGTTGATCTTTATGAAGCTTCTTCAGAACCATAGTCTCCCCCTGTCTTCTTGATACCAATCTCCCCAAAGTTATCATAGCATAACTTCTTCTAAGCATAGCTTTCTCCTAGCTTAAGTCTTTCTCCCCCTTTGACAACAAGTCCAAAGGGACCAACGAAGGAGCGAATAGGATATTCAAGGAATACTTTGCTCCCCCTTTCAAGCACAACTCCTAAGGATTAGGAGAGTGAGTAACTCCTAATTTTTTTCGGAGATACTCGAAGACTTCTTTTGGCAGAGGTTTTGTGAAGATATCAGCAACTTGCTCAGTAGTTGGGACATATTCCAACTTTACCTCACCATCTGCAACCTTTTCCTTGAGAAAGTGATAGCGAATTGCTACATGCTTCGTTCTAGAATGCTGAACAGGATTCTTGGAGATGTGAATTGCACTTGTGTTGTCACAGAGGATCGGCGTAGGATCCGTTGTCGGAACTCCTAGATCAGAGAGCATTTGCCGCATCCATAACACTTGCGTACAACAAGTTGCCGCTGCAATATATTCCGCTTCCGCTGTAGAAAGGGATACTGAATCTTGTTTCTTACTGTGCCATGCCACCGACCTTTCACCGAGATAGAATGCACCACCGCTTGTACTCTTGCGATCATCTATACATCCAGCCCAATCGGCGTCAGAGTATGCAACAAGAGTGAAGGATTTGCCTTTAGGATACCAAATACCAAGCTCCATGGTACCTTTCAGATATCGAAATATCCTTTTTACTGCTGTAAGGTGCGTCTCAGTTGGTGATGCTTGAAATCGAGCCACCATACATACTGCTTGCAGAAGATCCGGTCTTGTAGCAGTCAAATAAAGCAAGCTTTCTATCATAGAACGATAAGTGGTGTGATCAACGGACAAACCCTTATCATCTTTGCTTAGCTTTGTGTTCGTTGTCATTGGTGTGCTCACTGGCTTGCTGTCTTCCATGTTAAAACGCTTCAGCATTTCCTTGATGTATTTCATCTGTGATATGAAGATACCATGTTTCAGCTGCTGAATTTGTAAACCAAGGAAGAACTTTAGTTCTCCAAGCATTGACATCTCAAATTCTTTCTTCATCTCTTCAGCAAAATTCCTGCACATTTCCTCATCATTGCCACCAAAGATTATGTCATCGACATAAACAATAACAACCAGCTGTTTGCTCAACTCTGTTTTGACATAAAGATTGCTATCAACCAGTCCTTTTCCAAAACCGATCTTGCGGAGATAGAGGTCCAGCCTTGCATACCACGCCCTTGGCGCTTGTTTCAGCCCATAAAGGGCCTTTTTCAACTTGCACACTAGGTCTGAATTTTTACTAATGAGAAAACCATCAGGCTGCTCAATGTAGACCTCTTCTTCAAGTAATCCATTCAAGAAGGCTGACTTTACATCCATCTGAAATACCTTGAAGGTTTTGTATGCAGCCAATGCAAGAAACATACGAATGGCTTCCAGACGAGCCACCGGTGCAAAGGTCTCTTCAAAATTTATGCCTTCAACTTGAGCATAGCCTTTACAAACCAACCTTGCTTTGTTTCGTATGACCTGACCATCTTCATTCAGCTTATTCTGAAAGACCCATTTAGTACCAATAACATTCTTATCGGTAGGTCTAGAAACTAGTTCCCATGTGGAGTTCTTCTCAATTTGCTCCAACTCCTCATGCATAGCTTTCAACCAACTTTCATCGAGACTGGCTTCAGCCACAGTCTTGGGTTCAATGGTGGACACAAGTGAGTAATTGCTAACTACACTTTGTCTTGTTTTAACACCGGCCTCAGGATCTCCAATGATTTGATCCTTAGGGTGTTGCTCTACCCAAGTGCTTTTCTTTCTAGGTGTAGCATCCTCTGAGTCATCCTTTGATTTCTCAGAATCATTAGGTTTGGCCACTTCATCATCAATTTCACTCGAGTCCTCATAAACAGGACTGTCATAATGAGTTCCATTCTTTGATTCATAGTTTTCATCAATTCTAACATCGGCACTTTCTATAATTTTTCTGGTCCTTTTGTTAAGACATCTGTAAGCCTTACTAGATGAGGAATAACACAGAAATATACCTTCATCAGCTCTTTCATCAAATTTGCCCGGATTTTGTTCAAGACGCTTGATGTAACACTTGCTACCGAAGACTCTGAGGTGCTTGACTATTGCTTTTCGCCCAAACCATAGCTCATAAGGAGTTTTATCTTCATGTGGCCTGATCAAGCATCGATTCTGAATGTATACAGCCGTATGGATTGCCTCATTCCAGTATTTGTCAGCTAGCTTGCTCTCAATTAGCATTGTACGAGCCATCTCTTGAATGGTGCGATTTTTCCGTTCCACAACTCCATTTTGCTGTGGAGTTCTAGGGGCTGAATACTGTCTTTGAATGCCATGGTGCTCACAATAGTTAGTGAACTCTTCAGATGTGAATTCACCGCCTCGATCAGACCTTAAAATCTTGATACGTTTTCCAAGCATATTTTCAACCTGTGCTTTAAACACTTTAAAACGATCAAGTGCTTGATGTTTATGCTTAAGAAACAATATCCATGTCATACGAGTATAATCATCAATGCATAACATAAAATACTTATCTCCATTGGTGCTTTGAGTTCGCATCGGTCTACAGAGATCAGTGTGCACTAGCTCAAGAGGTTTCTTTGAATGATGCTCCTTTGATTTGAACATTACCCTCGTTTGCTTTCCCTTTTGACAGGAATCGCAAATGGGGTTGGAAGGCTTTTTAACTGTAGACACACCTCTGACAGCCTTTGATTTGCAAATCTTTGACATGTTATCAAAGTTTAGATGCCCAAGGCGTTTGTGCCACAACCAACTTTCCTCTGTCCGACTCATCAAGCAAGTCTTTTCAGCTCCATCTGACAATGTATAGAGATTTCCAGCAGTCCTAGATCTAGTAGCCACTGTTTTGCCGTTGCTACACTTCTTGATAGCAAAACCATTCTTAGTGAAGACAACTTCGTGGCCTTTGTCACAGATCTGGCTCACACTAAGCAAGTTGTGTCTTAGTCCAGACACATATAAGACCTCGTCTAATCTGATCTTGTTTGCCTTTAGCTGAACAACACCTTTTCCGTAGATTTTGGCACCATCATTGTTACCAAACTTCACTGATCCGCCTTCATAGTGCTGTAATTTGACGAATTTTTCCTTATCACCTGTCATATGGCTTGAACAGCCACTATCAAGGACCCATGGTGCTGTCTTCTTTTGTGCATTGAATGCCGTTCGCACAATGAGAGATTCTTTGGAATTACCATCCCTTTTCTTTGCCCTCCATGCCTTAAATAACTTGGGTTTCTTTTCAACCTGAAATTGGTTAGCAATAGGCAACCTACAATCCCTAGCCAAGTGTCCATAATTATGACACATATAGCACTCAATTTTGTGGCTGTTTAGGATTGAAAAAGGATTCCTAGTCACAAATGGGATGTTTCTAACATAGAATTTGCAATCAGCTCTTTTATGTTCATATCTATTACAATGATAGCAATAACCATAGAATCTGAACATTCTTCCTTTCTTAGGTGGCTGGTTAAACTCCACAAACCTTTTCTTATTGACCATCTCAATACTAGGCTGAATTTGATGCTTTGTAGCCTTGAGAGGTATGGCAGTTTGTTTCATAAACAAAGAAGATGCAGCTTTAGAGGACTCTTCGGTTTCAAATCCAATACCAAATTTATTGTGGAAGGGCTTTTGAACTTTCAGAATTTCATTGAGTTTCATTGTCCCTTCAATCGCTTGGAGTGCTTTGAGTTTTCGGCTATTTTCCAAGTTTTCAGCCTTTGCTCTAGCGATTTCAGTTTCAAGTTTCATAGCCTCTTCCTTTTTGATACTTATTTGATTTTGAAGGACTTCCACCATTCTTTTATATTCTTCAACTTGAGTTTTCAAAGCAATAATTGAACTTTCAGATTCATGAAAAAGTTTCAGATTTTTCTTACTTGTTTTTCGTTCCATGCTAAGCTCCTCAAGTGCGGCAATGAGTTCTTCTTCGAGATTGACCTCAGCCTCCTCTTCCTCTTCCGGCTCTTGCTCCTCTTCTTCTTCAACGGTAACCATGAAGAGAGCTTCAGTTGCCTCGGCTGATTCATCATCGTCTGAAGTTTCAGACGTGCTGTCATTATATTGACTGATGAAGCTTTTTGCTTTGCCCCTCTTTCTGAAATTTTTCTTCCACTTACTCCTATCGACATAAGAGTCATCATCATTATTTTCTTTCAGCGGACACTTCGCAGCAAAGTGACCAACACCGCCACAATTGAAGCATTTAAAGGGTAGCTTCCCTTTGTACTTTCCATTGCTTCCTTTCTTCAGCTTTCTAACAAATTAAGCCTCAAGCTCATCATCATCAGTATCAGAATCATGACCAGCAGTCTCTTTTCCCTTTTTCTGAACTTTGAAGGCCGCTTCTCTATCAGATGAAGACGTCTTACCTATGCGCATCTCATAGGCAGTGAGTGAACCATGCAACTCATCCATGGAAAATTCATTCAGATCCTTGGCTTCTTCTATGGCTGAGACTTTTGAATCAAACCGGGGAAGAAGAGATCTTAGAACCTTTTTGACGATGACTGGTTCTTTAATCTCCTCCCCTAGTCCGCGAATGTCATTCGTGACTTCATTCACTCGTTGCAAATATGAGTCAACATTCTCGCTTTCCTCCATGCGAAGAGATTCAAATTGAGAGCGATGGGTTTGCAATTTTGCTTCTTTGATCTTCTCATCTCCTTCATGAATGCTTTTCAACTTGTCCCATATTTCCTTGGCTGTTTTGCATGCAATTACTTTGACCAGCTCGCTGTCCACAAGGCCACTAAAGAGTGCATTCTGCGCCTTAGAGTCGTTGTCTGCTAACTTCTTCGTTGCAGCATCATTGGGTACAATGGCAATATTTTAACCGACTCTGACAGTCTCCCAGACATCATAGCCAAGTGACTTAATGAAAGCCTGCATTCTGATCTTCCAGAAGGAGTAATTAGAACCATCAAACAAAGGTGCTTTCTTATTCCCTGTATTGGTTGCCATGTGATTTGACAAGAGATCACCCTTAGCGTGTTAAGCTTTTCAAGGGAACCTTACGCTCTGATACCAATTGTTAGATATCGCGATCACTGAGAGGGGGGGGGGGTGAATCAGTGATTCTTTGAAAACAGGTCCAATTTAATCAACAAAAGCAAATCAAATCACACAAGGACACCAGATTTAACGTGGTTCACCGAAAGGCTACGTCCACGGTTCAAAGACTGTCCGAACACCAATCCGGGACAGATCTGAATCAATTTAGTCGCACCAACGACAAAGAGCACCAACCCTTAGTTTCAGATAGCACCAACTATCTAGGAAGCACCTACTCCCTTTAGTTTCAGATAGCACCAACTATCTAGGAAGCACCGACTCCCTTTACAATTTATCTGCACCAACAGATAGGATCACCAAACCCCAGACACCAAGCACCGACTTGATGTTCTACAGAATAAGAGTAGAAACCTTTTCTACAGCCCTTCCCCTCTACAATCTCTCTCTCTCAATCCCTTACAAATTGAAATTAAAGCATAAACAGAGAGACACTTATCTTATGGACGAAACACCATCTTCAAGAGCACATCCTCGTCCACACTTGCTGTAGAAACTTGTAATAAGACTGCACACAGCAACAACACTCTCTTCTCTAAAAAACTCTCTCTTTTCTTCTCTTTTTCTCTTCTCTTCTTTCTTTCTTGTTGTTGTGTTTAAAAACGAACCAAACATGCCTTTATATAGGTTATGGTAACCCTTAAGAGTGTTCAAATAGGCTATAATTCGTTTAGAAAGAGTTCCAAACGAAATAGATGAGAATGCTGAATTTTCGTGCAAGACTTCTGTTTCTGCGCAACTCTGTCTTCCCGTGCTCGGTCGACATCCTACCTTGCTCGGTCGACATCATACACAGTCTGGAAACAGACAACTATCGTGCTCGATCGACATCCTGGGGTCCCGGTCGACCGACGACACACTGTGTCACGAAAATAACTGGGAGCTTCCTGAAACTTTTTCTGCAGGTTTCTCTTTGCTCGGTCGACCGCATGGGGTGCCCGGTCGACCGACCACTCTGCTTCAGGAATTCAGAATTCCTGAACTGTTTCAACTCTGATTTCTCTTTTAAGCTCTATCAACACCAACCTATTAACATCATGCTTGTGACATTGTGTTGACAATAATTCCAACTCAAAACAATACTTGAGATATTAATTTCTTCAATTCTTCAAAAGACTTCTCAAGTCATCTCAAATTCCAACATGTACTAGACCAGATATCTGTCATGCATTAGGCCTAATCAGTAGATATCAGTCTAACCCAAGTCCTGATCATTGGACTGCTGTAAAATGTGTTCTCAAATACTTGAGAAGGACTAAAGATCACATATTGATTTACGGCAGTGATGAGTTGATTCCAATTGGTTATACAAATTCTGACTTCATGTCATATAAGGATTCAAAAAAATCAACTTATGGATATGTGTTTATGCTTGGCGGAGGAGCTATCAGTTGGAGAAGTATTAAACACAAATGTACCGCTAATTCCACTTTGGAGGCTGAATATGTAGCGGCTCGTGAAGCAGTATGGCTCAAAAGATTCCTTCTGGAACTTGAAGCTGTACCTTTGGTGCGACAGCCGCTCACAGTTTACTCTGACAGCAGTGGGGCAATCGCATAGTCCCAGGAACCCACGAGCCATAAGAGCTAAAGGCATGTACAGAGGAAGTATCACTTAGTCAGAGAAATTGTGCAGAGAGGTGATATTGCAATCACCAAGATAGCCTCTGCAGACAATCTGGCAGATCTCTTTACCAAGCCTTTGACCACCAAAGTCTTTGAGCAACACGTAGATGAGATAGGCATGAGATGCAACTCTGACGGTTGTTGAGCCCAAGTGGGAGATTGTTAGTTTATATGGTCTCAATCCATTAGAAGATGTAATAAATTGATTTATTTCTTTATTTTTCAATACAATCATGTTTTCATTTCATGAGATGAATGGTGATTTATTACTTACTTGCACATAACCAATGCGAATGACATAATGGTTCATGAGATGAACCGCAGTCCATAAGTATATTAGATGTAATACATTTGTATGGATGAGATCCACATACAGGAGACATGTGTCGCAAATCTTATACTTAAATATCTTCACAACCAGTGATGAGGTTGGTGATCTCATCTGACAAGGTTGCAGCACTTTGATCACTATGAGATAGTGTGATTTGTCTCGATCATCAGAATGTAAGATTCTATATCATAGTGCTGGTACATTGGATGTATTGAAGGATCATGAGAAGTACCTTATGAACACTGTCTTTACTTTAAGGTTTGCTCTCATAATTTTCTAGCAATAGGCTTAAAATCCTGAGATATTAATGAACTCAAGTTTCTGCCTATTCATTTGTTTTGAGTTACCAATGAGTGAGGCCAATTGTAGGTCAACACCTCGGTGGTTTGGGTATGTGATAGTAGAGCTGTGGGAACATTCAATGGTCAAGATGAAATATATCCTCATTATCCTATTGTGCCAATTAATGGATTTATCATTGGTAAGTACGCACCCATCACAATTAAAAGTTAATTGGATAGGTATCGATGATCACTATAATTAATTGGGTCTCAAGGATAATAAGATATGGATCTAATTTGGTGGACAATTTCAATTGATCCATGTATATAGATGAAGGGGTATACTTGTAGTCATAGGGAAGTTTAGGGTTTTCTTTGTAATTTATTCCTAAGACTGGAGTTCAATTGCATTTATATAGTGGAGTTATTTACAAATAACTGTGGGCCCGGATTGCACATGAGATGTGGGGTCAGAGTGTCCTAGTTGGAGCCAGTTTTATGTGGATCCCTAGTGGTCCCCACGCTAGCCCAAGTTACTAATTCTCTTTGAACTCTAAAAGAAAATGAAAGAGAAAATTAGTAATTCTTAATGGAAGTGAGACTTCTATTTTAATTAAAAAGGAGGAGGTTGCTCAAGCTATAAATATAGGAGGAAAGGGAGTTGGACGTCCATGCTTAATCCAACCCAGGGATTCATGCCCATCTCCCTTGTGCAAGTTGTTGCACACGCCCCTCTCTCCTATCTCTCTTCTAGTTCTCTTCCGGATTCCCTTAGAGCTTTTATTTGCTTTCTCTTGGAGACTCACCCATCTTCTTGAGAAAAGAGAATCTGATACGGGTCATAGCGTGGAAGACAATTAGGTCTTGGAGATCCTAATTTACTACTAAGAAAGAGTTCTTCTTCAAGCAAGTTGACAACTTCTCCATTAGAGCACTACCGAGCTCTAAATGTATAATCTACTTCCTTGCATGTTGTAGATTTCATGATTGCTTGTTAGGTGTTGTATCTGTCTTCTAGATAGAGTTATTTATTGATCTTGGTTGATGAGTTCGAGGATTGGATCATGGATTGGGTTTTGTAGCCTTCTGGATAGTTGATCCCTGCATGAAGTGAGTCAAAAGTTTTGAAACTTATCCACGAGGCCCACCTACTTCCAACATATATAGCTTCTGACCCCATGGACCCTAGACCCGGCAAATGAGTTTTTAACGTTGCAAACAATAACTCAAAATCAACTTTTGTTGGGCATTTTTAGATTTAATTAAATTGAATGATATCCTTACTATAAAAAAATAATAAGAAATGAAAAGAAATTAAACCCGGTTTAGGAACTAGATTCCAGTCTTCCAGTTGGACATGGTTTCGGAACCAGATCTGGTCTTCTCATCGGAATTGGGCCTAGAACCAACAAAAAGATTCCTAGTCGAAAACCGAACCTATAATCAAAATTGTTACTTAGAAATGGGTTTGGGTCCGGGTCCAGCATGGTTCCCCACCCAGAATCGTCACATTTGAAACCGTACATTTCACCATAATCCTATTAATGGGCTAACCCATGTTCCATTTGGGCAAGGCCTAGCCCACTATCATGGCCTCAATCCAACATATCCACTTAACTAGGGGTGTTCATGGGTCGGTATCTTGGTGAGACTCGATTTTAGATGCATTGGCTCAGGCCCGGCCCAAGCCCGAACCCACCCATTTAATCAATCGGGCTGGGCCGGACTAGGCTTTTATCACTTTTGTTTGCATTTGAGCAATTGTTTGGACTAAATAAGTTAAATTACATGCATTCTTTATATAGAACGGGCCAGCCCGGGCTTTGGGCTTTCTATCACTTAATCCAAGTGTGGCCCAAATCGGGATGTGCCCGGATCGGGTCGGGCTGGCCCGGCCCATGAGCACCCCTGCACTCTAACACCCAATCCAGCCCTAACTAGCCTCCTTTGGAAGTTTCTACATACACAGTGGCATTCCCGCAATTCTCAACCACTCCCGCTCTGCCTTTCTCGCCTTAAACGCTTCGAGAAGGCCGAGATTTCATTGCACCTATAAGGCTACGACGCTTCGTGCGCGCATCCAAAAGAGCGGAAAAAAACACAAAAAAACCCAAACCCAACCCAAACCAAACCCAAACCCTCTTCAAAAATCTCTCCCCCCCTCCCCCTCTCTCCATTCCCTTTTTATCTTTCCTCTTCCTTTCCTAAAACCCCAAAACACGAGCACAAGAGAAAAATTAGGGTTTTCGATCCCACCTCTTCTCAACTTCCCCGCCTCGATTAAAACCCTCCTCCTCACGTTTCCTAGGGTTTTTCAAGCTCGATTCGAGCCTCAAAAACCCTAATCATCAATCCTCCCTATTTTCCTTCGATTCAAAGCTCTCATCGATGGCGGAGAGACTTAGAGATTTGAGCCAGCCCATCGACGTCCCTCTTCTTGATGCCACTGTTTCGGCCTTCTACGGAACGGGATCTAAGGAAGAGGTCAGCTCTCGGTTTTGATTTGATCGCTTTCTCTGTTTTTTTTTTTCTTTCTTTTCATCTTTTTGATGTTATCCCTGTTTGCTGGGGTTTTGGTTTGTTTTTGTAGTACTCGTTCTAATTTTGGCGTTCTGAGGGTTTTCGCGGTTGGTTTTCCATTCTAGTTATTTAGGAGACAGTTGCTTTCACAGTAAGCAATGACTGGTTCTTTGAATGACATTGCATTTTGGGGACTTTTTTTGTTTTGGTTTTGCTTTGAGATGATTTGATGCGTTTCTAGTGACGAAACAGTTGGATACTCGTAGTACACTGTAAACTGAAGCGGAAATCTCAGCATTTTAGGTGGTTTGAGTGCTATAGAAGAATGTATGTATGGTTAGTGGGATGAGTTTACTCAGCAGAATGTGGTTTTCAAGGACTTTTTGATATGAGGTTCACCAAAACATAGCGTTTATGATATTTTTATATGTAGTTTGAATAGAGAACTCATTTTTTTTTCTTTTTTTGTCTTCGAGACGTGGTCATTCCATTTTTCGTTCTTTTGGGCGCAAGCATTTAGTTTATGTGTACTGTAGTTTTGCTGGCATGTAATTTCTCTCTCTCTCTCTCTCTCTCTCTCTCTCTCTCTCTCTCTCTCTCTCTCTCTCTCTCTCTCTTCTATTGTGGCAGAGGACGGCTGCAGATCAGATATTGCGAGAGTTGCAGAACAATCCTGATACATGGCTCCAAGTAGTTCACATTCTGCAGAACTCACAGAACCTGAACACAAAGTTCTTTGCTCTGCAGGTAACTTGCCATGTTCTTTTATGTGAAGTTAATCGATAAATAGGAGTTGACCTGCTATGAATGCTTCATTCTCTGTGCAAAGACACATCTTTCTGCATGTAACCTTTTCCACAAATGTGCGTTTCTTAAAAACTTGAATAATTGGATCCCTTGCATGTCTTTTTCTTTTTTAGTTGGTTGACCTCCAGCATGACATTGTATTGAGGAACACAGAGATGGGGATTTTTTTTTATTCATGATTTGTTGTTACATAGAGCTAAAATTTTAGGAATGTTCTTGGCTGTAATCCAGAAGTAAAATTGTTGGATAGGCGAATGGCAAAGTGGGAAATTAGGCAAGCTAAGATGAATTGAGTTGCTTGCAATATGGATCACTTTGACGATGGAAGAACATAATAGTGCAGAGAGATCAGAAACAAATGGTTGACAAAAGGATATAAAAATGCAAAGGGATATATTATACATAGGTGGAAGCAAACTCCATAAGGTTCACTTAATCAACTAGAAGGAACTTTAAAGATTGAAGCATGAAGGTGCTTGGCTTTGTGAGGAACAAACTTGGGTTTCTTGCACAAAGGTGCTTGGCTTTGTGAGGAACAAACTTGGGTTTCTTGCACAAAGGTGGCGATGCTTTGGAAAATGGTAGAGATGCACCTTGGTGGAAATTCACAATGAGAAAATGTGTAACGATCTATAGAAGATGGCACTTGGAAAACAATTAGAACTTAAGAAGTCTTAAGACCATGGTTGAGAAATTCGTTTTGGACCGTGTTTTGGTTTGGCCTCCAAACCAAATAATTTCAGCCGATACAAAATTTTGGCAAAATATTTCGGAAAAACATAATATATATAAGAAATATTAAAATAGTAAAAATTTGGTAGGCTCTATTTCGGGTGAAATTAGATTAACACCCTATTCACTAGTAAAATTTCTCTAGGGCTCACATATATGAGTGAGCTTATTTTAAATGGCTAAAAGAGTTTTAATATATAAGCCCCACAAATGCTGCCCGTGAACCCAACCTGTTTTCATTTCGCCCCTTTTTGGCTTATAAAAAGATGAAAAGGTTTTCATTTCGCCCCTCTTATCTTGACCAAATGAAGCAAATGAAATGAAAAATGAGAAGGGAGAAAGAAAAAGAGGAAGAAGAAAGAAGAGGAGAGAGAAGGAAGGAGGGAAGAAGGAAGAAGAGAGATAGGGAAGGAGGGAAGAAGAGGAAGATAGGGAGACAACGCAGTGTTGTGGTGACTGGTAGCAGCAGTGGGGGCGACTCATAGTAGAGCTGCAGCGACCAGTAGCAGCAGCAGCCGCAGCGTGCATGGGTTCCCTCCAGTCCAGTCTTCTTCCTCCTCTTCTTCTGCCTCCTTTTTTTATTTCTGTCAAGTCTTTTTTTTTCCCTGCTGCGAAGAACTTCTGAAGAACTTCTGCTCTTGTTTTGGAAAGGGGTTGGGTTTTTTTTACCTTTAAAAATTTTGGAGCGAAATGAAAGGAATTAGGGTTTTCTTTTTCCTTAAAAAGTTTTGGCTGAACAGAGCATTTCCGGTCCTGTTCGGCCGGAATCAGAGACTTTGGACCGAAATCACAGATTTTGGACAAACAGGTCCGAAATTTGGACTGAAATTTTCTAGGGGGTTTGTTCGTTTCGAATTACTGTCCGATCTGAATGATTTCGTCAATTTCAGCCGAAACTTACCGAATTTTGTAACTATGCTTAAGACTCTTGAAATATGGAAGGGGATGAGGACTGAACCATGTTGGACGGTGCCTCCCACAAGGAATTATACCAAACCTCATGGGAAAATGCTGGATGGACGTGAGTTTTGCATCAATATTTTATGCTTGCATGACATATCTTAGCAATAAATGATCTCCCATGGAGGAGAATCAAGAAATCATATATTATGAGGTTATGTTTATTTGAGGGTAGAACTCACGAACTTGACCCTCTAGATAAATGCTAGATGCGATAACACTTCGATGGTGATAAAGATAAGATGGTTGGGTCATTTGGAATTTCATTTTTAGAAGAAACCTCCCTAGTTGTTAGAATACTAGGATTCAGGATATGAATGTGATCATTTATATTGAATCCTAAGGTATTTACAAATAAATCTAAAGATTCAGGCATATTCTTGCTATTTGATACTACTTGTACTGAATCGCACAAATAAGGCAATTCACCCAGGATATCAAGAGTTGAATGACTATTTTTATTTTTTTATTTTTTTATTTGACTCTCTCTTCTTCGTCGACTATAGGTATGAGTTTCAACCTTCATTTTTTTTCGCGCACGCGAGTGCGTGTTTTTTTTTTTTTAAAGTTTTTCATGAACACATTTTTTAACTTCTGGCAACACCTAATCATGTAATATGGTTATATTATTTTGATTTGAAGAGCACCAAAAAAAAAAAAAAAAAATTCCCTAGAATCCAGTTACTTTCCCTTAACTATTCACACCTGTCTTATATGATATATTAATGTATGTCATTACTATTCTTCATAAAGGTGGATAATTTATGAATATATTCGATATTTACTTTTTTTGGAATTGTAGTAGGGATGTGGCAAAATTTTAGTAGGCGAGGCTGCATGTTGACACAATCCATGGTGTTGGACCGACTCCACTGCAGGACAAAGTAATTGGGATGGAAACCTACCTGTTTGCCTTCTAAGATATATAACATATATACATGGATTTGCACCTGGGTGAGAGCCAGTTGTGGTGGCACATGTGATCCCATCCCCCAGACACAGATTTAGTTGCGACTCGAATTTACGCTTATTGGGTATCAAAAGGATATCAAGGGTAACATGTTAAATATTGGAAGCAGAGAATATGTTAACAATCACAGGACAAGTATCAGGCTGTGGAAATATATAATAAAATATTTCTTTTCCCTGTATTTGACACTTTATATTATGGAATGGAGCAATTTTGATGGAATTGAGTAATTTTTATTTTTGGTTTGTCTGGTTTTGATTTCTGCTCTTAGAATGGAGCAAGTTTTTATTTTGTGTGTGGTTTTGGTTTCTTCTTACCATGTTTTGATGTGAATAATGTTTCAGTTTAACAGCACACAAAGAAAAAGAAAGCTTGTGAATTTTTGGGTCATAAACTATCCAAAAGGCAAAAGGTCATACAAGTGAACCTCATCTAGTAACCTTTATTTCAGATCATTAACCAGCAAGGGGGATAATGGTCTTCCTCTTCCCTGTTGTGGTTGAACTTGCATTGTGGAATTTTGTTTGCTCAATATTCTGGGTTTCACCTGCAATTTCTTAAGATATCTGGCGTGCATCTTTCACATTTTGATGTCTACATTAAAAATTAAGGCTTTGCTACTATTATGTTCCATTTTTTTTTGCCTCATTCCACTTTCTATAGCCTACATGGTGACAGCGTCATTTTCAAGTGTTTGATAGGATATTTGTTGATGATTGCAACTTTGCCTTATCCAGTTTGTGTTCCTAAACTTTAATGGATGTGCTTGGCTTTAATATGCAGGTCCTTGAGGGTGTTATAAAGTACCGGTGGAATGCATTGCCAGTTGAACAACGAGATGGAATTAAAAATTACATATCAGACGTTATCGTGCAAGTAAATACCTAAATTGGAGTGACACTTAACATTTTTTTCAGTAGTTTCTGTTTCTTAATGTATACATCTTCTGTTTATTTGCTGATGCTGGTCTCTCATGTAGCTTTCAAGTAACGAAGTCTCTTTTCGGAGGGAAAGGCTTTATGTCAATAAACTAAATATTATATTGGTTCAGGTGATCTTCTAATCAATCTTTTTTTGTATTCAGTCTCATTATCTTTTCGAGTGACATTTTCCACTACAAAATTTGATTAAATTAGGACCCGAATTCTCAAGCCTGGATTCCGTTTGTTGGCTCTCTTTAGTCTATACTTTTATTTAGTTTCCAGTGATTGAGAATTATTTAGTTTTAATATTCAGAATCAATTGGCTCTATTGGCTCTTTGAAAACTTTAAAGTTGATTGTCCTCTCTACTTCAATTGACTATCCCCACTTAGTTGATCAAATTTGACTCCATAAGTACAGGTTTTGAAGCATGAGTGGCCGGCCAGATGGCGTACATTTATTCCTGATCTTGTTTCAGCTGCAAAGAGTAGTGAAACAATATGCGAAAATTGTATGGCAATATTGAAGGTTAATTCTTCTATCTAAGTGCTGCTTGTACTATTTTCTTTGGGTTTGCATCTTGGACTCGGTTTGTTCTCTTTGATAGATTGTAGTATTGAAATAAAATAAACTATTAATGATCCAGCTTCTCAGTGAAGAGGTTTTTGATTTTTCAAGAGGAGAGATGACTCAGCAGAAGATCAAAGAGCTTAAACAGTCATTGAACAGGTAACAACAAGTTGAAAGTGAAATTCTTGTAGGTTCCTTTTTCCCCCAATTATGGAGAGCACTTCCTACTGAATTGGCCAATGCTTGCTATTAACTAGTTTGCAATGAAGCCGTATCAGTTAGTTTCAGCATATGATTTCCCCCCCTGAGAATGTGCTTTATGGTGTAAAGGGCTGTAAAAATAATGGGCGGCAATAGACTCTATTTCAGTGCACTCTTTCCTAATTTACTGGTTACAGGATCATTAATTGGATCCATCATTGTTTCTAGGTAGTGTCAAAACTAAGCTGTAGGATCCATTTTCGTTATCTGCTTACTTGAATTCATTGATGTTATTGTATGAAGCCTTGATTTGTTTGGAAAAATATGCAAGAACAATAGGATTACCATGTTGCTTGTCATTCATGTGCTATCATTGTGCTTACTTGAAATACAAAATAGATAAATATTTGTTCTTCAAAGTGTGAAATTCTGCTTTTTGTAAATAGAATAAATTTGGTTGAAGGATGGTGAGCTTGCTATTACTTGAGAGTTGAGATGCTATTTTTTAGTGGCATATTTTCATTCCATGGACTTCGCTCCCTTCAGTAGGTTATGTGTGAGCGAGCTGTCATGTTATATTGTGGCGTGTCATTCTCTATGCTGGCAATTGGTTCTCTTTGTGTGACATTAAAGGAGCATGCCATCCAGTCTAGGGTTTTTCAGGCATTATTGAACCTAACCATGGTTCAAAATAGCGGCCGCATTATGGGCAGTAGCGGTTGAGGCCGCTACACTGTTTTGAAAATAGCGGCACTACGGTCTAAAACCTATTTGAGCCAAGCAGTTTAAATTTAAAATACTGTTTATCCTATTTCTCCTCCTTAATAGCCCTTCCTAAAGTTGTCTCTACCCTTATATGATTATAAATCACTAAAAAAACCATAAGATTGGCTGCTATATAAGATTCGCTTGTTTACCACTAAAAAAATTCACACCGTTATGCTGCTACATATCCCTCCAACCGCTACATAACACCCGCTATGCATCGTTTTGGCCACTGGCCGCTACACTCACCGCAACCACTATTTTGATTCTTGAACCTAACCTTTTATGTTTTGCAATTCGTTTTTGTTTTGTTTGAGTGCGGACCTTAAGGATTAGCTTATTTTCCTTTTTCTTTCTTTTGATAACTGTACAGGTAAGAAAAATTGGACTTCACTATGGCTTAAATAGGATTGAATTGATCTTCATAAAGTTATTCAAGATATCTGAAATGGCCTTTTTTAATTTTTAATCTTGTTTTGGATACATAGGAGTACACGGGGGACATGGGTACGGTAATAAAAATGAAGAAGGGAATGATATCTTTGAGTTTTCAGTGGCTTATGATCTCATGGTAACTAACACCTTTTTTAGGAAGAGAGAGGAGCATTTGTTGACTTATAAGAGTGGCTCATCGAGGACACAAATTGACTTCTTCTTAACTAGGAAAAGAGACCGCTTAGCTTGTAAAGATTGCAAGGTTATACCGGGGGAGAGCTTGACTTCCCAACATAGGTTGTTGATCATAGATGTGCAGCTACAAAGGTGGACTAGAAAAAAGAAGTTGTATAGATGCTCAAGGACTAAATGGTGGAACCTGAAAGGTGATAAGCAACTAGCTTTAAGGGAAAGAGTACTAGAGGAAGATGTTTGGGCGATAGATGAGAGTGCAAATAATATGTGGGATAAGGTAGCAGAGTGTATTAGGAGGGTGGGGAAAGATGTCTTAGGAGAATCCAAAGGTGGTCTCCGGTACAGAAAGATGCATGGTGGTGAGCGAAGCCGTCCAAGACAAGATAAGAGTTAAAAGAGAGTGCTTTAAAACTTGGCAAAAGGATCGAATTGAAGCGAACTTGGAGAGGTATAAAGAAGCAAAAAGAGAAACCAAAAAGGCAGTTAGTGAGGCCAAGGCAAAGGCATTTGAGGAGCTATATAGGCGACTTGACACTAAGGAAGGCGAAAGAGAGATATTCAAGCTTGCTAAAACCAGAGATCGGCGGACCAAGGACTTAAACCAAGTTAAATGCATTAAGGATGAGGATGAAAATGTATTAGTAAAGGAAGAGGAGATAAATGAGCGTTGGAAGAGCTACTTCTACAAGTTATTTAACGAAAGTAGTAGTAGTGACATACAATTGGGGCAGTTTACCATTTCTAGAGAAGAAGCGAATCATATGTTCTACAGGAGAATCAGTAGGGAAGAAGTTAAAGAAGTATTGAAAAGAATGAAGAATGAGAAAGCGGTTGGGCCAGATGGTATCCCTATTAAGGTCTGGAGGTGCTTGGGGGAGGATGTCATTAGTTGGTTGACAAAGCTTTTTAATGTAGTGCTAAAGAGCAAGAAGATGCCTAATGCATGGAGGAAAAGTATTCTTATACCCATATACAAGAACAAAGGAGATATTCAGAACTGTGCGAACTACCGCGGGATTAAATTGATGAGCCATACGATGAAATAATGGGAGAGAGTTATTGAGAGAAGACTAAGAAGAACAACAAACGTTTCAGAGAATCAATTTGGTTTCATGCCTGAGAGATCAACCATGGAGGCTATCTTTCTCCTGAGGAGGTTAATGGAACAGTATAGAGAAGGCAAGAGAGATTTACATATGGTGTTCATTGACTTGGAGAAAGCCTATGATCGGGTTCCTAGGGAGATTCTTTGGAGAGTTCTGGAAAAGAAAAGAGTGTGTGTCGGTCGCATATATTGAGGCGATAAAGGATATGTATGATAGAGTCGTGACATCTATAAGGACGACTGGCGGCGAAACTAAGGAGTTTCCTATCACGATTGGTCTACACCAAGGCTCAGCGTTAAGCCCGTACTTGTTTGCCCTAGTTATGGATGAGATTACAAGACATATCCAGGATGAGATGCCGTGGTGTATGCTATTTGCAGATGACATTGTTTTAGTGGATGAGACGAGAGAAGAAGTGAATGCTAAACTAGAATTGTGGCGGAAAACATTAGAGACAAAAGGGTTTAGGCTAAGTCGATGCAAAACGGAATATATGGAATGCAAGTTTAGTCAAAGTAGGACACCTGGTAACATAGAAGTAAGTTTGGGCACACAAAAGATTGTAGAGAAAGAAAACTTTAGGCAGCTTGGATCTATGGTGCAATAGGATGGAGGGATTGATACTGATGTAAGTCACATGATTCAGGCCGGGTGGACCAAATGGAGGAGTGCTTCGGGGGTCTTGTGTGATCGGAAAGTCCTCCTCAAGGTTAAAGGAAAGTATTATAAGGTGGCGATACGACCAGCGTTGTTATATGGATCAGAGTGTTGGGCAGTAAAGCATAATCATGTCAAGAAGATGGAAGTTGCGGAGATGAGAATGCTAAGATGGATGTGCGGGATCACAAGGAGAGATAGGATTAGGAATGAGGAGATTAGGGGCAAAGTAGGAATAACACCGATTGGAGATAAAATGAGAGAAAATCGACTGAGAAGGTTCGGCCGTGTTAGAAGGCGTCTAACGAAGGCACTTGTTAAAAGGTGTGAAAGCATGGAGATTACCAGGAGTAGGAGAGGGAGAGGGAGACCCAAGAGAAGTTGGAAAGAAACTATTAAACATGACCTTGCCTGCATGGATCTAACGGAGGACATGGCCCTAAACAGATTTGATTGGTGTCGTCAAATCCATATAGCCGACCCCACCTAGTGGGAAAATGCTTGTTTTGGTTTGGTTTTGTGTTGAGGGTTAATGAAGTAGCCAGCTTCTGTTCTGATTCGAAGAGAGGGAACAACATGGATAAGTGCTGAAATAATTGGACGTAGAAGCCAGCGTACTTTTAAACATGAGCCATGCAAACATTGTAAAGGATGGCTGCCACAGGAGCTGGGGTATCAAGCCTTGATTTTAATTGAGGGGTGATCTAAGTATCTCTAATGTTTCTCAGAAAACAGAGGATCATATTTGACGTTCTCTGATTGGTTCTTTTTTTAGCTTTAAATTTATTCGTGGTTCCTATTGTCATTGTTGTAATACAACCATACAGATTTATCTATTTTTTTAGCATGCCATTTATTTTACTCTCACATTTGTTCAAAGAGAGAACAAAAACCTGAGGGTATCTAATGTTTTCTGTTTGCTTCTTATTTTCAGTTTTAGTCTATTTGTAGCTCCTATAGTCATTATTGTAACATTACCATGCATCTTTTATTTATGTAATGTCATGCCGTCTATTTTATTCTGCCTAGAGTTTATTTAAACAGAGCTCTGTATTTTGTTCTTACTACTTCTAGGCGGTACAGAAACAGCTTACTAGATACTGCTGTTTTGTTTGCAGTGAATTTCAACTCATTCACGAGTTGTGCTTATATGTACTATCTGCATCACAAAGGACAGAACTTATAAGGGCAACACTGGCAACATTGCATGCGTTCCTTTCATGGATTCCATTGGGCTATATTTTTGAGTCCCCTCTGGTTTGTGTTGGAAACTATGGAACTGATTTTTTTTTTATTGGATACCATTTGTTTTTACTTATTACTTTGCCCTCCTTTTTTCCCTTAATTGACTCATATCTTATTATCTAATGTTGTCTCTGTGGATGCGATAGCTGGAAACACTCTTAAAATTCTTTCCAATTGCATCATATCGGAATCTTACCCTCCAATGTTTGACAGAAGTAAGGATCTTTTGTACCGACTGAATTAATCTATGTTTTTGCATTAATATTCCGAGAATTCTACATTATTCTCATGTTATACTGTCCAGGTTGCAGCACTTCAATTTGGTGATTTTTATGACATCCAATATGTCAAGCTGTACACTATTTTCATGGTGCAACTGCAGGTATTTTTCTGCTAGTTGATGTACATTACCATTTGGATATATTATGCACATTTGCCTGTGTTCTAGATCCCCATCTGATCTAAATGATTTTTAATTTCTGTGATATCCTACTTTGTCACCGAAGCAAACTTTTTTATCCAATTATTGGTTTAATGCCTGGCAAATTTTTTCTGTTGCTTGTTTTGCCACCTGATGGAATAATGATACTATTTTTTTGCTTTTCTCCAGGGGATTCTCCCACCAGGAACGAATATCCCGGAGGCTTATGCAAATGGTTCGAGTGAAGAGCAGGTATTTCATGGAATTGTCCCTTTTTTTAACACTTTAGATAGATGGGTCTGCCTTCTAGATGCAGTATGGAACCAAAAGACATGTCTGTTACATTTTTTTTTTTGGCTTTTGTTCAGGCATTTATTCAGAACCTGGCACTCTTCTTCACCTCATTTTACAAGGCAAGTTCATTTTCTTGTTCTGTAACTTTTACTTTTTTTTTTACTATTGTTTTAGCACACATTAAAGTATGGCTAAATCCATGCACCATTATTGACAAAAGCTTAGGTTCAATGTGGGAATAAATATTGATGGCCTAGAGAATTTGCTTAATCACTTATTGGATTGTTGACTTGTGCGATTCACTCTATAAAATTAAAACATTGCTGGATGGATTTAGCCTATTTTTCCAAGTTGTCAATTTCCAAGTTGTCAATTTCATTTCGGTCTCCATTTCCAAAATGAAACATTTGGTGTTTTGGAATTTCGGCAAAACTTTTCAGAAAGAATAATATGTATGATATATGTATAGTATAATGTAATATAAATTACATGAGGTCTTAAAAGAATATGCATAAAGGCAAAAGGACTTTCTTTAAAAAAATAAAAATAAAGGCCTATCTTCTTTTTTTCTTTTTAAAAAGAAAGGGGCAAAGCTAGCATTGACCTTTTTCGTTTTAAAAAAGCAAAATGACTTTTTCGAACCTCAAAGGGAGAGAGAGAGCAGCATGCTGTTCGTTCCTATTTATCTTGAGATCGAGAATGAGTGAGAGAGAGCAGTGATGCCGATGAATGACAGATGGTGAATGGTGACGGCGAAGGAGACAAGGTTCTCGCCCGCCCCTCCCCGTATTTTTCTCTTATCTTTTTTTTTTTTTCCTTCCCTGACACAGGCAAAAGGTTTTTTTTTTTTTTTTTTGGTGGTGGGGGCGGGTGGGGGGGGGAGGGTTTGTTTCGGTCCTTCCAGGAAGGGGGGCTGGAGTTGGGTCAATTTTCTGAAGGAGGAGGCTGGAAATCGATCTTCTGTAAAATACCCCAACCCCAGCCTTATCATTAAAAAAAAAAACCACAGCCTTTGTTTTAAGAAAAAACTCCCACGGCAAAAAGTTAAAACATGTTGCAACCAAAATGAGCATTTTCGGACATTTTGATTGAAATTCACCAATTTTGGTTTCATTTCGGCTGAAATAAGATGAGATCTAAAACAAAAACTTAGGGAGTGTCTTTCGTTTCGGTCGAATGGATGGAATGAAAACTTTGGTCAAAACAAAACCAAATTGATAGCTATGCTTTTTTTTTTTTTGTCTTTTGTTATTATACTTTGATGTACATGTATATATGAGACTTTCTTGCTGTCTCTTGAGTGTTTTTTCTGTGCAGAGTCATATTCGGGTGCTTGAAACGACTCCGGAGAACAGATCTGCACTTCTAATGGGGCTTGAATATCTAATTGGAATTTCATATGTTGATGACACAGAAGTTTTCAAGGTGTGAATGTGACAATGTACTTCCTTCTTTATAATTGTAGTTAGTTTACTTTTAATTGCGGCAGATTACATATGCTTCATGGTGTATATTGAATGGGACGACAGGTCAGCTTAGACTACTGGAATTCATTGGTGCTCGAGCTGTTTGGGTCACATCATAATCTGGATGGTCCTGCTGCTACTGCAAGCATGATGGGACTTCAGGTATATTTTAATGCCACTCCTTTGTGCCAGAGACATTTCATCTAATTGAACGTTTTATTTCTTTGTCCCTTCTGATGCAACCTGGGTTCACAATCAAAATCTTCTAGATGCTTGATACCAATTTGTTGGCCATCCAAACTATAAATAGTATAGTTTGGATTGTTTTAGTGTCTAGCGGGCAAATTTGTAAACAACCTCTCAATAGGTGCTAACATGAATTTGGATTATTGATACTATTGCCACATGTAGCTTTTGGCACATGTAACTCTCAAAGCACTAGTTCAATTTCTGGCATTTGGAATGATTATCCACTGATTATATTGCTAATTGATGCAATACAAAGAAGCAAGATAAATTGATATAAAAAGGGCCTCTAACCCAAGGATTCACTCCCTGGATGCTACACACATGACTTTTACACAATACAAAAGTGAAGAAGGAAGACGACTTCTCCAACAATCGGTTTGACTTGGGGCCAAATCTTGATGGATCATGGTAGCAAGGCCACTTTGCCACTTATAATGACTTTCTGAATGATTAGTCAAACCGATATTGTTCCTAAAACTGATTTCGCTGGGCTTGCTTATATTTATTAGTTCGTTAGAAGTGAACTAGTTCCAGGTGCTATCCGACTAATCAGGATTGCAACCTCAATGGGGATGTAAAAGAGCTGAAATTATTGTAAGAATTGAAGTTCAAAAGATACCATAAAAGGATTCATTTTGATAATTGAGGAAGATGTCCAACATAGGATAAAAGCGAGATGATTGAAGTGGAGACTTTCTTTTGGAGTGCTTTGTGATTGGTGCATACCTACAAGATAGAAGAGAAAATTTTGCAGGACAATGATTAGACCAATTATGACCTATGGAGCAGAATATTGACCAATTAAGAAGCAACGCATGCACAAAATGAGTGTAATAGAGATAAAAATGTTGGGGTGGTTGTGTGGCAAAACTGGGAAAGATATAATAAAAAAATGAGTGCTTTTGGAAATATCTGGGGGTAACATCCAAAGATAAAACTGGGAAAGATATTAAAGTGTACCTTGGTCAAGGCCTTATTTCAGTATTTCCTATTAGATTGAAATTTGGCTAAAACTTATTTCCAATTAATGTGAAACTTGGCTGGAGCCCATTTCTAGTTAGTGTCAAAGTTTGCTATGGTCTATTTTCAATTAGAGTGAAATTTGATTGGGTTGTATTTCTAATTAGAACGAAATTTGGGTAAGGCTCTAATTTCAATTAAGTAATATTTGGTAAGACATGCCCTTTTTATTTAATACTTGGGCACCAATTTGGAGCCCGTCAAGAAAAAAGAGCTTTTGAGGGCTCATTTATACTTTATTTAAACCTTTTATAAGGTGGGCCACTGTGGGGCCCATAAATGACCTTAAATGAAAGAGATGGAAGGGCCATGTGCTGCCCTAATTCGTGTGAATGGAAGGATCGAGAGACAAGAGACAAGGGAGAAGAAGGAAAGGAAAAAGAGGGAAAAGAAAAAAAGGAAAAGGAAAAGAAGAAGAAGAGCAGCCGCCGTCGCCTCCTCCTTAAGCTGCCGCCTGCTGATGCCGCTTGCTAATGCCGCCTGCTGATGTTGCTGTTGCTGTTGCTGCCATTGCATCCTTTCCCTTCCTTTCTTCCTCTTTTCCTCTTTTTTTTTTTCTTCCTTTCCTTTCTTCTTTTTCCACCAGTCAAAGAAACGATTGGAGGGAGGATGGTATGTTTTTTTTCCCCATCCTTACTGTTCTTAGTTTGTAGCGGCTGATACACAACATATCGGTGCGTATTGGCCGCTACGGTGCGATACCCGCTTTTTTCCATTTAGCGTGGCGGCCACTGCTGCCACTGGCGTAGCGGCCGATATTTTCATTCATGGTAACATCAATAGGGATAAATTAAGAGAAGCTCGTTAGATATTGTTTGGAAATGCTCAATGCAGGGCAGCAACAACACCAGTGGGAGAAGGTTTTTCTATGCAGGTTGACGGCCCATAAGGGGGATGTGTAGGCCAAAGAGGACTTGAATGTTAGTGGTAATAAACTATCAATAGATCTGAAGAAGCGCTACCTTTCTGATGGTTTGGCTCCAGGATATATCGGAATTGAGAAGCAAAATTCATGTAGTTGACCCCAACATAGTTGGGACAAGGCTTTGATGATTGTGACGAATTAAATCATAATCTTTAGCTACGAATATTAAACAAAACAATTGAAAAACAACAAGAGATTAATATGGACGTCTTCTTTAATTCTTGTGAACACAATCCAATGTGGGCCATGACCATCAAATGTATGTGTCAATAATAAATGCAACATTCGGAATAGGGAACCTAGCTGACTGTATGATAAAACTGACCTTAGTATTCTCTCTTCATTCAGCCTAGTGTAACAGTCGAACAACCTTAGAACACAGTTCGTTTGACACCTTCCTCAGTCCTTGGATGTTTGGTAGACTTCTCTTTAACCAAGACAAGAAACAATAGAAGTGAAGGTGCAGCAGTGGTAATGTCACAATGTAGGAGCAGAAATGAAGAAATTAAAGATGCTTGGTAGACTTATTTTGAACCAAGACAAGGAAACAATAGGAGTGAATCACTCAGCAGTGATAATGTCACATTGTAGGAGCAGAAACTGAGAAACTAAAGAAGGTGATAGAAAACAAGAAGAAATACACTTTCTTTGGAAGTCATAGAAAACAAGAAATAATACATAAAACCTTTTTTGGAAGTCATAGAAAACAAGAAGGAATACACAAGACCTTTGGAAGTTATCCATTTGGGAGATTGGTTACACAACCAAGTTTTCACACAAACAAAAAGCAAGGGAACAACTTTCATAAGTAAAGCAGGAGAAAAATTCAAAAGATATTCTCCAATTCTCCATGAATCGGTTCTGTGGTCGGATACCTTGCATGTCTGTATTTAGGAATGAAAATGGGTTTGCTCAAGGGCAGGTCTGCAGCAGACTTGAATGCACACCCAAACGACAGTCTTGGCACTCATTCTTGTACCTGTACAGATCTAGGATATCATACCCATACTTGCACCTGAACTATTTTTTGGGTACCTACATCTGTACAAATATCCATGTGGAAAATGCTCTCTTTCAGCTTTCAAGTAATTTTGATGCAGGCCTAGGGTTAGGGCTTGCATGGGAGGCCGAAGCACGTCTCCACAAACACTATAACATGTCTCCGTAGAGACTTCAACACGAGGACGCACCTCGAGGCATAAAATCCACTCAATTTTTATTAATCATCGAAGTCAGAGATTTCCATCTCTATCTCTACAATGCAATAGCCCATTCTGCCATAAGTACTTCTCTATTCCGCTGAGTAGGATTCGCCAATGGGTTTGAGTCAGTGATTCGAAGACCTCCTTTACTGGATCTCGATTCATGTAGAAATTAAGGAATATAAATAAGGAAAACAACTTGATGGTTGAGAAATCTAATCAACTAGGAAACTAAGAAATTTTAGAAACTTATTCTAATTACAACTCTTAAATAAAATTAGAAATCTAATAATAGTTAGTTAAGGAAATAAAAATAATTCCTAAGCTATTTTGGATGGTCCCACACTTGGGCTCCTCCACCAACGAAGCGCTTCAAGTACTATGTCTACAAAGGCAATGGCAAGAAAAACTGAGTTTGAGGTTGAACTCGGGTGGAATGATCCAAACGGAGGAGCCCAAGTGTGGGGCTGCCTAAAATAGTTTAGGAATTATTTTTTATTTCCTTAATTAACTATTATTAGATTTTTAATTTTAATTAAGAGTTGTAATTAGGATAAGTTTCTAAAATTATTTAGTATCCTAGTTGATTAGATTTCTTTTTTTTGCCATCAAGTAGTTTTCCATATTTATATTGCATTGTAGAGAGGGAAATCTTAAACTTTGATGATTAGTAGAAATTGAGTGGTTTTTATCCCTTGAGGTTTAAGTCTATGTGGAGACTTGTTATAGTGTTTGCGGACACGTGCTTCTGCACTCCCTCATGTTTAAGTCTTTGTGCGTCCTTGTGCTTTGAGGGGGCTTATATCTGTATTTTCCATTTCAGAAATCCTATGCAGGAATGTTGACAGAGATGAAGTATTCAGCCACTTAAAAATCTGTCCTTTTTAGAGAGAGAGAGAGAGAGAGAGAGAGAGAGAGAGAGAGAGAGAGAGAGAGAGAGAGAGAGAGAGAGAGAGAGATGGTTGTGTATTAAAGAAATCGGTCTGTGGGTATTAGCCCTGTGGTCTGAAGCTGGACTGAAATTTTTTCGTGTCCTATAAATTGACCGGTCCTGGACCCTTCCCCCCTGCCCACGGAGTGTGGAACTTTTACCGATACCCAATTTTTCAAAGCTGCGTCCTTGTGGTATTTGGGTATTCAGGGCCCCATTTTAACATTTTAACTAATCCCTGCCTGCCCTATTTTTTCTTCAAGGAAAAATATCTTAAAACTAATTCGAAAATACATCTAGCAATTTAGCATCAAATATATCTCATTCACATTAATCAACTTGGAATCCTAATAAATAAGGATAATGAACAAAAATAATGAAAGAGACTAGCACACTAATCCGTGCTAAGCATGGGCATACTTACCAATACAATTTATAGCAACATACATAAAATTCAACTAAAAAGAAACTCAAATCACATAGAATCATCATCTTCAAACACTTACGGACAGAATACAACAGAAAAGAGGATTATGACATTACCTCTATTTTTTTTTTTTTAATCCGAGAGTTTGTGGTGTGGAAATGGAGTAAAAGAAGTTGGGTGGAAAGGAAAGAGGAGTATACGTAGAGTAAGTGTATATGAGATTTGGGATGGAAATGAAGTGGTTGAAAAGAGGAGTGAAAAGTGGGAAGAAGTAGAGTGGTTGCATGTGGAAGTGGGTGGATAATGTGGGTTAGTTAGAGAGAAGGTATATAACTCACTGTCGAAATCAATTGGCTTTAATATAGTATAATTGGTGCAAATAGGATCTTTGTCATATTCCTTTTAGTATATTTTCATATAATCACTTGTAAAAAAATAAATATAATCACTCGTAAAAACGAAAAAAAGACTGTCAACTTAAGGCCCACATAACATATATTCTGCATCACCTTCTAAGGCTTGCATTTGGAGTGTTTGTTTTCTTCTATGGTTGTACCCTCTTAATTAATGCGCACTCTGCAGTGAGCTTTGAGCATTCTGCTTCTTAAATAACTAATCTAGTTTGAATATGCAACCTATTTGGTACCTTCCATTGACTTGTGATAGTCTCTCATCCTTAGAAATCACCAACCATGTGACCTGGTATTTATGTTGGACTGAAGAAATGATTTTACCCTTCACTTAAGTAAACGAGAAGGTTAACGTTTCCAAATGTGCTATGACAGTCTTGTGCATGTTAACTGTTGCACTGTGTTTGTGTCCCTGATCTCTTCATGTTTGTAGGAAGTTATTTTTGTTTAGCTGTATACCTTTAGTTCTTGATATATTTAGTTACTATTGCACTTAAGGAGATGACTTTATTTTTCTCCTTGTACAATTTTGAAGTCTTAACAATTTCCGATGTTCAATATAACATGTGGTGTCATGAGGGCTTAGCTTTGCACTTTGCGTATGGTGTTCATGACATCTCCACCAAGTGGTAGATGATTTATTATCAAAATATTAAAGTTTATAGCTGCACACAATTAGTTCTTCTTTATTTTGTGGATAGACAAATGTATTAGTTGTGCAAATTAGAAGCTAATAATGATCATTGATACTAAAGTGGTATCATATATGGTACAAAGCTTCTTTTTCTGCAGACATCTTTATGTTTTTATTGTTTTCCCCTTATCAGCAACAGCGGTTTTGTAGGCAAGCTTATTGCTGTTTTCTGCAGACTATGTTTCATTTTTTGAACTTTTGTCTCTCTTTCCTGACTTCTGATTATTTCTGCAGTTTAAACTTGTTCTTGTACCTAATATCCATCAAAAATCTAATTTTTCGTCCGAGTTTACATGTTAAGTTTTTTTCTTATAAACTTAGCTTTAGTGATTTGATACCAAATTAGCATAGGCATCTAGACTGTGAATGAAGTTATATGGAAAGACGTGGAGAGAACATGGCCTTAATGGGGTTTGGTGAAAATAACTTACTGTGCTGACCCCAGATAGATAGGGTGAAACTTTGATGATGTTGATGCTGATGTCATGATATGGAATTTCTATTGTAGTATCGTCCTCTGTACCATAAATGATAAATCATACTGGGTCACTCTGATAAATACTGAATTTATTAATGCCTGTATAAGATGAGGCTTCAATGATGATGTCTTTATATGGAACTTCTGTTGTCATATTGTCCTCTGGCCGATATATCATTCTGGATCACACTGATAAATACTGGATTTACAGATGCCATTGCTTCCTGGTGCGGTTGATGGCCTCGCTTCACAACTCTCGCAACGGCGGCAGCTCTATTCTGGTCCAATGTCAAAGTTGAGAATGCTTATGATCTGTCGTATGGCTAAGCCTGAAGAGGTTTTGATTGTGGAAGATGAAAATGGAAACATTGTTCGGGAAACTATGAAAGACAATGATGTCCTTGTTCAGTATAAGGTTTGAACTGTTGCTTGCAATTCTGTCTGATCCCTTATTAACAATTTTAATTCTGTCTGATTCCTTATTAAAATTTTTATTCTCAATTATCTTTCGTAGGAAATTTAGTTCTTAAAATTCAAGTGACTAATGATTGCTGCTTGCCAATCTAGTATTTTAAACTAGGATTTAATTTTTTTTTTAAAATGAAGAAGATAATAGAAAAAAAGTAGATCTTCTACGCAGTGAACATTATCAAAATCAACTGGTACTTATCATCTCTTATTCCTTTCATGTGATGAATACAAATGTATCTTTCTACAATTTGCTTGTTGCTAATTGATACTTTCAAACAGTTTCACCTACATTTAAAGTCTAAAAATATGTGAAGCTAAAGAACCTTGATTTTAAGCCACGCTTCATGACCCTATAACTGTCAGATGAGACTATTATGTAACTTCCTAGTGGTACAAACTGTTGTACGTTTTTCATTCCTTTCTCTCTCTCTATATATATATTTATATGAAATATTGAAATGGAAAGCTCTTTATTTTGAAGGTTTTAGGGTGTTTTAGTTGGACATAAATAACTGTCCTTGAATTGCAGGACCTCAAGTTCATTGATTGAATCATCAAAATGCTATACCTAAAATTTCTTGTGCTCAATCTTTTGCTTTAGAAGTTTGCAAATGCTTGTTGGCTTCAAACTGGCCCGATTCCAATCTTTTATGCTATTGATCCGAAACCTTGAAATTCATTAAAACACTTATTTTCCCCTCACTGATATATCATAATCTAATGCTTTCCTTGCGTCTAGGCGTATTCTGATCTTTTATAGTATTGGTCCAAAAACCTAAAGTCCATTAATACAATATTTTTCAACTGTTACCCTTAAATGTTTTATTTACATCCAACACAAGGTAAAAACTTTGAGAACAATGATTTTCTTTCCTATTTTATTTTTTAGTATATGCATATTTTTTTTACAGAAGGTACTAGAGAGGCCCCTTGCTTGGACTTATCAGCTGCCATATAATGATTTTGGCTGCGCTGCTTCGGGCCCAGTATTGAGTTTAAAAATAACTTGTGTTCGGTTTTCTCGACAAGCTGGGATCCGTCTTTACTCTTTGGATATTTAAATTTGTGACCTCTAATTTATTTTGTCCTACATTCACATGTTACCGTGAAGAAGAAAACTTATGTATATCAAATATGGGTCAATGACAGATCATGCGGGAAACACTGATCTATTTGTCACACCTTGATCATGAGGACACTGAACAACAGGTATGGAGATCTTTTGCAAAAGTTTGCTTCAGTCCTATATGTTTTTCAGTATACTGCATTTTGTTATGGAGCTATCATTGTCTAGTGAATATTAATATGTACTTTCAGGGCATCCTGTTTTTCAATTTTTTCTTTTTCTTTTTTTTTTTTAAAACTTATACTCTGGTATTTTTCTGTTTTCTGTTTTTCTTTTTTCTTTTTCCCTTTGTTTTTGAGATGATAGTACATTGATTGAACTAAAAATAGAAAAATAGCTCTGGATGAAGTTACCATCATTTTACTTTTAGTACATTCCTTGTATCCAACCGGGATAAACATTGTTGCCTCAGTTGAAGAAGCCTGGGGCAAAGGGCCTAAACAGCTCCAGATGAAGTTACGATCATGATTGCATGGGAGAACACCTATCCTTGCCACTTTCTGGATGGTTCTCCCATTAACTCCATTTCATAACAGTATCCAATTGGAAAAAACTTTGAAGTCCTGATGGGTATTAACTATTAACAAACCATGGCACCACCCTACCTACATCACCACGATCAGGTACTGAATTGCAACCCAACCTTATGAGAAATAACCCCAAGACAACTTAAGCTTTAGCCATCTTTGCCCTGAATTTTTGTGTAGCTGTCTTGTTGCAATATATAACTTACAATTTTCAATTTCAAAAATTTAAAAAGGTCAAAAAAAAAAAAAAAAAGAAGAAGAAGAAGAAGGAAGACAGAGAGCACTAGGTTTCATGAACATGGTTGATCAGATTTAAGGGTTCATACTACCTGAATAAAAAATATTTCAGGGGTCATTGCTTTGGTGCAATGGTAAAAGTCTCGGTGCCATGCTTGATGATGCAGGTTCAAGACCTAAGAGCAGCCACTTTGTGCAAAATTACTGAAGGTAAGGTCTGTCTCCAGCCCGTACCCTCCCAGGACCTTGCTTCGGCAGGACCCGCTCTGGGTAATGACTTTTTTTTTTTAAATTTGAATAAAAAGATTTCGCACCAAAAAAGAAACTATCATTAAGATTTAGTAAACATCGCATTTTGTGAATTGGATTCCAACTGCATTACTAAAATTGTGGACTTCAAACTATTTTAGAAATATTCATTTTACTGAAGTAACTAACTATAGATATGCAACTATGATTCATTGCAATCAGAACTGTAAATATCAAGGGTTTTTTCACTTTTTTTTTTTGTCTACCAAGACTAAAGACAGGCATTTACTTTCAAAACATGTCTGCCCATGGATTATTGCACAAGTCACTGCCAAAGTATGCTTTCCATCTTTCCTTATTGCGTTATGGGTCACATTGCTAACTCTTGCAAGTTCCGTGGGCTGAAAATTGTGTTGAGTCCCATGGTATTTGCTATGTTATTGGAATTTGGGTACTGTTACCTAGTCTATGATGTTTTTGTAATAATAATAGTAATTATTATTATTATTTTATTTTGTAAAATAGAACATTCGTGTTTCTTCTGAGAAACATGAAAGCTATCTTACCATAAGAAGCTTTCTTTTCTCATAGTCATAATATTAATGTTGTTTTCTTGGATGCTTATCATCTTTTATTTTCAGCATTATCAAATATAAACTTAATGGAGAACCAGTAGTGATTGTTTTGTGAATTGTGATGTCGTTGTTTTGTTATGTGAAATTTCCTATTAGCTGTTCCATATGCCTTTATTTGGTCTACTTTTTGACAAGTTCACATACTTTTGCTTTTCTAGATTTTACCTATGGCTCAGTACACTTGAATATTCTGATTTGGATCAGTACTCATGATTAAAATTTTGCTAATGTCAGATGCTGAAGAAATTAAGTAAACAGTTGAGTGGGGAGGATTGGTCGTGGAACAATTTGAATACCCTATGTTGGGCGATTGGCTCCATATCTGGGTCAATGGTGGAAGAGCAGGTATTTATATATATATATATATATTATATTTTTGTAGTTTGTATCCACTAACATAGAGTATATAATGTTTGTATCCATATATATATATATGGCAAGGCTCTCCTAAGCTCAAGCTATAGGCTCTCCTAAGCTCAAGCTCAAGCTTAGGATAAGGTAAGCTCAAGTATGTGGTGGGGCCCACCTGGGGACCCACATGGGGATGGGGGGATTTCAAGGACTCCCTAGGACCCTCCTCTCTGCAAAAAATCAGCTCCAAGAGCGGTACCGGTCGATCCAACAGTCCAATAAATTCGGATCTGACTGAAAGTTGGTGGACATGTGCGATTTAGGGGGGTTGTGTGTTTGGTCAATTTGGATGGACCAAGGGTGGGCCCCACAAGTGTGAGCTTACAAAATTTTATCATAATCTTGAGCTTAGGAGACCCTTGCCCATATATATATAAATATATATGAAAATTCTAAAAAACGCCTCACTTTAAAAATGCCCTTTTTTACGCCCCTCTTTTTGTGGTCATGGGGCCCATGTTGAGTCAATCTAATATTTCCCCCCCCCCCCCCCCCCCCGCCGCCGACACACACACACACATGAATAGTCACAAGTCCAAGTTTGACACTCATGCAAATTGAAATCATGATAAAATGATGTCTCTAAACCATTAAATTTTAAGGCCATGTATCAAAAGGTTAGGATGATCTTATAGGCTCAAGATTTTGCATATAGGCAGGACTCATATGGATCTTTCCATCCAATGGACTTCCATGATCATCTTGCATACCAGTGGCGCGCTCCCTAAATATATATGTATGTATGTATGTATGTATATGGGCTTAACTAAAATGAGCATGCTTCATTTGAATGCTGCAACCAAAAAAAAAAAAAAAAATCACGTTTTCAAATGCTGTCTTCCTGCCAGTTAATGAATAATAAAAAATAAAGAAAATTGCTGTCTTTGTAATTGTTCGATTCATGATTGACTCGTTAGATGTATTTAATAGTGTAGGGAACATATTAAAATCTTGAGCTTTTTGTGTATACCCCCGTAAGGTTTGTAGGATTTGTAAATAGGCCTTTGCTTTTTTTTTTTTTAATACCTTTCATGTCCATAAAATCAATATTCCTAACAAGAATGGGCCATCCACCATGAGATATGTATTGGGTTTTTATATAAATGACAGCTTTGCGCTTGCATCCATTATTTTATCTCAAGTCCCAATGGTTTCTCTCAATAACTCTCGTGCACATGACCAGGGGTGGATCCAGCCCAGGTACAAGGGCTTGGGGACTGAACCCCCCCACCCATATCTGAGAAAAGTTTAAAATTCCCTCCCCCCTCAAATTCTAAAAATTAATATTTATATTTTTTCATTTGCCCATTTTACATTTGCATGTTCCAAATAAATTTAAAAAATAAATTTTTTGTGTTTACATTTGCATGTTCCCTCAATATTTCTTTTACACCCCTACACATGAAGAATAATAATGTATTTTGAAACTTTCATCAATCCCACTGTGGGTCATGTATGGATTGGATAAATCATAACCGGTTATAAGTACAGGTGTTGATTGTTGTCATGATCAATTTGGATTTAATGAAATGTGCCCGAATTGATAAAAAATAAATTTATGTGAGGTTATTTTCTCCCACTAAGTGCAATTGTTAATGTTACATGCTTTATAAATAAAATTGAGTTCAAGCTTTTGAAATTATGCATATAAGGATAAAAGAGATGGACAAAAGTGTCTTTTCGCTTAAAAACCTATGGTGGTTGGAAGACTATTGATTTTGGGACTAAAAAGGTAATAAATGAAAATGCAAGGGCCTATTTACAAATACTAAAACCTCAGGGGCCTATTTACAAATCCTACAAACCTTAGGGGGGTATATACAAAAAGCTCTAAAATCTTTAGAGGTCAAAAGCTCTAAAATCTTTAGAGGTTCCTCCCCCCCCCCCCCCCCCCCCCCCCCCCCGGTTTATATTTGGGACTCGAAACTCACGCACTCTCGCGCTTGCACGCACATGTGCTCATGTACCTAGCTAGCTAAGCAACAGCCGGGGAGTGGGAAGTCACTGATTTAGTTCTACATCTTACTGATTGGAGCAGGCCTTTAAAAATTAAGTCTATATAAAAGTAACCCCGAGAGGTAGCTTAGTTTGCCTAGGCTTCTGGAGGTTGAGGGTTCGAAACTTGGCTACCGCATTGGGGCCACAGGGGATTTACCCGGCTTCTCCTGGGCTTGTTGGGATTAGTTTTGGGCTGGGACACCCTCCGTTATAAAAAAAAGAAGAAGAAGAGAGAGAGTGGTTATATGAAATAGTAAGTTTTTGAAATCACCAATCAAAAAAAAAAGAAAGTTTGAAATCAAATTTGTGTGACTTGGGGATAGTTGATTTTTTCCTCCTTGAAAATACAATGTGGTTTGTCTAGGAATTGGATGAAAGTCTTGGCTTTGAGAATACAAATTGCTTTGTGCCCAAATTCGTGACTAGTTGCATGAGTAAAAAATAAACTTTGATTAGTTTGCTAACAGTTTCACATGGATTGGCATTTTCTGATATGATTCTGGGATATATTATACATATTGCAAGAACACGGCATGGACCCATGAATTTAACTCATAAAAGTGAAGTATATGAATCATGACAGTTATTAATATAAGCAAAATTAGTACAAGGTATATATACCGACCAGCATAACACCAAGAGGAATTCTGATATCAACAAGCACACCGAAACAGGAAATAAAAGTGAAATATTGGATACCATTGTTGCCCATCTTAAAGGATTCGTTACTACTGATTGTTTGTGTTTTAAGTGTGAGTTCAGTTGGTACAAGTGGATCTTGTCAGAAGCTTGTTTTCTATGAGTTCAATTTTGTTTCAGATTCAGCCAGATGTATTTAAGAGTGTAGTCTCTCTGGAACTTGAAATAATGATTTCAGACTACTCTTGGACATCCTCTTTTGAATTCTTACTGTTGCTTTTCTTTCTTTGAACTACTACTTATGCGTGCTATTTTTTTATAAATTTTTTTATGACAGTAAAAAACTTGTTATGTGTGCTATTAGTGTTGCTTATTGACACAATCCAATTCCTGAATAAGTCAAGTGTAGATCACTGATGACCAAAATCCAGGAGACCGACATTCAGTAATCTGACGCGAAAATAAGTTGAATACATGCTTGCAACTTGTGTAGTTAGTGGTTGATTCAAACACCCAAACTCAATAAACAAGTTTATAATAAAACACTACTTTAAAGAGAAATATAAAAGGGATAATCATATAATTTGATTAACTGAACTAATAGATCTGGTTGTCCAGCCTATGCAATATTGTTTATATGTTCTCAATGTAAGCTCTAGAAGCTGAACCTATCTTATGATATGATGCAGGCCAGACAATAGGTCCAGTCCATAGGCCGCAAGGGGACATCCGTTTAGTTAGGAAATATTATTTAGTAGTTTGGTTTGTTTATGATTAATATTAGTTAGTTTCCTTTTTTATTTTAGATATGATTCATATATTAGGAAATATTGTTGCTTAGGGATCAAGCCAACTCCTTTATAGAAGGATGTTTGGCCTCATTGTAATAGACATGCTTATTATCAATTAATCAAGAGTTTCCTCTGAGTTATCGTGAGTTATGGGTTGTTCCCTAATTTTGTTTGTGCCCTAGTGGCTGGAATCCATCTTTGGATTCGATCAATCTTTCGGGAGATTGATTTATTGTTCGATCGTGGATCTTGGCTGCGTCATGATATGACGTGCGATGTTCTAATTCAGGCCATTATAACTTGATAAATGTAATATGGCGACAATAATCCTGCTGCTTTTGTAAAAATAAATAAAATTGTAGAACATACAAAAAAAGCTGATTGGGCCATTTTTGCTGGGAATTTACTGGAGTTTATTAGTGAAATATACTGAACTAATGCAACGGCCCATCAAGATGATGTATCCTGAAGTAAATCAGCCACTTTTTTTCACGATTTCTTCACTAGGAGTTACTTCAGTTTCTCTACCGTGATCCTTTATGTACTACAATTTATGTGCAGATGTGACACCCCTATGCCTTGAACTTCCTTGGCATGGATCCCCATTCATTTATGGATTCCTTTTCCTAGGAAGTAGAACAGCTGCAACAGGCCTGCCTAAATACCCTTCTATTTCCTTCTTTCTACACCCGAAACCATTGTTAGATGATTCAATTTCTGCATGGCTTATGGCTTGAAAACAGCAATCAACCATTTATTAGAGATCTGAATGATTTTGGGAAGGAAGAAATGAAGAAAAAAGCTTACAAATGCAGCCAAAATAAATGGCACGAAAGTGTAATGGAAGAAATGATTCATAGATTCCTCTTCTGCCTACCAAAGGAAGCAAATATCGGTAAGAGCAAATTCTCGAGCTTCCAAAAGGTCTCAAGCGACTCATGTTGGATGTAGTGGTCCAACAAATAATCTGAACGGTTGGGGGTACTAGAGAATGCTACATTGGTGAAATGAGAAATGAATAGAAGTTTTTGACCAGATCAATAAAAGCTTAAAAGGCATTATTTTTCTAGAAAAACAACACAAGGAAATTCCTTGAAAATTCTCATGTCAAAATCTAAACTTAATATTCTCACTTGCCATCTTTAGCTGGTGTGCTGTTGAAGTTTTCGTAATCCATCAAATTTCTTCTGAAGTTAGTGCCCACCCCATAGTTCTTGAACAGAGTTCGTTTGATTAGAATAAGCAAATTATCGGTTGAGTTGACTAGGAGGCTTGGTGGTTGACCTTGCGGCAATTGGTAAATTTTAAGTAGTTCTATTATGGAGAGTGATTACATCTGGTGGATTGCAGACTACATAGCGCGGTCAAGTAAGGTCAAATTTAATATACTATGTAGGACACAAGGTTAGAATTCTAGCCATTCCCTCGCTCGCGTGCAGAGGAGGGCCGCATTCGCCCTCTGCAGGAAAGGCCCAAAGCCAATCCAGTCCACCTTTCAAAGATCTAAAGCATTCAAATTATGGCCCCACCCTGTTCACCTATGTTAGGCTTTAGCTCTTCTCCAGTGAAAGCAATATCAACTGGATTGAATCAAAGCTTGATTAAAGCAGTAATTAACAATAATGCATTGATAATTTTCTTTTTCTAAGCACAGTGGCCCGCATTTTGGCGATAGATACTGTTTATTAGATGCAAGATTTCCTCTATAACTGCATGAATATCTAGTCCAGTAAGTGTTATTTTAACTTTCGCATTTGGGCAACAACAATTCCTTTCTCACGAGTTCAATCCAACGACCAATGTTATACCCATTGACCTGAAGTTGGGTGTGTTCCAATCGAGGAGAAATTGATTATTTTGTGGTCCCCATTAGATAGAAAATTTGATTTTATAATGAAAACATGATTAATATGTTGTGATTGAACTTGATTAAAAAAAAAGAAAACCAAAGTGCGACTCTTGCATTGTCCCTACCAATTGCTATAAGAATGTATGTGTGGGGACTGGGGAGCAGAATCCACTATTTTGTTATGTATCATTTGTAAAAACATGTCTACATATAATATGTAAAGGACCCAACTAGGTAAAAGATTGCCTAAAGTCTGCAAAAATTTAATATGAATTTTCCAACTTTATTTAGTTATAAATTTATTTCTGCCATTCTTGTAATGTGTAAATTATTTATAGTTCCTCTTTGTTGTTTAGAATGTAAAGATGAAATTGTTTATGGCCAACCCAGTCCACTTGGTCAAACCTGGACGGGTCGAGCCTTGTTGTATGTCAACTGGGTTCAGCTCAACCCAGTCACTAGTTTGAAGGGTTGATTCAACTTGGCTGCTTTCCTAGTTGACCCACCAGATCAAAAAAAAAAAAAAAAATGTTCACACCCATTGGCCTTTCTTGCTCCACAATTTTTATATGAGCCCTTGCTTTTGATGTGATCATATACAATCTTGGAAACTGTTCATTCCAGGAGTAATGAATGACTGAATGCCCGGGGCAATGGTGCCACTAGTCCAGTCGTCTAGACTGTGCCATACACCATGTGTCAATTGGAAAATCACATGCGAGTCATCCTTAGAGCTTGTCTTTATCACTTGCGGGATTATTTGGTGTTCCCAAATCTGGTCAGATAGTCTTCTGTGACCTCGAACACTGTGTCATGCTGGATGTTATCACTCATGAGCTGGTCCAAAGCTTGCCCAAGTCAGGTAATTTGTGTTGATTACTCTGGCTTGCGCAAGCCATCCAGTTGGGCGTTCACATTATATGTGGTTTCAGGTCTTGCCAGTTTGCTGCTAGGCCATCAAATAAGCTCTACGGGTCTAAAACACATTGTTCTCCTGCTGAATTGAGCTCTGTGTGCTGTGGATTGCTTTTTGTGCAATTCTTTTCTTTATTTAAATTGGACTACATAGTAGATACTCGTTAATAGCATCTTTTCAATTAATGCCTTGGTATTTTTCCATCTGTAATTTGGCAGGAGAATAGATTTCTTGTGATGGTCATTCGTGACTTGCTGAACTTGTGTGAAATCACCAAGGGAAAAGATAACAAAGCTGTTATTGCTAGTAACATTATGTAAGTTCCTGAGGCAAAATTCGTAAATTGACTTTGGATGGTTTGTTTCTTATAGTGATGATTGTGCTGGCTGAATTGGCAGGTATGTTGTTGGGCAGTACCCAAGGTTTCTAAGGGCCCATTGGAAGTTTCTCAAAACCGTTGTGAATAAGTTGTTTGAGTTCATGCATGAAACACATCCTGGAGTTCAGGTCTCCCTCTCTCCCCACTTTTCCTTTCTATTTTTTAATAATTTCTTGCATGAAAAGCTTCAGTCTGTTTGTAGTCATAGTGATAAAAGCCTGCATGTTGGTCACTTGGCAAATTAATTTAGTGTGTTTGTTTGCATGGGAGTTGAATACATGGTAATTCATGGTCAAATGGGCTCCAACAAGGATTATTAAAGAGGTGGGAGGTGAATGATGTAAGGTGGAGTTGTAGATGCAGCTCTCACTTTCCTTGAGATTTGAATTACTAGGGTGATGGCTGAGTATTCATTTCTTATCAACCCTTTTGGATTATCAAAGAAGTGAGAGGTGAATGATGTAAGGTGGAAATGCATATGCAACTCTCACTTTCCTTAATATTTGAATTACTAGGGTGATGGCTGGGTATTCATTTTTCAATGATGGGGACAAAGATAAAATGACAGTCTTTGGAAATTCACTTTTGTTTATTCAGTTTTAACCACTCTAAGAAATAGAAATCTTGAAAAGAAGAAATAAAAATCTTGCAGTTTCTATTGTATGCAATTACATGAAAAAACATGAGTGTTATTCATAAGGGCACAATATGGAACAATGCAAGACATTAATATATAAATAAAACTTGGAATAATGATAACTCAGACTTAGGTTACTCTGGTTTAATACTAATCAAGGGATGAACATAAGAATACAATTTGGAATAAATCTAGGAATACTCTAGGATACGGCGTATCACAAGTAACAAGTAGTATACTTGCCAGGTGTAGCCCAGCCAAGCACTATAATATCCTTTTTGTTATCCATATGTAATTGACTAAAGTTAACGTTACCAATGAGACTTTAACCCATACTAGTGATTTAAGTGAAATCAATGTTACTGACGGAAGTTTGATCCATAACTTCAGTAACTCATGAAACATGCGAGCCAACTGCATACTAGTAATCGTCGCACAAAGGGGTTCCTAGTCCCAGTATCATTCCCAGTGGGCTAAAAACCACATATGAGCTCCCTATAACTGCGTCAGTATTTAGATAATGCCTTAGAGGTCAAAGGTATACACACAACAATGTAAACCTTGATGTGTGGATTTGATAACACAGGATGATTGGTAACACAAACATGGTCACAAAGTTCTCATCCGAACACCACACAATTTAGAACATGATGAACTGATAGAACATCATAGGTCATATGTTCTAGTAATGTTCCAGGTTTATTGGATCAACAGTGGGCCACAAAATATAACAATATAACAAAATAGGCACTTGCAGGAAATTTTACGGTTTTCCTATGCACAAAGATTGAATTAGAAAATACACCATAAATCCGAAATAAGTGCAATCAAGGTGAGCCCAGATTAATTAGAAAGGTACATAAGTCTAGTGTTTTTTTTTGTAAGAGATCTTAGTCAAATTCCACCAGTAAACTGGTTTTACAATTAGGATCTGAGGTTGGATAAATTTTCCATTGTAAGCTCGGTCATCCGATCTCGGAATTGTGCAATCTGCCCAGTAGTACTCAACAAGATGAACATCACGGTACAGTTGGATTGCAATTCCCATGTCATTTGACTGACGAAAAAGGGGCTTCTAAGATTATGTCAAACTACATAGTTTCTGTAAATCACGCATTCTATAATATACAAAACCATCAACGATCACATATACATTGATTCAAGTGTGCAACTAAATCAAGGATCTACACAACTAGCATATGGGAATTCCAATCAGATTGACAAAATTTGTAAAACAGGATCTTATGGCTAAAAGCAATAACATGGATTGTTAGGAAGTTGATCTACACCATCAAGACTGTTCAAAATTGAGATCAAAGGCCCTAGATCATTTTAGAAGTATGGATCTGACACTAGTGTGGGCATCCTTGCATTAGATCACAAAATGACACGACAGAACCCTAGATTCTAGCATATTGGAAGTCAAGGAGGGAAAGCTCAACTACTAGGGCAATATGGTAGGATGAGTTGCCTCAATTGATGATAAAAAACTTCTGAATGACAGTGTAGATGATGTCAAGAATGCTGTAGTTGTTGATGCCAATGTAAGATGATGGACCTTCTAGCCTTCTAGATCGATTGCCAAGCAACTATAGGCCTTCTAGTTCTTTTTCTCTCCCTCGAGCTCTCTCTTGGGTTTAGAAAGAATAATTGCTCGCTTTATGGGCTAAATAAATGTTTTTTTTAAAGGCCTGGAGGGTGGTTAAATCCCAATTAAGAGAGGTTTCTCTGAGTTTGGGGTTCGCTGGCAGCTTAACCGCTGCTATAAGGGGCTGTAAAACTGATCCTCATAAGTTAAAACGTGAGAAAAACTGATCCTCATTAAAACGTGAGAAATTCTCATCCGGAATGAAGTTGGGCGTGTGGAGTCCGAATCATGGTTTAAAATTGCGGTATAGGTGGCAGTATCGGCCGACCCCAAAATCTGACATGGTATCAGTATCGGTCGCAATTCGTGCTCTGTCGCGGCTGTCATGACATAAAAATTTTTTTTACCCAAAAAAAATTGAATTTTTTTCCAAAAAATAAAAAATATTGTAAAATGCTGAAAAAAAACATTATTTTTTCCCCTTAATAACAACTATAAATCAAAATATTGCCCCCCCCCCCCCCCCCCCCCCCCCCCCCCCCCCCCCAAGTCATAACATCTGATATTGTAGAAATTTTATTTACAATTAAATAGATGTACATGTATATACTAAAATAAGCTGAAATATCACATTCTATGAAATACAACCATAATTATGACTTTTGATCTATCTATTAGTGTTAAACTTAAGAAACTAAAGCTTTTACTCATTTTTTAATAGATATATGCCAAACTAGGAAGCTATAAGCATTTTAAACACACTCCAAACAAATTTCAGTAATTATTTTGCAAATATCTATAAGATTTCAACAAAAGTACTAACTTTTAAAACCCCGATTAGTAGATCTAGCCTCAAAATGTATAAATAAAAGAGAATGAAATGTATTCACAACAAAAAAAGAGCATGCAATCCTCATTTCTAATCTATTTCTAAATAAATCTTTAGAAAAAATTTCAAATAAAAAAAAAAACCCTTCATAATACACGTTGGTACAGTTGTATATGATTTTCCTGAATGAAATGTGCAAAAAATAAAACTTTTTTGATGGATTGAAAGTGAAATAGGTGTTGGGAAAGAAGAAGGGTAGCATCTAATCTGTTTGGAAGGAGGAAACAATGAATACAAAAGGGGAAATGAAAAAAAGGTTTTAAACATTGTTGGCCGATATTTTGACAATATCCGGCCAATATATCATTCAAGATTGATATTTTAAAATCTCAGCTGATAAATTCTGATACTTTGGGAATTTTTTGCCGAGATGATACCGTAACCGATTCGCATGCCGATATCGGATCTTTGTAGGCCAATATCAGCTTCGTATCGGCTGATAATTTGAACTATGGTCCGAATTGTGGTTATTCTGCCATTCACAACGGCATCATACATGCAATTGCGGGTTTACCGCCCAAGTATTGATATGAAATAGAAAGTGAGCCTTTTTGCAGTATTAACATAATGTGGTCACGGTCTTTATATTTGAAAGTGGTCCTAAGGAAGGTTTTAAAATTTGACGTGAGCTCGTGGCGCAATAGACGGTGGTCATTGTTGCAACCTTGAGATTGTGGGTATAGCCGTATAGGTCATGTTTGTTACCAGTAAGAAAAATGGCAAGGTTTAAAGTTGGGGGCCACTCAGTGACTTTTTAGTAGTAAATAAAAAAGAAAAGAAAAGAAAAGATGTAGTATGAATATAGAATCTTAATGCAATTATTTTCTAATTTTTAAGCTTTAAGAGCAAAACCATGAGGTTTTCGTGTAAGGTTTCTCTATTGGTGTTTCACCTATTTGGCCGTACAATATTTCCATTCTTCCACAAAATATTGTTTTGATATTCCAAAATCGGTAAAAAAGATATTCTAGAGCTTCTCACATTTTCTCGAACTTGAAAATGGGAAAGGAAAAAAAATATGGCTTGATCCTTTTTCCCCATACGACAAGGGGACTTCGGGGTGGGGTTGGTTAACTTGACTTAACACATGTCGAGCCCCAGTTGACTTGATCTACCTAAGACATCCTATTTTACTACCGTGGTCCTCAAAGAAATAACTACTTCTTAATCACATGAACATCCGTTAGCATTTTAAAATTAGGGTGGTAGAAATAATGAAAGTATTGGCACAAGTGAAGACCGGAAAGGTGATTGAGTTTGATAGAGGCTTGAAACTTCTTATGTGAAATTGGATGGATTTGGTTAACTAGGCTTCAAAAAGATATTCTGAACAAAGAAAATGTCAAATCATGGAGAAGTGTTGTAGACCTATATGCATTAACAAAGGGGATGTAGAAAATTTCACCAACAATTGTGGGATTAAACTTATGAGTCACACTGTGAAACTAAGGGAGGGAGTAATGGAGCAAAGACTAAGACAAGATGCCAAGATATCTGAAAATCAATTTGGGATTATGCCAGGGACGTCAACTATGGAAGTTATCTTGCTCAGGCAATTAATGGAAAAATACCGAGCGAAGAGGAAAAATCTTCATATGGTCTTCATCAATCTTGAAAAAGCCTACGATTTGGTACCTGGAAACTTGATTTGGTGAGTTTTAAATAAAAGGTGTGCCCAAGAGGTTATATTGACATCAATAAGGACGTGTATGAAGGAACAATATCGAGTGTGATAACTATTCGTGGAGAGATATGTGAGTTTCCAATGACCATAAGTTTACATCAGGGGTCAGCTTTAAGCACTTATATCTTTACACTGATTAAGGACGAGTTAATTGTTTATATTCTAGAGGAGGTATTTTGGTGTGTGTTGTTTGTATATTATATAATGTTGGTGGATGAATGAGAGATGTGAATTTGAAACTTGAAAGATGTTGGGAGGCTTTATAAAATAAATCGTATAAAGATAGAATATGGAGATTGCAACTTCAGTGGGGATGTGCAAAGCGTTTAAACTCGTGTGAGGATTGAAGCTCGAGATTTCACTAATAGATTCATTCCGATACATTGCTCGATAATTGGTAAGGATGGATAGATTGAGGAAGATGTTGCACATAGGATGAGAGTGGGATGGTTAAAGTGGAGACTGACTTGTGGAGTTCTTAGGCCCTTAGATGAGTCTAAGTGCATACTTATTCATCGTGCACCCTCCCATTAGCTTCTTCCAAGGAGCCACTGGCTTGGGCACTCTTCTATGTGCACCTGCGTCAATACTGATTTCTTGACTGGGCTTAGTTATCTTCAGCCGAGATGAAACATCTGAGTAGTTAAAGGAAGGGAAATCAACTGAAGCCTCGTTAATAGTGGCGAGCGAGAGTGGATTGGGGGTTTGAAGTAAAACAAACATGCCTCAGAAAAGTCTTCACTTCTTTTTTGCCAGGTTTCATTCGATTTGTTTTGGATTGGATGATGGAAAAACTGGCGAACGCTTGGGCAAAGTCAAGTGTTGCCATTGTGCTCTAGAGCCAACCAAATACGGGCGAGCCCCATCCTAGCACGCACTGTAATTTTCAGAGCTAGCTTCAAAGCCTACGCGCACAGTGAATTTTGTGAAAAGGTTGGTAGATCTGGCAAAAGAAGGTGATAGCCCTGTTGATTCGTTCCCATGGTTTGATCCTTCCCAGTAAAATGCGGCGTGTTCAAATTCTGATCGCTTTTATGCGAGAAAGGGGGACCACCCTCACTCAAGTTTTCCTCAATGATCAATAGCATACAAGTACTGTGAGGGAAAGGTGAAAAGAACTCTCTTTAGGGCCTGTTTGGGAAACTTACTAATATAGTGTCGTGAGTAAAGATTATTTTGGAGAAAAAATAAAAGTTGAGTAGGTTATGATGGTATTTTGATTTCAGTTGTTTGGTATGGAATCTTTTTGACTTTTTGTATAGAAATGAGGAGTTTTTTTGTCTTTTAGTAGGGAAAGGATGTTGCCTTTTGACTTTTTTTTGAAAAAAATGGCGGGAATTTTGAATTAAAATGCTTTTGATGTGACTTTTTATTGAGAAATGGGGGTTTTATTTCTCACTCGACTCTATTAGTAGAGCTGAGATCTGATGTGAACAATCTGTTGAAGGAGCAGAGCTTGAGCTGGTGGGCGCGCTCACTCTAAAGGCGTGCCTTTTGCATGATGGGTTAGTGAAGAAATGGGAACAGCGGCTTAAAGGAAATATATTGACATTTGATAATGCTGAGGAAAGAATCCAGGCTGGTGAAACCAGTAGATTAAATGTTCAATGTGTTATAGGAATTTATTGGGTTTTTAATTTCAGATATTTTATCAAATGATTTTTCTAGAATGCTGCATTCTTTTTTGTGATTAAGCTGTTTTGGTTCTTTGCTTCCTAGCCAGAATCAACAGTGCTTGTTCCAGTTTGTTTCTTTTTGTGAAATCTCTTGTCAATACAATATCATCAGCAATAATATTTTTTTTTTCTTATTCTGTCTTATGTGATTATTAATGATGAATATGAATGTTTTGTTGTATGATAATTGATAAATATACAATTTGTTTTATTTTTTAGGATATGGCATGCGATACATTCTTAAAATATGCTGTTTTATGTGATTATTAATGATGAATATGAATGTTTTGTTGTGTGATAATGATACATTTTGTTTTACATTTTAGGATATGGCATGCGATACATTCTTAAAAATTGTTCAGAAGTGCAGGCGTAAATTTGTTATTGTACAGGTGATGTCTCTCTCTCTCTGTGCACGCGCGTTTGTTTTTTTTTTTTTTTTTTTTTTGTTCGTTTTTACCAGTAGTATTGTTTAAAGAGTAGTTTATTTTGGTCAATGTAAGCTCTCAACTTATGACTTATCTTTTGCTCTTGAAAATTATTTGGATGTTTGGAATGCAAGGGTTAGTTGAAGCTGAAACTGTTGGTAGTGATTGGTGTATGTGTTGGTGCATTTATTATCTTTGTTCTCTGTACAATCTATATAGGTTGTATTTTGGAGGATCCAGAAAGTGTCGTTTGTTGCACCAACTTACATTTGTAGACAATGTACATGCATTACATTTGCACATCCTTACGTTTGCTTGTGCTCATTGACGCCTCACATGCGTAAATGAGGTGTGTAAATGGTATGTAAACGACATTTTCAGCCTCACATTTAGTTACCTGGGGTGGTAAATAAGTACATATGTAAATGAGGAGAAGGCATTGGTACAAATGCAATAAAGCTTCTGCCTGGTACAGGTTGAGGGATCGAACCCCTTCTATAATATTTTCTTCTTTATACTTTTGTGGGCCACAATTGGTAACCAGGCTGTCCACTTTCTTTATTGGTCTAATAAACCCATAGACTTTTAATCACACATCTTAAATCTTCATTGATTTCGAGAAATTTGTGAAACCCTCCAAAATATCCGAACCTATGGATCTTATTTTCTGCATTTTTGTGGCACCCCTAATCATGATCCCACCTGTTCAATATTCTCATATTAATGATGAGCTTAAATGCGTTAAGTTTCGCATCATATTCTTCGTAGATTTTGAGAAACATGTGAAAAACACACTTCTAAAACCGTTGGATTTAGTGATTTACTCATGTGAAAATGGTCATTTTGATAACCATGGTAATGTGTTTCACATATGTAACATTTTCATATTGCAAAAGTTGCATATGATAATATGAAGTTATGAACCCTTCAAATATGTAAAACCCAGTTTCATATCATGCGTGTAAAAAGGCAAACGACCCCTAAAATTTTGAAGGACTAATCATGATTTCAGCATATATTGAAATCTTCACCATCAAACAGTTCAGTTAAAAATCTATTTTATTCTTCGAGAACTGCTGGCACAGATACTGTAATATTCTTTTGTTGCACTATTCTGTTCTGCATTAATATAATCTGGCATTGATAGGAGCCCAAAGCTGATGCAGAATAGACCCATGACCTCACATGCAAGATAATTTAGGATTTATTTTATTTCCCTAATTATTTGTCATTAGATTTCTAATTATATTAATAAGTTGTAATTAGATTTAGATTTCTTATTTCATAAGTTGATTTTATTTACTTTCCTAGTTTGATTAGGTTTCTTATCCACCATGTTTTCTGTTCTTATTTATATGCATTGTAAGAGATGGAATTATCAGCCTTTTGATTACTAGTAATTGAGTTGGTCTAGGAAGCACGAAAAACTCTTAGGGGCCGGTGTGTCAGTGTCCGACATGCCAAAAATGGTGTCCCGCTAATTTTTTTATATTTTATTTCCCGGACACGCTGGGTACACGCTGGCTGTTTTAGTTGGAGAAAAGTATTAAAATTATAATAAAGAAAAGAGAAGGGGGCCGTTTGTAAAAAAATCTCTTTTAGTTGGAAGAAAATAAAGGAAGATAAGGCAGAGGCTAGGGCTTTAAATTAGAAAAAGAAAAAAGGAAAGGGCTTTAATGATTATGAATTATGTTTCAGTTTTGTATTGCTATTTGATAATTTGATATGTTTGTTACTTGGTACAGTGGTACATTGGTACTTGATTTTTTATTTATTTGATTTTTTAGTATATGATTATATATGATTATTATTATTATTATTAAATATTAACATGCCCCCAATGTGTCTTTGTCCTACTTTTTTGAGAAATGTCCATGTCGTGTTCATGTCTCGTGTCCGTGCTTCTTTGGAGTTGGTTTTATCCCTCGGAGGTGTGTCCTCGTATTATCGTCTCTGCAGAGACCTCATATGGTGTTTGTGGACATGTGCTTCGGCACTTTCACGCAAGCCTTAGCCCTAGGCCTGCATTAGCACCACAGTTCGAAGGTGCTCATTGCTATAACCACGACTTTGTAGGTTCAAGTTTTCTTACCATTCAAAAAATTGAAAAATAAACAATATGATCCTATTTTAATCTGTAAAGCTGTTTTTTATGTATCCAATGGACCCTTAATGTAGATGGTATGCAAGAGAAACTAGGTACATTGGGAATTTGACAATTTTATATGATGATATTGACATGCGCTTGCATCTTTTCTAAGGCTGGTAGGACTCTTTAAGGAGTGGACATCTTAGTTATTGAAAAAGATTATAGGATGTTACAGAGGTTTTTCTTTTCCTTTCCATTTAATTATTGAAGGGGGTTCTTCTGATCTATGATGCCCAAATACAACATGGGTATGGTAGGGACATGCCATAGATACAGGAGGGACACTGATTTTACACATAAAAAGTGAAGTATCGGGTACGATACAACACAATACTTTGCTTATTTTGGAGCATCCGGGCATCATAGCTTCTGATTTTTTAATGGGTTAACAATAGCTGAAGAGCACCTTGGATATTTGATTTTACATAAGAGTTGGCAGAGGGGTTGAAAGTTGTTCTGTTCCTCTTTGTTCTTTCAATGTTGTAAGTAGTGCAAATGGAAACACTTTGTTCTGAGCATTGGTTCAATTAATCGTATAAATTGTGTTTTGATTTCAAAGTTATGTTCCTACTAGGTGGATTGTTCAGTGATAACAGTGTTAATATCAATGTGAATATGTTTTGGTATCATGGTTGGTATAAAGCTTTTCAATTTGAATCATGAGAGCATCCTCCATTGGACCTTCTCTTTAGTAAATGTATTTTCTACTTCAGTTCCAGAGGTCAATTTGCTTCTAGGTTCACCATAAATAGCGGCACCTGGAAGCAACTTGACCTACAGTACTGCAGTAGAAAATACATTCACTGAAGAGAAGGTACAATGGAGGATGCTCTCATGATTCAAATTGAAAAGCATTATACCAACCATGATACCAGAATATACTTCACATCGATATTAACACTGTTATCATTGAACAATCCACCTAGTAGGAACATAACTTTGAAAATCAAAACACAATTTTTACGATTAATTGAGCCAAAGCTCAGAGCAATTCCAGGTGCTGCTATTTATAGTGGAAGTAATATATATATATATATTGAAATGCTCCTGTGAGAGTAACTCTACATGAGAGTAAGCGGGGACCCATTTGATCCATATCCAATGCCATCAGCCTAAATATGAAACCGCTCAATGAATACCATTCCAATTTTTGATGACACCGCTCATACCTCCTAGTTGAACACTTAGAACAAAGCTAACCATGAAAGTTCAAATAAAAAATACCAGGAGGGGGATGGTTCCAAATTGGTCCTTTGCATACTTCTAGAATGCCAACCTCCTTTTAAAACACTTTCCAAGGCCTGTTACGATCTGTCATAGAGATACTAACAAATTCCATGCTATTACATAGCCATCTGATACAGTCCAAACAATGGACTCAATGACTTCTCAACATATTTGCTCTTGTTTGTAAACACTCTACTGTTCCTCTCCAACAAAGCTTCCAACCGTAGCATAAACAACTAAATACCACAAAATTTTGCTACAACAAAACCTACTTTGCTAACGCCATTGAAGAAAAACATCTTCCCACGTCTTAGGTATCCCACAACTCATGTCATAGAAAACTAACATAGCCATCCAAACGTTATAAGCAAACTAACATTGAATTAACAAATGATGCGCTGTTTCCTCATCCTTTAAACACAGAGGGCACCCATTTACTAAAAACTGCTTCCTTCTTCACAAATTGTCTATAGTCAGAATTTTATGCTTCCTTGCCACCCATAAAAAAACCAACACTCTTGGCGGAACATAGGAAACCCAAAGAGATTGCCAACCTTCCAATCTACCATAACTGTCAACTGTCAACCAAAACATTATAAATTGACTTAACTAAAAACTGTTTTTTTATATCAAGTTTCCAAAGCCTTTCATCAGCTCTACCAACTGACAAATAGACCTTATAAAAAAATGTCAAGCAAACCAGCAAGGTCAGAAACTTAGATGTCAGTTAGGTTTCTTCGAAAAGAAAATTCCCGAACTACACCTCCACCAGAACCACAAAAATTATTAGCAACAAAAAGCCTCGTCTCTGATCCACCAAATACAAGTTTGGGAATTGATTTTTCAATACAAACTGCCCATACCACTCATCATGCCAAAACCTAACACGATGACCATTATTGAACCCTCTAACGAATCCAAGGATCAAAGTCCTCTTGAGCAGAAATAACAGACCTCCATAAAACTGGAAACCTTGTAATCCTGGCTTGTAATACACCAGCCGCCATTACCCAACTTAGATTTACACAATAATAGCTTCCGGGGTGGAAGTTATGTTGTTCTCTCTTTTGTCAATTTGCTCATGTTTTTTCCACCATGACTTCTCTTCGACCTTAGCCGGTGATTTGGTCTTCAAAAAGGCCTATAATTTCACCCGGCCTCTGGACCTACTCCACACCATTTAATTGAATAAGATTAAAAAAATTTGAAGAACTTGTGCCATCAGCCAAGTGTTGTCTCCAAAAGATTTAAAATACTCAACTTTGTTAGGATGAGATACTGAAGTTACTTGGAGAATCTGACCCATGTCCTTGGTACTTCTTCCATTACTTGCACAGTGAGAGGGAAGACCGTTACTTTTAGGGGCACATATTTGAGAGACTTGAGTGTCATGGCTCAATATATGCTAGTACCTCTTCAGCATTCTGAAAAATTGTATATGATTGTATAATGCTTCTGTGAAGTAGTGAAGAATGAGAATTATTTTTGCTGTAATGCATAGTTTTTAAATGTCTGCATCAGCTGCTAACTCAGATGCACTGAGTAGGGACCAAGTCCGATTCGACTCATATCCAACTTGATTCAGATTTAGATTTCAGACAAAACCGATTTATAAATTCCTGTTATGATGTTCTTTTATCAGTTTTGAAATCTAAGGGCACACCCCCCCCCACCCCACCCCACCCCCCCCCCCCCACCACCACACCACCACCACCACCACCACACACACTTTTTTTTTACACTGTTAGAAATTTCGGGAAAAATGATTAAGCACTTCCAAGCTGATGCTTACTTGCTTAGTCTATAGGGGTGGGGAAAGCGAACCATTTGTATCAGAGCTTTAACCAGCCTCCAACTACAATTGCTGATCTGGAACCTCATCAGATTCATTCATTTTATGAGTCGTATTGTCTCCATAAGCTTATGCTGCAAGAAGTAGACATTCTCATTTTATTTGCTCATTCATGTAGAATAGCATCTGCCACGATGTTTGCATTATCACTTTGCATTTTGTCAGGTGGGTCATATGATTCAAGCAGAATCGGATCCTCAGAAAAGGGAGGGTATCTCCAAAGATTGATGGAACTTCCGAACAGGTAACTGACATGTTTGGCTAAAGGCTTTCTGGATTTTCTGCTTATCAATGTAGATATTTTTTCTGATCTCTTTTTGTTCTTTTTCTGTTGGGTTTCCTTTTATCTTTGCTGCTTTAAGTACATTGCTGTTGACAAGCATTTTTTTTTATTTTTTTTATGCAGAAATGGGCAGAAATTATCGGACAGGCACGCCAGAGTGTTGATGTCTGAAGGATCAAGATGTTATAAGAACTGTACTTAACATATTGCAGGTACTTCCTGATGATGACTGTTGCTAATTTTTTTCAGTTAGAATGTTAGTATAAAATGGTAATATTGTATTATCGTCCTTTCTTCTGATGGATGTTGAAATGCACCTTTCTACTTCCAAACATGTTACCAATAACATAGTTTTCAAAATTGGAATCGTATCTCAAATTGTTCATACCCATGAATCGAATAAAATCACGAATAGAAGGATTTTTTATTTTTCTAATAAAAATAAAAAATAATTAAAAATTAAAATAAAAAGGAAAAAGCTATTATTCATAACCATCCATTTTCACATTTATAGTAGTATAAAAATAAATATAATAACAAGCCTGTCGTACAATCATATCAAGAACATTATGGCATATATATATATGAAATAAATGATGTGTAAATAGTTAAATAAGTTTAAAGTATCAATATATATTTTTACTATCTTTAAATCAACAATAAAAATAAAATAATATCCAAACAATCAATCTTACACAGTAGGATATCTCTTGAAGTTAAGAAGGTGTTCATGAATAAAAAAACCAAAATAGATTATAAAAAAGAAGATATAGACGTACAGTTGAATGCTTAGTTAAATGCACATTCTTTATTCATCCTTAAAACCTTATCAAAGCCGTAAAAAATTTGTAGGAGGTTTCATTAACTACTAAATACCCTTTTAAAAATAAAAGCACTAAAAGAAAGAAAGAAGGTAAAAGATTATGAATATTAACTTATTGGTTGCAGCTATTCTCGCTTAGCCGAATCGCTTGAATCGTAAGATTCGACTGAAGCAAGTATCGAATCGTAGGATTGACCTGAATTCTAAGATTCATTTTGTAAATGGGTTTCGTTTGCATTGATACAAATTGTTTTCCTTAAGATTCGGGATACAAATAGTAGGATTTTGATAACTATGACCAATAGTATTATTTATTGCTGAATCCATGTATATGTCGATGCAGGAACAATATAAAACCTAACCTAATATGGAATTGCTGAGATCAATTTGAGAATTAATAATCCTATTCAAGCTATAACATGTACACCTCACACAATCTACATGCAGATATTTGGTGGATTTATTGTAATGGTCCAAGGCTTATCACAAGTTCTACAGTAGCGATCCCTTAATTAAGAAGGGACGGATCCAATGGAAGATCGAACTTTCACTTGCTTAGGGATGAGCTTATTCAAGTAGATTAATCGGCACCCTTTGAGGATTTGAAGTAAAGTCTTGGCTCAACTTGGGTGCAATTGATTCAATGTTGATTCAATGTGTAATATGGAATTAATCGACAAAATTCAAATCTGCAATACTTTCCCACAGCAATAACGATGCTCAAAAGGAATTTTAGATTTAAGGAAATTATGGTAATTTAGAGTTTTTGATAAAAAGGGATGACAAGTTGATAAGGTAGTGAGTTTATATGAATTGGCCTATGGTTTGGGTGGAATGGAAGGGTTGGCTGGGCTGAATGGGCCTGTTGAGGATTTGGCAATTGCTGATTTGGGCTGGTGAAGAGTGTGGCTGAAGTGGAAGTGGATATGAAGAGGGTTGATGGATGACAGCTTGGGTTTGGACTTTGATAGACGGGCCAAATGGCTGAATCTGCTCGTTTTGATGGTCTGCTGATGGGATCTAGTGGCTGGTAGCTTGGATCTAAGGATTTGATGGCTGGTTGTTGGTGGAGATGGTGTAGATCCAGGGATTTGAATGAGGAAAAGCAAAGGGAGAAAAAAAAAGAAGATAGAGAGGAATACTTGTCATTGGCCTCGCGCTAAACTCCAATCACTGGTGGTAGTAAAGAGCTCTAAGAGAATTTGAGAACTCTTGAGGAGAACTCAAAAGCTTTTGTTTTCAATATTATTCATCATTAAGAAAAGAAGTCAATACAAGGTATTTCTTATATCATAAAACCCTAACACTAATGATATCATAATATAATAATACATAAAATAAGAAAAAGAAAAGAAAATAAGTCGAAAGAGGGGAGACTTGCACATGGAATGTCGTGCATAGGGGATGTTTGCACGCATACCAATATTTTTTTAAGTTATGGGCCTCTCTGGGCCATCTTAATAATTCGTTTAAACTCCCTTTTATTTCCCTTGGGTCCCTCTGAAATCTCTTGAAATCTTTTAACTTCCTCCCATGTGGCACTTCCCAAGGTGCGGCGTTCAATGCGATTACTCACGTGGGTCTTTCAGTCCATCACTTGCTTGATCCGAAGGATCCAACCATTGATTGTTGTCAGAATAACAAGCCAACATTGGATTTTCGCTGATATGGTGATCAAAGTTCGGACAATCATCATCCAACCACAAATTTGGTTGATCCACAATCCTACTTCTCCGTCGCTGGTAGATCTTAAAGGAATTGGGTTGATGTCCCAATCACACGTTGTATCTATCCTATTTGGATATTTTCACATTGAAGCTCGATAATTTTTTGAAAAAAAAAAAAAAACATACAATGTGTAACTTGATTAAAGCCTTGAAGATCAGAAGTTAGAACAATTGCATATCAAAAACTTTAGTTGGTATTATTTTCAAGGCTATTCTTATGTTGTTTGAGGCAATTTCATGGTGGAAAATTAATTATCAAAAGACCAATCTCATGGTGTTTAAGATCGATCATTCAAAGGTTGTTGCCATTTCTGATGTCTTTCTTTGCATCATTAGAAGTTCTTCTTGTATTGATCTTCCTTTCCATGTTGGTAAACCTTCAAAGGCTCTTCGTGATCTAGTTATAGAACCATGGTCCAAACTTATAGTCATGGTTGCGATCGTGGCCAACCCTAAAAACCCAGGGGTTAGGATTATCTGATTGGCTTGATATTACATAATTTCCTCATCATATCTAAGCCATTCCATCTCCATACCTCTTTTGATCATCATGCATATAGGTGGCCACACCCAACCTGAATTGAATTAGTGAGATAACACCTATGTTTCACTGTCAGACCATGGAGGTTATAGTAAAAATACAAAGCATGGGGTTTTTCTGGTAAAGCCCTCTATTCAGTTCTATATTTAAGTGTACAACCGACACTGTAACTACACGTGTTGTATCCCATAAGTAGTAAGTTGGGAAGTTGATTTCATTTAGACCAGTGGTTAGGCAGCCTCTCTCTCTCTCTCTCTCTCTCTCTCAGAGAAACAACCATGGATTGATATTCAAGGTTGTGTTGGTGAGTTACTTGGGTAGTGTGCGTGTGTGAGACTGAACAGAGTCAAAAAAGAAGAAAAAACGATTTCACTTATGAAAAACTTCCAAGACTATGGTGAGAATTTACCTAGATTAGTATGATGCGGACAGCTGATCGAGATGCGGGGCGGGCGGGGATGAAGATGGAGAGGAGGGGAATAGGTTCAGACCTCATGCCTGAGTTGAATAGGCCTCATGCCGTACCTTTTGTAGGAATGGGAAAAGAGAGCAAAGTATTCCATTTATTTTTCTTTCATTAATCATCTCTGAATAAACTAGGAGGCTTTGCAATGCTTAAGTAGGAGAAAACATAACCCTAAGGTTAATTTGGACCATCCAAACACATTGATGGCCGGGATTTAAACATCCAATCTACTTAAAACTTAGATAATGAAATAAAAATAACTCTTAAGTAGAGTAAAGATAGGTTGGCTGGGCCCAAAGGCAGGTCGACCCATGGGGACCAAGGTCTATCCTGCATCAAATTCCGTATGGAGTGTCGTCTAGGTTTTATATCATATCATTGTCATTATTGTTGGGCGGATTATACTTATAACGTGATCTGGACCATCGGCATCAATTTGACAAAAGGAAGGTTTAGATCTCTTAGGAAGTGAGAAACAAGGTTCTCCAAACCTCCCAAGTGTTAAATGTTGAAAGATGAGAAATATGAGTTCCAATGGGGTATTGGCTGATAATTTCAAATCATTGTATGATACCTATTAAATTGACTGATAATTGAATTTATCTGTCAACTTCGGAATAAATTGGCGATTTGTTCTGAGAACGATATCGCTCCACTTAATGGGGCAATATCGACTGATCTCCTATACATATCAGATGATACTAATGGTATCAACTCTATTTTAAATGATGTGTAGAACAGTTTGGGAAGCGTTGATGTCTTGAAGAAAGTGTCATCCTTTTGGTGGTTTCATTATGTTAATTACTTAAGTAAACCTGTGCGAGCTGTTCCAAGATTGGCAGAATCTGACAGTTGTGAACTCGTATTTGGCAAAGTCAAATCTAAAGAAACAGGATTGTGAAAGCATGCAATATGAGCAGTTGAATAAAAAGCTATTTTTTAGAAATTGGTCAACAGTAGATTGTAATCAGTAAATATGCTAATGTCAATATTTTCGTTTGTAGTAGACTCAATCGACAACCAGGGAATATGCTTTATATATGTCGGGTCCAGAGTCCACACCTACATGCCACCTAAAACCTTCATTCCCTTGTGTCCGTGCTCTTAGCAAAGCAGCCATTCTGATACTATGTTATTAGTGCTCTCGACTTTATGCTGTTGGATTTCTGAAAACTGCTTGTTGATTAAGCAGTTGAATGAAAAAGAGAGGAACCAACAGAAGCCTTGTTCTCCACATTAAGTATAAAATCGAAAAATCCAACCATCCACCATTTCACCTCTCTTTTGGCCTGATCCTCTTGAAGTCCATTTGTTCTCTTCCGCCCCCCCTTCCCCCCTCCTCTCTCCTCTCACGAATGGTGCATGCTGCAAGCATCAGCAACCTCGGAAAAACCAATCAAATATGCTGCATTGGCAATATGTGGGTACCCAATCAGATTCTCTATCTAAAACACATCTGAGACAGCAATCTGCTTTGAAACATGCCGCCATATGATTCTTTCAATGTTTCAAACATTTGTTGGGTGTCATTTGGTGAATATGATGGATTTAGGGTCTTATATTGGAATGACTGTTAGTGAGAAGTGTAAGTGTCGTGTAGTTGATTGTGATCTTATTTTCAATCAGTTAAGGATGATTTTTAATCAGTTAAGGATGACTGTTTAGATATCTTTGTATTAAGAATGCCAATACATCTGTGTTTGGCAAATGGTGTTGGTATTTGGGAAAGGAAATTTATGGTGCGAGTGTGAGGGGTCAAATTGGTATTTGTAAGTAGAGTGGTGCTGATGATGGCGCATTTTTACCATCTATTTTAAATCTGTTGGCTATGTGGAAAGCAATGTTTTTGTCAAAAGGTGTTAATCTTGGATTTGCTACAAAAGGATTTATAATTGCATCAGTTTAAAGTTTCGGGTTGCTATTTTGCGTGTAATGACATTGTTCTGAGAATCAAAAGCTCATGAACTAGTTTGCAAATTTCAGGATTATTTTTTTTGGTAGAAATTAAAGAAAAACTACAATTATTCTTAATAAAAAAAATATTTTGTTAATTGGGTCCTATATATATAACTCATGGTGTGTGCATCTGTCATCCCTCTTTATCAAGGACGGTGTGATGTCATCTCTTTATATACTGTGAATCCATGGAGCTTATCTTGCAGAAGAAGGCCCTGTCGTGATTCCGAGCCTCTTGCATCACCTCTTTCCTTCTCCCTTGAGCTGTTGCTTGACTGAAGAAAATTACTTTTATCTACTTACGGTTTTTTTCTCCTGGCTTGAAGTTGTGAACCCAAAGCACTTGAAATGTTAGATTTTTTGAGATTTTTACATGTGATTCATGATGTAAGTTCAATAGCTCAGTGTTTAGGATATCGGCCATCTCCTTTAGCGGGCCAAAATGCCTTTTCCCCATTTTCTGATTCATAGTATTATTAGTTGTGCTGACTAATTATTTTAACCAACCAAGTCCAATAAAACCATTATATCTATAGGTATGTCCATGGTTTTAGAAAATGGCCGTTACAATTTCATAACCACCGTTTGAGAAAAAGGTGAAATTATTGGTCCATGACTTCGATATTTCAATATAATAGTCATAACGCCCGATATTTTGAAAATATCTGTCAAAATATCGACCAGCGATTTTTTTTTTAACAACTTTCTGTATCTTTCTTTCTTTCACTTCTTTCTTTCCCAAACCATATGTGGAGCTTTCTGAGATTATGCTATAGCTTTCCAAACCTCTCTTTTCAGCAAAAACTCAAGTGATTTAAATGATTTTGGTGGATTCTCGTAAGAAGACTTCTTCCCTCCTTAATCACAATACCGTTATGGGAACTATGGGAGTGCGGCACATGAATTTGATTCTTATTATTACCTTCCAAGAAATGTTGCTTGAATGTTAAAATTTAGTGTCAACTTA
>CM022953.1:65063765-65283699 GCA_012931725.1 Litsea cubeba | reverse complement strand
TAAGTTGACACTAAATTTTAACATTCAAGCAACATTTCTTGGAAGGTAATAATAAGAATCAAATTCATGTGCCGCACTCCCATAGTTCCCATAACGGTATTGTGATTAAGGAGGGAAGAAGTCTTCTTACGAGAATCCACCAAAATCATTTAAATCACTTGAGTTTTTGCTGAAAAGAGAGGTTTGGAAAGCTATAGCATAATCTCAGAAAGCTCCACATATGGTTTGGGAAAGAAAGAAGTGAAAGAAAGAAAGATACAGAAAGTTGTTAAAAAAAAAATCGCTGGTCGATATTTTGACAGATATTTTCAAAATATCGGGCGTTATGACTATTAAATTGAAATATCGAAGTCATGGACCAATAATTTCACCTTTTTCTCAAACGGTGGTTATGAAATTGTAACGGCCATTTTTCTAAAACCATGGACATACCTATAGATATAATGGTTTTATTGGACTTGGTTGGTTAAAATAATTAGTCAGCACAACTAATAATACTATGAATCAGAAAATGGGGAAAAGGCATTTTGGCCCGCTAAAGGAGATGGCCGATATCCTAAACACTGAGCTATTGAACTTACGTATCATGAATCACATGTAAAAATCTCAAAAAATCTAACATTTCAAGTGCTTTGGGTTCACAACTTCAAGCCAGGAGAAAAAAACCCGTAAGTAGATAAAAGTAATTTTCTTCAGTCAAGCAACAACTCAAGGGAGAAGGAAAGAGGTGATGCAAGAGGCTCGGAATCACGACAGGGCCTTCTTCTGCAAGATAAGCTCCATGGATTCACAGTATATAAAGAGATGACATCACACCGTCCTTGATAAAGAGGGATGACAGATGCACACACCATGAGTTATATATATAGGACCCAATTAACAAAATATTTTTTTTATTAAGAATAATTGTAGTTTTTCTTTAATTTCTACCAAAAAAAATAATCCTGAAATTTGCAAACTAGTTCATGAGCTTTTGATTCTCAGAACAATGTCATTACACGCAAAATAGCAACCCGAAACTTTAAACTGATGCAATTATAAATCCTTTTGTAGCAAATCCAAGATTAAAACCTTTTGACAAAAACATTGCTTTCCACATAGCCAACAGATTTAAAAATAGATGGTAAAAATGCGCCATCATCAGCACCACTCTACTTACAAATACCAATTTGACCCCTCACACTCGCACCATAAATTTCCTTTCCCAAATACCAACACCATTTGCCAAACACAGATGTATTGGCATTCTTAATACAAAAGATATCTAAACAGTCATCCTTAACTGATTAAAAATATCATCCTTAACTGATTGAAAATAAGATCACAATCAACTACACGACACTTACACTTCTCACTAACAGTCATTCCAATATAAGACCCTAAATCCATCATATTCACCAAATGACACCCAACAAATGTTTGAAACATTGAAAGAATCATATGGCGGCATGTTTCAAAGCAGATTGCTGTCTCAGATGTGTTTTAGATAGAGAATCTGATTGGGTACCCACATATTGCCAATGCAGCATATTTGATTGGTTTTTCCGAGGTTGCTGATGCTTGCAGCATGCACCATTCGTGAGAGGAGAGAGGAGGGGAAGGGGGGGCGGAAGAGAACAAATGGACTTCAAGAGGATCAGGCCAAAAGAGAGGTGAAATGGTGGATGGTTGGATTTTTCGATTTTATACTTAATGTGGAGAACAAGGCTTCTGTTGGTTCCTCTCTTTTTCATTCAACTGCTTAATCAACAAGCAGTTTTCAGAAATCCAACAGCATAAAGTCGAGAGCACTAATAACATAGTATCAGAATGGCTGCTTTGCTAAGAGCACGGACACAAGGGAATGAAGGTTTTAGGTGGCATGTAGGTGTGGACTCTGGACCCGACATATATAAAGCATATTCCCTGGTTGTCGATTGAGTCTACTACAAACGAAAATATTGACATTTAGCATATTTACTGATTACAATCTACTGTTGACCAATTTCTAAAAAATAGCTTTTTATTCAACTGCTCATATTGCATGCTTTCACAATCCTGTTTCTTTAGATTTGACTTTGCCAAATACGAGTTCACAACTGTCAGATTCTGCCAATCTTGGAACAGCTCGCACAGGTTTACTTAAGTAATTAACATAATGAAACCACCAAAAGGATGACACTTTCTTCAAGACATCAACGCTTCCCAAACTGTTCTACACATCATTTAAAATAGAGTTGATACCATTAGTATCATCTGATATGTATAGGAGATCAGTCGATATTGCCCCATTAAGTGGAGCGATATCGTTCTCAGAACAAATCGCCAATTTATTCCGAAGTTGACAGAAAATTCAATTATCAGTCAATTTAATAGGTATCATACAATGATTTGAAATTATCAGCCAATACCCCATTGGAACTCATATTTCTCATCTTTCAACATTTAACACTTGGGAGGTTTGGAGAACCTTGTTTCTCACTTCCTAAGAGATCTAAACCTTCCTTTTGTCAAATTGATGCCGATGGTCCAGATCACGTTATAAGTATAATCCGCCCAACAATAATGACAATGATATGATATAAAACCTAGACGACACTCCATACGGAATTTGATGCAGGATAGACCTTGGTCCCCATGGGTCGACCTGCCTTTGGGCCCAGCCAACCTATCTTTACTCTACTTAAGAGTTGTTTTATTTCATTATCTAAGTTTTAAGTAGATTGGATGTTTAAATCCCGGCCATCAATGTGTTTGGATGGTCCAAATTAACCTTAGGGTTATGTTTTCTCCTACTTAAGCATTGCAAAGCCTCCTAGTTTATTCAGAGATGATTAATGAAAGAAAAATAAATGGAATACTTTGCTCTCTTTTCCCATTCCTACAAAAGGTACGGCATGAGGCCTATTCAACTCAGGCATGAGGTCTGAACCTATTCCCCTCCTCTCCATCTTCATCCCCGCCCGCCCCGCATCTCGATCAGCTGTCCGCATCATACTAATCTAGGTAAATTCTCACCATAGTCTTGGAAGTTTTTCATAAGTGAAATCGTTTTTTCTTCTTTTTTGACTCTGTTCAGTCTCACACACGCACACTACCCAAGTAACTCACCAACACAACCTTGAATATCAATCCATGGTTGTTTCTCTGAGAGAGAGAGAGAGAGAGAGAGAGAGAGGCTGCCTAACCACTGGTCTAAATGAAATCAACTTCCCAACTTACTACTTATGGGATACAACACGTGTAGTTACAGTGTCGGTTGTACACTTAAATATAGAACTGAATAGAGGGTTTTACCAGAAAAACCCCATGCTTTGTATTTTTACTATAACCTCCATGGTCTGACAGTGAAACATAGGTGTTATCTCACTAATTCAATTCAGGTTGGGTGTGGCCACCTATATGCATGATGATCAAAAGAGGTATGGAGATGGAATGGCTTAGATATGATGAGGAAATTATGTAATATCAAGCCAATCAGATAATCCTAACCCCTGGGTTTTTAGGGTTGGCCACGATCGCAACCATGACTATAAGTTTGGACCATGGTTCTATAACTAGATCACGAAGAGCCTTTGAAGGTTTACCAACATGGAAAGGAAGATCAATACAAGAAGAACTTCTAATGATGCAAAGAAAGACATCAGAAATGGCAACAACCTTTGAATGATCGATCTTAAACACCATGAGATTGGTCTTTTGATAATTAATTTTCCACCATGAAATTGCCTCAAACAACATAAGAATAGCCTTGAAAATAATACCAACTAAAGTTTTTGATATGCAATTGTTCTAACTTCTGATCTTCAAGGCTTTAATCAAGTTACACATTGTATGTTTTTTTTTTTTTCAAAAAATTATCGAGCTTCAATGTGAAAATATCCAAATAGGATAGATACAACGTGTGATTGGGACATCAACCCAATTCCTTTAAGATCTACCAGCGACGGAGAAGTAGGATTGTGGATCAACCAAATTTGTGGTTGGATGATGATTGTCCGAACTTTGATCACCATATCAGCGAAAATCCAATGTTGGCTTGTTATTCTGACAACAATCAATGGTTGGATCCTTCGGATCAAGCAAGTGATGGACTGAAAGACCCACGTGAGTAATCGCATTGAACGCCGCACCTTGGGAAGTGCCACATGGGAGGAAGTTAAAAGATTTCAAGAGATTTCAGAGGGACCCAAGGGAAATAAAAGGGAGTTTAAACGAATTATTAAGATGGCCCAAGAGAGGGCCCATAACTTAACATAAATATATTGGGATGCGTGCAAACATCCCCTATGCACGACATTCCATGTGCAAGTCTCCCCTCTTTCGACTTATTTTCTTTTCTTTTTCTTATTTTATGTATTATTATATTATGATATCATTAGTGTTAGGGTTTTATGATATAAGAAATACCTTGTATTGACTTCTTTTCTTAATGATGAATAATATTGAAAACAAAAGCTTTTGAGTTCTCCTCAAGAGTTCTCAAATTCTCTTAGAGCTCTTTACTACCACCAGTGATTGGAGTTTAGCGCGAGGCCAATGACAAGTATTCCTCTCTATCTTCTTTTTTTTTTCTCCCTTTGCTTTTCCTCTTCAAATCCCTGGATCTACACCATCTCCACCAACAACCAGCCATCAAATCCTTAGATCCAAGCTACCAGCCACTAGATCCCATCAGCAGACCATCAAACGAGCAGATTCAGCCATTTGACCCGTCTATCAAAGTCCAAACCCAAGCTGTCATCCATCAACCCTCTTCATATCCACTTCCACTTCAGCCACACTCTTCACCCCCAAATCAGCAATTGCCAAATCCTCAACAGGCCCATTCAGCCCAGCCAACCCTTCCATTCCACCCAAACCATAGGCCAATTCATATAAACTCACTACCTTATCAACTTGTCATCCCTTTTTATCAAAAACTCTAAATTACCATAATTTCCTTAAATCTAAAATTCCTTTTGAGCATCGTTATTGCTGTGGGAAAGTATTGCAGATTTGAATTTTGTCGATTAATTCCATATTACACATGAATCAACATTGAATCAATTGCACCCAAGTTGAGCCAAGACTTTACTTCAAATCCTCAAAGGGTGCCGATTAATCTACTTGAATAAGCTCATCCCTAAGCAAGTGAAAGTTCGATCTTCCATTGGATCCGTCCCTTCTTAATTAAGGGATCGCTACTGTAGAACTTGTGATAAAGCCTTGGACCATTACAAAATTATCCACCAAATAATCTGCATTAGATTGTGTGAGTGTACAGTTTATAGCTTGAATAGGATTATTAATTCTCAAATTGATCTTGCAATTCCATATTAGGTTAGGTTTTATATTGTCCTGCATCAACATATACATGGATTCAGCAATAAATAATACTATTGGTCATAGTTATCAAAATCATACTATTTGTATCCCGAATCTTAAGGAAAACAATTTGTATCAATGCAACGAAACCCATTTACAAATGAATCTTAGAATTCAGGTCAATCCCACGATTCGATACTTGCTTCGTCGAATCTTACGATTCAAGCGATTCGGCTAAGCGAGAATAGCTGCAACCAATAAGTTAATATTCATAATCTTTTACCTTCTTTCTTTCTTTTAGTGCTTTTATTTTTAAAAGGGTATTTAGTAGTTAATGAAACCTCCTACGAATTTTTTACGGCTTTGATAAGGTTTTAAGGATGAATAAAGAATGTGCATTTAACTAAAGCATTCAACTGTACGTCTATATCTTCTTTTTTTTAATCTATTTTGGTTTTTTTTATTCATGAACACCTTCTTAACTTCAAGAGATATCCTACTGTGTAAGATTGATGGTTTGGATATTATTTTATTTTTATATGTTGATTTAAAGATAGTAAAAATATATATTGATACTTTAAACTTATTTAACTATTTACACATCATTTATTTCATATATATATATATGCCATAATGTTCTTGATATGATTGTACGACAGGCTTGTTATTATATTTATATTTTATACTACTATAAATGGGAAAATGGATGGTTATGAATAATAGCTTTTTCCTTTTTATTTTAATTTTTAATTATTTTTTATTTTTATTAGAAAAATAAAAAATCCTTCTATTCGTGATTTTATTCGATTCATGGGTATGAACAATTTGAGATACGATTCCAATTTTGAAAACTATGTTATTGGTAACATGTTTGGAAGTAGAAAGGTGCATTTCAACATCCATCAGAAGAAAGGACGATAATACAATATTACCATTTTATACTAACATTCTAACTGAAATAAAAATTAGCAACAGTCATCATCAGGAAGTACCTGCAATATGTTAAGTACAGTTCTTATAACATCTTGATCCTTCAAGACATCAACACTCTGGCGTGCCTGTCCGATAATTTCTGCCCATTTCTGCATAAAAAAAATAAAAAAAATGCTTGTCAACAGCAATGTACTTAAAGCAGCAAAGATAAAGGAAACCCAACAAGAAAAGAACAAAAAGAGATCAGAAAAAATATCTACATTTATAAGCAAGAAAATCCAGAAAGCCTTTAGCCAAACATTTCAGTTACCTGGTTCGGAAGTTCCATCAATCTTTGGAGATACTCATCCCTTTTCTGAGGATCCGATTCTGCTTGAATCATATGACCCACCTGACAAAATGCAAAGTGATAATGCAAACATCGTGGCAGATGCTATTCTACATGAATGAGCAATAAAATGAGAATGTCTACTTCTTGCAGCATAAAGCTTATGGAGACATACCGACTCATAAAATGAATGAATCTGATGAGGTTCCAGATCAGCAATTGTAGTTGGAAGGCTGGTTAAAAGCTCTGATACAAATGGTTCGCTTTCCCCCACCTATAGACTAAGCAAGTAAGCATCAGCTTGGAAGTGCTTAAATCATTTTTCCCGAAATTTCTAACAGTGTAAAAAAAAAGTGTGTGTGGTGGTGGTGGTGGTGGTGGTGGTGGGGGGGGGGGTGGGGGGGGTGGGGTGGGCCCTTAATTTCAAAACTGATAAAAGAACATCATAACAGGAATTTATAAATCGGTTTTGTCTGAAATCTAAATCTGAATCAAGTTGGATATGAGTCGAATCGGACTTGGTCCCTACTCAGTGCATCTGAGTTAGCAGCTGATGCAGACATTTAAAACTATGCATTACAGCAAACATAATTCTCATTCTTCACTACTTCACAGAAGCATTATACAATCATATACAATTTTTCAGAATGCTGAAGAGGTACTAGCATAGATTGAGCCATGACACTCAAGTCTCTCAAATATGTGCCCCTAAAAGTAACGGTCTTCCCTCTCAATGTGCAAGTAATGGAAGAAGTACCAAGGACATGGGTCAGATTCTCCAAGTAACTTCAGTATCTCATCCTAACAAAGTTGAGTATTTTAAATCTTTTGGAGACAACACTTGGCTGATGGCACAAGTTCTTCAATTTTTTTTAAATCTTATTCAATTAAATGGTGTGGAGTAGGTCCAGAGGCCGGGTGAAATTATAGGCCTTTTTTGAAGACCAAATCACCGGCTAAGGTCGAAGAGAAGTCATGGTGGAAAAAAACATGAGCAAATTGACAAAAGAGAGAACAAACATAACTTCCACCAGGAAGCTATTATTGTGTAAATCTAAGTTGGGTAATGGCGGCTGGTGTATTACAAGCCAGGATTACAAGGTTTCCAGTTTTATGGAGGTCTGTTATTTCTGCTCAAGAGGACTTTGATCCTTGGATTCGTTAGAGGGTTCAATAATGGTCATCGTGTTAGGTTTTGGCATGATGAGTGGTATGGGCAGTTTGTATTGAAAAATCAATTCCCAAACTTGTATTTGGTGGATCAGAGACGAGGCTTTTTGTTGCTAATAATTTTTGTGGTTCTGGTGGAGGTGTAGTTCGGGAATTTTCTTTTCGAAGAAACCTAACTGACATCTAAGTTTCTGACCTTGCTGGTTTGCTTGACATTTTTTATAAGGTCTATTTGTCAGTTGGTAGAGCTGATGAAAGGCTTTGGAAACTTGATATAAAAAACAGTTTTTAGTTAAGTCAATTTATAATGTTTTGGTTGACAGTTGACAGTTATGGTAGATTGGAAGGTTGGCAATCTCTTTGGGTTTCCTATGTTCCGCCAAGAGTGTTAGTTTTTTGATGGGTGGCAAGGAAGCATAAAATTTGACTATAGACAATTTGTGAAGAAGGAAGCAGTTTTTAGTAAATGGGTGCCCTCTGTGTTTAAAGGATGAGGAAACAGCGCATCATTTGTTAATTCAATGTTAGTTTGCTTATAACGTTTGGATGGCTATGTTAGTTTTCTATGACATGAGTTGTGGGATACCTAAGACTGTGGAAGATGTTTTTCTTCAATGGCGTTAGCAAAGTAGGTTTGTTTGTAGCAAAATTTTGTGGGATTTAGTTGTTTATGCTAAGGTTTGGAAGCTTTGTTTGGAGAGGAACAGTAGAGTGTTTACAAACAAGAGCAAATATGTTGAGGAAGTCATTGAGTCCATTGTTTGGACTGTATCAGAATGGCTATGTAATAGCATGGAATTTGTTAGTATCTCTATGACAGATCTTAACAGGCCTTGGAAAAGTGTTTTAAAAGGAGGTTGGCATTCTAGAAGTATGCAAAGACCAATTTGGAACCATCCCCCTCCTGGTATTTTTTATTTGAACTTTCATGGTAGCTTTGTTCTAAGTGTTCAACTAGGAGGTATGAGCGGTGTCATCAAAGATTGGAATGGTATCATTGAGCGGTGTCATATTTAGGCTGATGGCATTGGATATGGATCAAATGGGTCCCCGCTTACTCTCATAGTAGAGTTACTCTCACAGGAGCATTTCCATATATATATATATATATTACTTCCACTATAAATAGCAGCACCTGGAATTGCTCTGAGCTTTGGCTCAATTAATCGTAAAAATTGTGTTTTGATTTTCAAAGTTATGTTCCTACTAGGTGGATTGTTCAATGATAACAGTGTTAATATCGATGTGAAGTATATTCTGGTATCATGGTTGGTATAACGCTTTTCCTTGATGATTTAGTAATAGGGTACTTAACACTAATGGTTAGTTCAAAATTATGGTTGCATTTTATAAAATTTGTGATATTTCAATTTATTTTAGTATATACGTGTAAATCTATTTAATTGAGAACAGACTTTACAAGCTTCATATTAGATAGCGATATAGGATGTTATGACTTGTGAGACCGATATTTTGCTTTAAAGTGTTTACTAATGGAAAAAAAAAACAATTGTTTTATAGCATTTTATAATATTTTGAATTTTTTTGGATATTTTCTGTTTTTTTTTTGGTGTAAAAATAAAAAACTCCCTCTGCGATGGACTACGATGACTGTGAACCGCGATTCCATGCCATGCCATAATGGTTTTATGGCCACGATTTTGAACTATGATACTGTCTCACCCTATATTTCCCCTACCTTTGGAAGTTTTTTTTTTTCTTTCTTTTGTTTCAGGTTTTTTTTAATTAATCATCTCTTAAGTCCTGCTTACTCTGTACATCATAGGTCTTTGACATTCATTAATTTTTATTTTCATCTATAATACCCCTCAGAAGAAAATTCTGAAGTTTTATGTTTTTTCTTTTTTCTTTTAAATTTCTCCTCTTTTGTTTTTTTTTAATTTCTTATAGATATTATCCCTTCCTTTATTCCTGGCTGAATTACAAAACACCATAGCTTTGTACTTGTTTGTATGGCTTCTTAGCGTGTTGATATATTTCTGTTTCTAGGTTGTCCCCATTTGTTTTATGAAATTTATTAGCATTGTTATGATCGATAGCCTTCTCTGATCCTGCATAAGAAAATCTTTGGCGATATACTGCTCAGTACATTCACATTATTCTTATCTATATCTAGTTTTCTTGCATGCACGTTTAAAGAGCTAGTATCTGCAACTTCATTTTGGACAGGACATCAAAATGCTTAAGATAATTCTGTATTGAATAGTCCATTTCTTTTCCATGTCACATTTAGAACTGTACTCTAAAATAAAAAAAAAATACGACAGCGATCTTTTTTACTTTTTTGACGAAGGCATCTCCTTTTATTTTACCGTCACAACTAGCTAGCCTTTGCTACTGAGTGGTTCTAGTGTATAGTGTTTGAACTAGTTTTTATATGTTTACATATCTTTTGACCTTTTATGCTATTATCTTGTCTTCCAAAATTCGTAATGCATTTTATCAGCGTTCTGCACATGTGCTTGGATGCTTTTCTTTATTTAATGGTAGTGTGCCTATTGTTATTATCTGTAAACTTATCATAATATGAAGTGAATTCTATTGACGTCTAATGTTTTACTGGTTTCTTTCCTGTTTATTCTGAGCTATAAATCCATAGTAAAATACAATGTCTACTTGGCAGACAAACACCAGTGTAGCCAGCTCACTTGGGACGTATTTCTTGTCACAAATATCATTGATCTTTTTAGATATGCTTAATGTGTACAGGTATGAGTTTCGGCATGAAGTGGTGTATCCATATGTGATGTTTCTTATCTAGATTTTAGAAATAATGGGCATTTTTATAATTTGTTAGATCCTTTTATCATGACTATTTAATTGTTCAAACAGAATGTACAGTGAGCTCATATCAAGCAGCATAGCAGAGGGTGGCCCGTTTGCTTCTAAAACTTCTTTTGTGAAACTTCTTAGGTAAAATATCAGGAGTTAAAGATTTATTTCTATATTTTTTTTTATCGTACTTCTTTCATGGGATGGTTTGCATAGTTCTTTAGTACTAAGGACACTTCTTCAAGCAGATCAGTCAAGCGAGAGACACTGAAGTTGATTGAAACATTTCTAGACAAGGCTGAAGATCAACCACAAATTGGAAAACAATTCGTTCCACCAATGATGGACCCAGTCCTTGGTGACTATGCTCGGAATCTGCCTGATGCCAGGGAATCTGAAGTTTTGTCACTCTTTGCAACAATTATAAACAAGTAAGTACTAGCCATTGTGAAGGAAGTAAAGAAATTTCCATGGTTAGTATCTTAACAGCATTTAAAAAATCGCTTTCAACAATCAAAGTTTCATGGAAGGATCTGGAATAAATCCTCAAAGTCTCTTATATGAACAGCTTCTCCACCTCATTGGAATCCTTCAGTCCAATAAATCAGCTCCTCTCCATTTTATTGCAAAGCACCCCGCCAATATCTGCCTGCCGGCCTGCGTCTTATCTTTTTGATACCCTTTTATAGGTGGCCCCAACTTTCTATCTTTTTATTTGGTTGGCCACTCCTTACACACCTTCCAATTAAGATTAGTATCATGATTCAGATTTTCCATTTCCTTCTGAGTTTTTTTTGTTAACTCCCAATTTTTTTTTCTGTTTATATATTCAGTAAAAAATTTAATCAAGATTAAGTAACGCTACATTTTTTTAATATAAACAATGAGAAAAGAGAGCACAAACTGCCATTTAAAAAAGAAAGAGAACAAGCTGAAATTTCCTATAAGAAAAGAAATAGCTCGAGGAACAATTTGAGAGCATTTCCTGTTGGGTCAGGGGTGTGTATATCTTGACAGAAACAGAAATGGACAGACGATACTGACTTCAATCCCAATTATTAAGGGCCTCAAAGAATCTCAGTGAACAACATCATGTTTTTCTCTTCAATCCTGTTGCTCTCCACTTGGGAGGTCATTAAAGGTGATACCTTAGAAGTCTGCAACAACTAGCGCCCAACTGAAACGGATTTTCCCTTTTTCTTTCTTTTCTTTTGTAAGATTACTAGTTGGTATGGTAATCAATCGAAGAATTTGTTATTCTTTTTTTTTACTAGAAGAATTTGTTGTTTTAACCACGATTAATTGCACTATGTGAAGCATTTTCTTCATGATCTTACATCTAGGTTTGAATGGACTGAATGGCGATGTTGCAAAGACTCTTCTATAGCATCACCTAGAGAAGTGATTGTAGAAGATAACAGGCCTTTAAGATAGGCCCAGGCCCATCCAGGCCCATGTATAATTCCTCTCGTGGGATATTGTTTATATTGTATCAGTTAGCTATTTTCTCTCCCTGTATAGCTGATTTCTTTCCTCTTCTTTCTTTGTATAGATTAGGAGATATTCTTTGATTATTCTAATTTGTATACTTAGCATGTTTAGAGCCTTAATTAAGGCACAATCTAATTATAAATACAAACTTTCGATCCTCCATTGAGGTGCGACCTTTTCCCTCAGTTTCTCTTCTTCTTCCTCTCCTTTCTTCACATTTTATTTCATGGTATCAGAGCTCTGTGGGATCTCTCCATCTCTCATTTGCACTCCTTTCTCAAGGATCTAGAAAGAGAATCTTTCACTGTGTCGTCATTCATCATTGCATCGATAGCTTGCAGCGTGGAGATCAAGGTGGGCCATCATCAAATCATCCAGATAACACAGACGACCACCACCAGAGGTCGTCCATATTTCTAGGAATTCTGGTTAATTTTTTAGAATTTTTCTCACATCTAAGGTAGGCCATCTACTACTCCTTGTGATTTCCTAGTTTTTCCAGATAGTTTTCATCAGATCCGTCCCGTCTTGCGGATTTTCATCAGATTAGTATGCAACTTGATCTGAAAGTCACTCAGAAGTATCACACAGAGGTCTGTGTTCCCTGATCAAAGATTTGATCACTCTGTGGGCCCCACGTGTTCACTCCATAAGCCAAAAAGGGGGTCGTCAGCCTGTTTTACACCCTTTTTTTGTCTGTTTTGGGTTCTTTTGCTCCAGCAACAGATCTGAACCATATTTCGGACTTCTTTGGCTGTTTATTTCCATCTAATTGCTGTCCCATCCTCCCTATTTCTCTCTCTTGGCGTGGTTAAGTGCAGAACAGTCTCTTTCTGCGTGGTTGAGTGCAGAATAGCGCTACTGCTTGCTGACTTTCTGGTTTATCTTTTCCTATGACACATTCTCCTGCTTTTGTGATCATGGAAAAATATGATGTTATCCCTGTTAAGTTTAATGGGCAAAATTATATGGCCTGGTCCTTCCATTTGAAGAACTTTGTCGAAGGACAAGGGCTATTTGCTTATCTTGATGGAACACTAACTAAGCCTCCTACTCCAAGTACTGCGGACTCCAAAGCCTTAGCCACCTGGTCCAAGGAAAATGCTAAAGTGATTACTTGGATACTTAACTCTATTGATTCCTCCTTGGCCGTGGCTCTTCAAGCCTATACTACAGCTGTAGATATGTGGGCTCACCTTAAGATCTACCATCAAACCAACAAAGCCCGGAAATTTCACTTGGATAGTGAAGTCGCTAAATTTACTCAAGGGGATAGATCGGTGTATGAATACTTAAATGGCTTCCTCACCTTATGGACTGAACGAGATTCCATGTTGATTTAGACAGTCTCTACTGGTTTTCTCTCCGCGGCTCTTAAACTCCAAGAGGAAACTCACATTAGCCAGTTCCTTATGAATCTACGGCCAGAATTTAAATCGGTTCGGTCTGCCCTCATGAATCGAGAACAGTCTGCTAATCTTGATACCTGCTTTCAAGAAGTACTACGCGAAGAACTTCGTCTCACCTCCCGGCTGACTATTCTTGAAGAACCAAAGGCTCTCCTTGCACCCCTTTCGGCTGACTCTGCTCTTCTAGTAACCCCCAATCCGAAGCTCACTCAATGCTATGAATCAAATGTTTTGGTCATATTGCCGCAAGAAGTTGGTTTGCCGCTACTGCAAGAGGTCTGATCATCTTATTGATGATTGCCGTAGCCTCCAGTGACGGAATGAGGGGCAGCCTAAGAAGCCTCCCTTCAATCTGCCAAAACAGAATATTTTTAGCATTCCAGGCTGAAGCACCATCATCTGATGCAGGAAGCACTTCATCTGGGGCTGTATCCATGACTCCTACTCATATTCAAGAACTGATCCGGAGCACGGTTACTAAAGCATATGCATCTATGGGCATCTCTGGTGGTCGGTATCAAACTCATTCTCATATAGCATCTCCTGCTTATCTTTCTTCTCCTATTACCTCTTCCACATGGTTTTTAGATTCAGGAGCCTCCAATCACATGACATCTGTAGAACATAGCTTTACAGATTCCCACCCTTTTCTTGGAAAAGAGAAAATAACCACTGCTAATGGTGATCAACTACTCATTTTGGGAGTTGGTACCATTTATCTAGTGTTTCTGGCCAGTCCATCACTCTTCCCAATGTTTACTTTGTTCCCAACTTATCAGTCAATCTTCTTTCTGCAGGACAACTTATAGATGATGGCTATCTTGTTCACTTTTCTTCCTCTGGTTGTGTTATACAGGGGCGACAAACTGGGAAGGTGATCGCGACGGGGAGTAAACATGGGCGCCTATTCTTGCTGGATATTGGACATCATTCTTTCTTTGCTTCTTCTCCTAATTTCAATAAATTGTGGACTGTTTGGCATAAACGTCTTGCTCATGTGAACAATGCAAATTTGCTTTCCTTGTTTAAATTTGGTTATTTGGATTCTACTATTGATAATAAAATGTTGTCTTCTTTATCTCAATTAAAGTGTGAAACTTGTTGCTCAAGTAAAAGTCATATTTTGCCTTTTCCTATTCATAATGCTTGTGCTTTGGCATCATTTGACATCATTCATTCAGATGTTTGGGGAATTGCTCCTACCTTGAGTAGGACAGGATTTAAATACTATGTGACCTTTATTGATGACCATTCTCGTCATAATTGGATTTACTTTATGCGTATGAAATCTTAAGTCTTCTCCATTTTTCAAAATTTTTATAACATGGTCCAAACCCAATTTCAGAAAGCAATTAAAATTCTTAGATCAGATTCTGGTGGAGAATACATGTCTCATGAATTCTCTGCATTCCTTTCTGATAAAGGAATTATACACCAAAAATCCTGTCCGCATACTCCTTAGCAAAATGGGATTGCGGAAAGAAAGAACAGACATATTCTTGAAACTGTTCGTACTTTGTTGATTGCATCCTTAGTTCCTCCCAAGTTTTGGTGTGATGCTGCACAGACTGCTGTGTATCTTATTAACCGACTTCCTAGCTCTGTTCTAGGCAAGACTACCCCTTACGGAGTTCTCTTTGGTCAAACCCCTTCATACTCTCACTTACGTGTTTTTGGTTGCCTGTGTTTTGTTCATCTTCTTCCTACTAAGCGCACAAAGTTATCTCCACAAGCTGCTAAATGCATTTTTTTTGGGTTACAGTAATGAACATAAAGGTTTTTTGTGTTATGATCAATTGGAAAAACGCATGCGCATCTCTCATAATGTTATTTTCTTGGAACATATTCCCTTCTTTTCTTTACATTTGGATAGTCATCCTATTGCAGTCTCCTATTTGCCACAATTCTCAGAGTCTACTTCTCCATCACCTCTTCCCAAAGTCTATGTCCAGCGGAACAAGGTCTCTCCTCTGGTGACTCTTTCTCCTGATCCTCTCCCAGCGTTGCCTACTGAGTCTTCAGGTAATGATTTTTCTTCTGATAGCACCATTTCTCTGCGACGCTCTAGTCGTCCTTCTGTTGCCCTTAACCGCTATGGATTTCCTGCTCTTCTTACTTACTTGGATAGTACTCCTATACCCACCTCATATTCGCATGCCTCAAAGATTGCTTACTGGCAGGATGCTATGACTGAAGAATTGGTTGCTCTTGAAGCAAATCAAACATGGGAATTGGTACCGGCCCCGGATGGAGCCTCTGTGATTGGCAGCAAATGGATATACTCCATCAAAGTACATGCTAATGGGGACTTTTGATCGCTACAAAGCCAGATTGGTTGCACAAGCAGGAATATGGAATTGACTATGAGGAAACATTTGCACCAGTGGCGAAAATGACCACCGTTCGTACACTTCTTTGTGTCGCGGCAGCCCGCAATTGGCCTCTATGGCAAATGGACGTCAAGAATGCTTTTCTACATGAGGACTTGAGAGAGACTGTTTATTTAAAACCTCATCCAGGCTATGCTTGTCCTCCAAAGCATGTGCAAATTGAGGAAAGCTCTTTATGGACTTAAACAAGCTCCTAGGGCTTGGTTCGATAAGTTCCGGGCAGCAATCCTTCAGGCCGGATTTCGTCAAAGTCACTCTGATAGTTTCCTCTTTTTGCGATGGACATCGAAGGGCTACACATTCCTTTTAGTCCATGTTGATGATATGATTATCAGTGGTAATGATAATGCCGGCATTACGGATCTCAAACACCACCTTACTCACCACTTCAGAATCAAGGATCTTGGTCCTCTCACCTACTTTTTGGGGCTTGAGTTTGTGCGTAACAAATCAAGCATTAGGGTCTTTTAGCGCAAATATGCGACAGATTTAATCACGTCGGCCAGGCTTGATGATGCTCTCCCTTTTGATACACCTCTGGAATTGAACAGCAAAATCAGTTCCGATGATGGCACTCCCCTGGATGATCCATCTGTTTTCCGGCGGATCGTTGGTAGTTTGCTCTACCTAACTATGACTCGGCCGGATATTTCTCATGCAGTTTATACGGTTAACCAGTTTGTTAGCTATCCCCACAAACCGCACCTTGCTGCAGTGTTACGCATCCTCCTCTATGTCAAAGGAACTCTTCACCATGGTCTCTTCTTCCCTTTTGATACTTCTCTGCAATTATCAGCTTATGCGGATGCTGACTGGGCTGGCTGTCCAGACTCTCGGAGGTCTACCACTGGCTGGTGTATGTTTCTTGGAAAATCTCTGATTTCATGGAAGTGCAAGAAGCAAACCACCGTATTAAAGTCTTCTGCTGGGCAGAATATCGGGTGATGTCATCTGCCAGTGCTGAAATTATCTGGCTCCGCCGCCTTCTGTGTGAATTCGGTGTTCTTGTTGGTCGTTCCACCCCTCTCCATGGGGACAATACCAGTGCTACCAGAATTGCCAACAACCCGGTTTTCCATGAAAGAACAAAGCACATTGAGATTGACTGTCACTTCATCCGTCAACATGTTACTGAGAAGATAATTCTGCCTCATGTTTCTTCGTTTAACCAGTTGGCGGATATCTTCACCAAAGTTCTTCCCAAAACGCGTCATCATGATCTAACTAGCAAATTGATGTTTTCAGCCTTACCACATCAATTTGAGGGGGAGTGTAGAAGATAACAGGCCTTTAAGATAGGCCCAGGCCCATGTATAATCCCTCTCGTGGGATATTATTTAGATTGTATCAGTTAGCTATTTTCTCTCCCTGTATAGCTGATTTCTTTCCTCTTCTTTCTTTGTATAGATTAGGAGATATTCTTTGATTATTCTAATTTGTATACTTAGCATGTTTAGAGCCTTAATTAAGGCACAATCTAATTATAAATACAAATAGTCGATCCTCCATTGAGGTACGACCTTCTCCCTCAGTTTCTCTTCTTCTTCCTCTCCTTTCTTCACTTTTTATTTCGGTGATTTCCGCTTTTTCTCCTGTGTAACAATCCACCTTTCTTTATTTGTCTCTATTTTGGGAGTAGTTTCAAGCAAATATAATCCTTTGGAGAATCACTATAAAGATTCTGTTGGATGCTGCGAAGTAACAGAAAATGCTGTGATGGTTGTGGGAACAGTAGCTCGTGCATGTTTGTTCTGTGGTGAGAGCATGAAATAATGATTTTACTCGAAAAATATTATTGTGGGTCACAAAACTTAGTTTTTTGCTCACTCTCCTGTAACATGTTCTTTGATTCTCATTGATCCTATTATGAACTTCAATCACCTTGGGTGTTTTAAATCCAGCTAGGATGTTGTAGTTAATTTTGCCCCATGTTGTATGACCTGATAATTATGCATAAGGCCACAAAAAATTTGAATTTGTTTGACATAGATATAAGGATGTAAGTTGGTTTGAACACAATTGTGAACTTGGGTGTATAGGTACAAGGGTGTAATGACAGAGGATGTACCTCGCATATTTGAAGCCGTTTTTGAATGTACGCTTGAGGTGAGGATTGTCCTTCTACTTGATCGAAGCTGATTTACTTGATCGAAGCTGATTGGAGCGACTCTTTAACCTTTTTCTTGGGATATTCTAACAGCCGTGCAAAATTACCTTTTTCTGCAGATGATAACAAAAAATTTTGAAGATTACCCAGAGCACCGTCTGAAGTTCTTTTCTTTGTTACGTGCGATTGCCACACACTGTTTCCCTGCTTTATTTCACTTGTCTAGCCAGGTTGGTTCAAAACACTATTATGTTCCTGCTGGTTGTTGCCGGTGTATTAATATTGATCAATAGATCCAATGTCATTTCCGATTTTATTTATCTAGTTTTTGCATGTGGCCTTATGTATCTTTTCCACTCTCCAGCAACTAAAACTTGTCATGGACTCAATCATCTGGGCATTTCGGCACACTGAGAGGAATATTGCTGAAACGGGTCTTAACCTTTTATTGGAGATGCTAAAGAACTTTCAGGTGTGATAGCTTCTTTTGCTTTGGTATGCATATTGTACATAAGTGCTTTTCTCACCCTTTGATGTTGTCTATTCAGGTTTCTGAGTTCTGTAATCAGTTTCACAGGAGTTACTTTCTAACAATCGTGCAAGAGACTTTTGCTGTCCTGACAGACACATTTCACAAGCCTGGATTTAAGCTGCATGTATTGGTGCTGCAGCACTTGTTCTGCTTGGTAAATATGACAAGACTCTTGTCTATTTTTCCGTCATTTAGGAGGCTACATCTTTGAAACTGGTGCATTTTCAGGTGGACGCAGGTTCTCTGACAGAGCCTTTGTGGGATGCTTCAAGTGTTCCTTATCCATATCCAAATAATGCGATGTTTGTTCGGGAATACACTATAAAACTCTTGGGAACATCGTTCCCAAATATGACAACAGCAGAGGTATGAGGTTTTCTATTAACTCCAGTCTTCTTGTGCTTGTTTAGAGCCTTCTCAGGTTTTACTTTAAAAGACCTTGAAATTTGGATCCTCTTCAGGTTACTCAATTTGTGAATGGACTGTTCGAGTCCAGGAATGACCTGTCCACATTTAAGGACCACATCCGGGACTTTCTTGTGCAATCAAAAGAATTTTCGGCTCAGGTAACATCATCATTCAAGCTTTATTATCTATATGCAGTCAGTTCTATGCCGCCTTCTTTTTTTTTTTTCCACTCAACTCTATCGGAGTTACATTGTATCACACCACAATTTAATACTTAAGTTCTGGCTGCGTCATTCTGATTTTATCAGTCACCACCTTCTAGTTCCCTGTTCTAGAGACACTACAATTCTTTGACGATTCGTCTATGGTTGATCTTTATGCATGCCCAAACCATCTTCAAAAGCATCTTCTGTTTCTCATCTATTGGAACTTTATAATGGATTGCACACATGCATCTCTGCCACGTGTATTTGCAACAGTTGGTTTCTTCTACAAGTGGTTTCCTGTCAATGCATCTTGAAGCCATCTCAGGTGGCGAGCCTTGATTTTCTTTAACTGTCTTTAGTTTCTTCGTTTTCAACATTTCTGCTCCGTGTAAGAATGTAATTTTGTAATAGAAGGTGTGCCCTACTGACTGAAATAACACTCAACCATCCGACTAATATTTGCTAGCTTGCTTACACTATGCCCGCCCTGCACTAATTCCATTTGCAGTAGCTTTTTCCAAGGCAGAAAGCACGAGGTTGCCGTTTTGTGTCCTGTTACCCTGTTAAAAAAAAAAAAAAAAAAACCCTGCTTCTTGCCTCATGTTTGTTGTATAGTTGGTCCCCAAATATTTGGAATATGTCGCATTGTAACCCTAATCATTTTCAATTTTAACTGAATCATCTTCCCTGTCCTCAGAATTGCTGCATTTAATGTAAGTTCTTATAAGAGTGTATACATGATTCTCTAAGTTTGAAATTACCTTGCCTACATTTGCAGGCAGATTTAAACCCTCATAACCATCTATGAAGGGGTGTTTTATTGAATAAGTAATTGAACAGATTATCCTAAAAATAAATTTGTATTTTCATCTCTTGGAAATTCGTGCTGGCTCAGATACTTGCATTTTAGAACTGGATAGCCTGGGGCACATATAAATCAAGCTTTTGTTGGGTGATAAACAATGAGTATAAGTGAAAATCATGCTAACTCATGGATGTTATTTATGCAAAATGTAATTGCTTGCATAGTCCTAGTGTGGCTGGGATGCCTCACACATACTACACAGTAATGGCAGTCTCCATTGGTGGCTGCTGGAGGCCATGAACATTGTTCCCAGAGAAATAAGTCCATTGACGTTCTACTTTACACTTTTCCATGAGAGATAATGAGTCCTTTTCTAGATGAAAGGTGGTAATGGTCACTTCTAGGCACTGCTGCATTCTGTTAACCGTTTTAAACACGAGTGATATACTTATGATTGAAAAATTAGAAGAGCTGTCCAAGGCTCATATGAAGATCTGGACGATTATCTTCAGTCCAATTATGTGATTAGATATGTTTGTCATCCTGGCACTTCTATTGATTTACAAACCTGTTGGGTCATGATTTTTCTGGATCCTTTAATCCTTTTGGCCTTAATGTGACACATCAGTCACACAACTATGGAACAGGCTTTAGTAGTGTATCATAATATTTTATAATACATTTATTTACCGAATGTGAATTACTCATACAAATTTGTGATACTAAATAACCTTGTTTCAGTTGCTGAACCACTGCTGAATACCTCAGTGGTAAGAGTGATTTCACTTCCGAGGGATGGCGGGATTGATCCTTGGTATCATAAGGGTTAGACCCACAGTAGTGTACCACCGATCTAATTTAGTACCCTAGTTGACACTTCAAGGTGACTAGGGTGGCTTTGTTCACTGTTCACGTGCTTAGTTAATTGAATTCTGGTGAAATGGGTGTCAGCAATTGCTATTTTACCGAGTTACAGTTTGTTATAATTTTGTCTTTAATCACAACACCTACCTCCAGGACAACAAAGATCTCTATGCAGAAGAGGCGGCAGCCCAGAGAGAGAGGGAGCGCCAACGGATGCTTACTATTCCAGGCCTTATTGCCCCAAGTGAGCTACAAGATGAGATGGTGGACTCATAGCTGGATGACCTTAAAGTCACTAACTCTGTACTCTCCAAATTCAAAGGAGTGTTTCACATGGCTTGCCAGATTTTCTACTGAGGTGACCAGATGAGTTCCTCTTTTCCCTTTTTTTTCTTTTCCTCTTTTCTTTTCTTCTTTGCTAGATTTGAAGATAGTTAAGGGTGCTGCTCTGGCGCGAGAGCCATCTATGGACTGCTGGTGATACTTGCAGGATGATGTAGTGTTGGTTGAAGTAGGGGAGGATTGCTCTTGGCTGAGCTCGCATCATATAGTAGAAATGCTAGGTAGGGTACGGTAATCTGGCAATATGTTACCTGTTTTGAGCATTTATGTCTCAGCCATTGAGAGATGAACACATCCTGAATTTATCTTCTGTTTTGTGTATTCTAACTTCGGAAGGGGTGTTCAGAAATGCATTCATTTCTGGCTTTATTGTATTTCTTTGGAGGGGGTTGGAACAGCTTTCATAAGATTTATTAACTTAGTTTCCTTGTTCCCGTAATGTGGATTTTGGTGGGGCCAAGTGCTTGTGGTTGGGTGGGATTTGACGATATACAGTGTCTTTCTATTTTTGTTCATCTTAATGTAAAATGTGATTTGTGTGCTTGATTTCTTTGAATTCATTCACTGAGAGAGGATTGTGTTCGGCCATTAAAAACATGATTTTTGTTCTTCACTTGGGTTACATGCTTGAGATATGGTAGCTTGCAGGTTCCAGTCAGAAATTAACTCTAGATAAAAAATATTGTTTTTATGAGTTGGGCCTGCATGACTAGCTGGTGGTCCAGGTTCGACTTGTAACAGTGAACTGATGATCAGCTATATATCCAAATTAGATTCATTGGGATAAATTATGACCCACGTCTTTTTCTTGCTGCAAAATCAAATGGCTACAGAAGCCTGATGGAGCACTGATTTTGTGCATGATTTGACATTTTCCCTTGTCATTGCCGGGCCCCCACTTAGGGCCACCTTTCTAATATCGTTCAGTCCTGCCGTCTTTATCCTTGTTTGTTACATGGTGTCAGCCATTGGGCCTTTTGAAGATTGACTCAAGAAAGATGCTCTGTTTATTTTGACTTATGATTATCAATTGGGCCACTTAAAAAGAGTATGCTGCCTTTCATGTCTTGGTGGAAAGGTCATGAAAACATTGTCATTATGGACATGGATCCTTAATACTTCAGAAGCCATCGGTAAATCTTGGAGAGAGCTTTTAAAAGCTACGTGCAGTTGACGCCTGTGTGTTATCTTTCACGACTATTGCATATGTTTTTATGCCATGGCATGTTTATAAAAAAAACGATAATTATAGTTTAAATGTGGCCATTAATCTTTGATGGGGGTCATATGAGGCCCTAATGTCCCTTAAAAAGATAAAATAAAGATTAAATGGGGCCATTAATCTTTGAGGTGCAAATGTCGCTTAAAAAAAGTTTTAAAGTTTAAATGTGGCCATTAATCTTCGATGGGTCACATGTGGCCCTAATATCGCTTAATGTATCCATGAACCTGTGATCTGCATAAGCCCTCTGTTATCTGTATCTCCTATTTACTTAAATTTAATCTATGAATGATGGGAAAGTGTTTAATCTTCTGCTGATGCCACTTAAATTATCTTAAGGATGTTTTCTCTTTGCAATACCTTCGTAACTATTTCCACGTGCATTTGGTTGTGGCATCTACACAACTCACAGCTCTAATCAGTTCAAGCAACTTAAGTTTAAAAGGTGAATTAAATACGAGTTGAATGGAACTTTGGACTTTTAGACCATTTTAATTATTTCTTGAAACCCAGATCTGTACAATGGGCTGTGTATAGGGGGTAGTCACGGGCCCATGAGTTGGATTGAGATCTACCCATCATCTTCTTCTAAGTCTGATTCTAGATGGATCCTAGCCCACTGTACGGAAGTCAGGCTCATGCCCATTACCATAATATGGTTTTTTTACTAAGTATCTTGGGTCAGGTTGGGCCTCAGTCAAGCATGAATAAGTCTATGCTTGCCCATTTAGCCATCATGCTAGAAATTTAGACCTTTTTTCAGCGAATAAGCATAAAAATGCAGTACACATCTGGTGCATTGCTGGATGTGGGCCCTGTCTGGTTTGAACTGGCCTTGACCATGAACACCCTTGATTAGGCTTCGAACACAAAAGGTAGAGTTATCAATTACTTAATGGCTGATGTGATCGTTGTTTAAAAAACCCTCATAAAGTAGAAGGAATATACCGCACCGTTCGGAACGCTCACTGGGGCCCACATTATGACCTATCCAAATTGTTCACTCATTCATAATCCCCTTATAGGCACTGAATCCCATGAATTTGCATGGATTCAAATGAACTAGACCGTTGGATTGAGGGTCAATTTTTCTTCTTTAATATAAAGCTATTAAACTTGTGGACCATGGATGAAGAGGTTAGAGGTATTAGATTGACCTTGAATTTGATATGTAAGTTGGCCCCATTTGGATCTTTCAATCCCTCTTGGTCCCATGACCAGTGGGGTCTCATAGTGGGCCCCAATAGGCGGTCCGCACCGTAAACCGTAAGGACAGTCCTTATAGGACCGCCTCCCACATATATATATATATATATATGTATACACTTAAGCTCAAGCTTACGATAATGTAAGTTCAAGTGTATGGTGGGGCCCACTTGGAGACCCACATGGGGATGGGGATGGGGGGATCTCATAGACTTCCTGAGAAAAATCAGCTCCAACCGTGATTTCTATTATCTCCGTATGGGCCCGAAAGTTTAATGGTCAACTGTCTATTCGGATCGATACATAGTCGATCCAACGGTCTAGTGAATTTGGATTTGACCGAAAGTTGGTGGACATGTTCAATTTAGGGGGTCATGTGTTCGGTCTATTTGCATGGACCAAAGGTGAGCCCCACAAGCATAAGCTTACGAAATCTTATCCTAAGCTTGAGTTTAGGAGAGCCTTGCTCATATATATAGGAGGTGCTCTTGTGAGAGCATCTCTTACCTTACTATAAGTGATAAGGTGGGGACCCTCACATTTAAGTTATTGGCATTGGATAGTAAGGTGAGGGCCCCGATCTTATCTCTTCTAGTAAGGTGAGAGTATCTCTCATAGGAGCATCTCCCATATATATATATATATAGGGCCAGCGTTCTTAAACTGAAATAGTGCTAGTCCCACAAATTAAAGTCGATTATCGTTGTTTTCTACATGATGATTTTCCAGTTCCATCATGCAAAAAACAGATATATTCAACTTTGATTTGTGGGACTGACACTATTCCAGCTTAGGATAAGTTAAGCTACAACTTAGGAGAGTCCTGCTCATATATATATATACATATATATATATATAGGGAGATGCTCCTATGAGAGCATCTCTCACCTTACTATGAGAGATAGGGTGGGAGCTCTCACATTTATATTCAATGCCAACAACTTAACTATGAGGGCCCCCACTCCTATCTCTCATAGTAAGGTGAGAGATGCTCTCATAGGAGCATCTCCTATATGTATATATATACGAGAGGCGGTCCAGTAAGGATCGTCCTTACGGTTTATGTTGTGGACCGCCTATTGGGGCCCATCGTGAGACCCCACTGGTTATGGAACAAGGGGGACAAAAAGATCTAAGTGGGGTCAACTTACATATCAAATTTGAAGTCAATCTAATACCTCTAACTCCTTCATCCATGGTCCATAAATTTAGTGGTTTTATATCAAAGACGAAAAATTGACCATCAATCCAACGGTCTAGTTTATTTGAATCCATGCAAATTCATGGGATTCAGTGCCTATAAGGAGGTTATGAATGATATATATATATATATACATACAGGACAAGGCTCTCCTAAGCTTAAGCTTATGATAAAATTCCGCAAGCTAACGTTTTTGGGGCCCATCCTGGGTCCATCTAAATGGACCAAATATACGACCCCCCGAAATTGCATATGTCTACCAACTTTTGGTCAGATCCAAATTTACTAGACCGTTGGATCGACTGTATACCAATCCGAATGGACCATTGACCATTAAACTTTTGGTGCCCAAATGAAGATGCTAGAAACCACGGTTGTGGTTGATTTTTTGTAGGAAGGAGGGTCCTAGGGAGTCCTTAAAATCTCCTCACCCACATCCCCATGTGGTTCTCCAGGTGGGCCCCACCACATAATTAAGCTTATTTCAGTTTATCTTATCCTAAACTTGAGCTTAGAAGAGCTGACCCCACTTCTTGCGGGCTCCAAAGGAAATGCACAAAGCACACACTCCCATCTCGACTCTTGAGCGATGCTCTTGCTGTAAATTTCGAAGGCCCGTTTAGATCCTCGGAGGTTGGTTTACCTAAACTTTACTAGCAAATATAACTAACGTGTAATAGTTATACATGTAAATGATATTGGCAAAGAACGAAACATGATTGTTATACTACCATAAAAGGAATTTTACTTTGTGAGATCTGTCCGCACATAGTACCATATGAACGTGTTTGTCCACATGGCCCAATCATGGGGACGAGGGTGATGGAAAGATCACAACTACTAAACCCAGGGCCAAGTGAAATATTAACCCCATTGATAATAGAAAATGCTCTAAACAGATATTGGAAATGGAAAGGATGAGTTCATCTTAGGTTATGGTTGGATTAGATTATAATTATATTAAGCTAGTCAGTATCTTACTAGGTTTCCTATACATTGTGTAACTTATGTTTCCCATTATAGGTGTAATTAGGTTGTCCGTTTTGAGTCCGTTGTGCTCGTGTAAATAACTATTGGATATTTCGAGCATATGTATTCCCTCGAATTCTTACATGGTATCAAAGTCATGGTTGGGAAAATTACTTATGAAGAATGTACAATCGCAAAATTAAATTAATAATTAATGAATAAAAGTGAATGTGGGAAATTGAATAAGAAAGCAATAAAAAATAGGCAAGGCACACTAATTAAGATGCTTTCTTAAAGATAGCAATTTCCCACATGCAGGTGGATTTGATGAAATTTCACCCCCAAGATACAATGCCAACTCTGATTCGAAGTCTGCACACTAGAATCATAAATATGGAATTGCCCTTAAAATCAAAGTAAAAATAAAAGAGAAGAAAATGCTCTTAGACAATGTGCTTCCAAAAATACTTTCTGCTCATCTTGAATACTGTACTAGAATAAACGCCTATGCGATGCATAAAATAGTGCTCATGAGAAATTCGTAAGGTTCATTAGTGGGTCTGCTAATCGAAAACCTAAGCAGTTAAAAGTAAATAATAATAAAATAACAAAATAGAACATAAAAGAGATAAGAATTGAATTCTAGTAAATTTTATCTTTCTAAACAAACCCACAGAAAATCGATACAATTTAGCCAAACCCTTTACACAACAAGGTGATACAACGTAGCCAAAACAAGAATTGGACTTGATTGATACAACATGGTTTGAAAGTTGAGCAAGATAGGAAGAAAAAACATATTCAATGGGTAAAATGACAAATCGTGATACATGATCTATTATGTGTTCATGTGACACCCCACCCGATCAACAGTTGCTAGATGTTTTCGGTGATTCGTCTCAACAACTGCTTATTCTAGAATTACTCATGCCTGTACCAATCATTTCTCAATTTTGAAGAAATAGAATTTGAAATCATTTCTCAACTTAGAAGAAACAGAATTTGAATCTGATATATCTTTTTAGTTGCTTTTATACTTACAGAAATGAGAGATCGTAAGTAAGACCAAATGTAAGGACCCGATTTTTTAACCCTAGGGTTAGCACTAGTAATTTTGTGGTTAGGATTGCTAAGTAGGTATTAGAGGCCAATTGTGGTGTTTTCCATGCTAGAATAGTCTTTGATCAGTTTTGAAGAGTTTTAAGAGTCTCTGAGTCTAGTTTGATCCCTTTTTGGAACCTGTATGTGTTTTTTTTTTTTATTGAGACCGAGAGATTATTCTTGTATTCTGACGAAAAGCTATTCTAATATCTTTTGATCGAGACTATCATTCCAGTCAACCTTTGTATTCAACTCGAATCAATTTGAGACCCTGATCCCCTTCAATTGACCATTTCCGTCATAATTGATAGGCTTTGACCGAACAGTTGACTGTTTCATTGGAATCCTAAATTGAGTGACTCTTGAGCTTAAAAATTAGATCTCAACATGCCTAACAACTTTCATCTTCAGCCCGAACTCATCCGAGGCCCAGAAAGCCCAATTTCACCCCCGACACTCTTTTCGAGGTAAATACCACAATTTTGAAAATATCAAATTCTGTCCCCGATCTCATAAAAATTATGACTCTTGGCTTGTTGGAAAGACATTCCCTTGACATGTGATTCTTCTTCTTTGACCTAATCCGTCCGAGGTCCCGAAGATCTTCGTTAACGCGCCTCAAGTTTGACCTAGGTGGTAGCAAACTCACTCCACAAGTCCTCGTGCAAATATCCTACCTACCACTACCTACCACATTGAATGCCACCTACCACCTGTGAAATAAAAATTAAAGTATAAAGAGCTGAAGTGGGAAAAAGGTGCGTGCGCATGGTAATTCTATTTCAACAACTAGAGATCCCGGGCATTACACTAAGCTTCTGGTCTGTCCAGTATGTGGACTGCCAGTACTCCTGTTTACAGAGAAATCACAAACCATGGTCCTTATTTCTGGAGGGGAAGAAGGTAGTTAGGAACATCTTTTTCCCCTCTAGAAAAGGTTCCTCATACATGACATTCCTTTCTATTCTCTCCCTTCTTTTTCTCTTTTTTTTTTCTGCTTGTTGGGATCAGAGCTGCATCTCATTTTATAATTTCTTCTACACGTGCCCATCCCCCTGCCTTTGTTTAGGGACGAAGGCAGGTTCCCAGAGTCAGTTGCATCGCCTGCCTTCCTCTCCTTACCTTAGGCAGTATTTCTAAAATAAGGCGCGATAGTCGAGGGACCTTCTCGATTTCCCTCTCTTTCCCCCTTTTTTTTTCCTCACAGAGGAAGGCAGGGTCTTCACTATCTTGACGAAGGCAGGACTCTTCCTTTCCTTCCTTTTTTTTTTCGACCTATCAGAGGTAGTGGATCCTGACGACAGTTTATTTTGGCTGTGGATTTTTGCCGTGCCTACATATTGCCTACCCCGAATCAGTCAAGGAACATTTTTTATTTTTAGGCGAAGGAATATGTGACTAGTTGGGGTTTTAGCACGATTTCTTAGGGTGTGCTTCTGTGATGTCCTCCCCTACCTCTGCTCTAGGCAAGGTTTCTTCGTCCTCCCAGGTCACAACTCCCTTCATTAGGATGAATCCCTGAGAGACAAGGAGTTTACTTCCTGATACTTCTGATCGTGCGAAGGAGACCCCTCGAGTGCGCCCTTTATCGCTCTATCATGCTCTGATGACGGAGTGACTTTGTGAGGCCCCACCCCTGGTGGGCCCTCAATTTGAATTTGAATACTATATAATAGCCTAAGTATTTTAATTATACTAATTATGGGGTTTAGATAAGGGTAGTTATGTATTTTCCTAGGTTTAGTCCAGTAGTGTAATTAGTAGAGTCAATAGGGTGTCTTTTATTAATTCTAGAGTTAGTTAGTTTGTTAGAGGCCCTAGTTAGAAATTTGTATTTATTATAGGGGGTTTGCACCAAAGAATCTTCTCGAAGCCCACCTAAAGACTTAAGTACCCTCTACCCTAACCCTAATCCTATTCTAACCCCAAGGGCATTTTTGTCCCTAACCCAAAAACCCAACCTATTTAAACTAAACATTCCCTGCCCAAGCAACCACTGTTCATCTCCTCTCTCTCAATTCCCATCGCTTTTCTCTCTTCTTCTTCCCCACTTCTCTCCAACGAGCCCTCATCTTCCCTCCAATTCCTATCTCTCTTCCTCTTTTTCTCTCCCCAGAATTCCCAATAGTAGGCCAACTCCAGCTAAAACTCCAAGACTGATCTGCAACGGAGGAGCCCTACTGCTGAAACCCCTAGTTACTATTGGTTCTCTGTTGTTTTCTCTCTTTTCCTTCTACCTTCAATTGATCAGGCAAGTGCCCTATGCTGATAGTCTAGATTGCATGTTTTCCTTCTTTGATTTGCAATTACAATTCCAATTGCAGTATATATATGTTTAGATCGATCTTTGAGCTTGCCTGATTGGTTTTCTTTGGCCATTGATGGATGGGGTTACCTCATTTGGATGGTCAATGGCCGGTTGATGATGGATGGATGATATGAGAATGTTTTTGTTCTTCGAGTATGCTTCTGTGATGATCTGAGGAGAAACCCAGGAGAATTGGGTCACTGCAATAAGTTTCCGGAGATGGAATTGTGAAAACCCATCTGGCCGAGTTCAGCACCGATCGAGTCCAGCGATGGCCGAGCTCAGCACTGGCAGAGCCCAGCAGTTGCTGAGCTCAGCATTGGCGGAGCTCAGCGATTGCCTAGCTCAGTACTGGCCGAACTCAGCGATGGATGGATTCAACACTAGCCGAACTCAGTGTTCCGCCGAGCACAATGCTTAGGTTGAGATCTGCGTTTTAGCCAAGCTCAGCGTCTAGGCCGAGTTCAGTGTTATGGCCGAGCTCAATGTTATGGCCGAGCTCAGTGTTCTACCTAGCTCAGTGCCAGACCGGGTTCCGTGCCAGACCGGGCTCCGTGCTTAGCCGAGCTCAACGCTTAACCGAGCTAAGAGCTTGACCGACCTCAATGACTGGCCGAGCTCAATGCTTTACCGAACTCAGCTGGGTGACCGAACTGAGCTAGGCACTTTACCGAGCTGAGTATTCAATTGAGCACTAATGCTTAGCCGAACTCCGAGATGGATTCCGAAAAGGCCGGATTCCAACAAAGGAGACTAGAACCTGGGACATTCCCTTCAGCCAGAATTCTTAGTGTGCACGGTCAACTACCCATGCTAGGGGGTTAGCCGAACTCACAGGAAGTCCTGGACAAACAGGCTTTGCTTGCAGGGTGTTTACTTCTCTGATCCCAGTGTGCCGAGCTGACCGCCCAGGCCAGGAGCTCGGCTGAGCACACTGTGTACAGTGACACTTTTCAGATTCTAATTTCTATTGTTGCAATCATATATAGGACCCATTGACCATCCAAATAGACTTCCATCACTGTGCCAACCACGAATCAACGGTGTGGCTTAACCTTTACTCGTGGGGTCCACTAATTAAGGTCCAGGTTATGTAATCTAAGATGATTCGACCTTTATACGTTACTAAGTGATGCACATAACTTCTGAGCACCAAACACAGTATTCCTTAGCATCTGTGGTTTCACTTAAATATCGAATTACCTGAGATAGACCTGAATCTAAAGTGGATCATTTACTTAGGTTGGACTGTTGATATCTCTCATTGATCCTTGTACTTGGAGATTCGTCTCCCTCATATTATTACTATCACTCTATTGTCCTTATTATTGCTTATACCTGTTAATTAAATGGAAAATGGAGGACCCGAACCTAGGACTACTTAGAGGTGACCCGGTAATATGATTGGGTGAACATTGACCCGTGTCTGTGGCTAGGCGGGCCCTTTTATGGCCTAAGTTTGGATGTGAATTACCCTAAACCGGAGATGTTAGATTGTATGGGCTTGTGACCCATTATGGATATAAATGGATCATATGTTATTGAATATGGACTTGTATCTCATATGGACTGTTATAGACCAGGCCATGTATTTGGTGGGCCTAGGTATGGATCCATTGACTGGAATCGGACCTGGATTATGATCCATGGATGCTTGGACCTCTTAGGGACTTTGTTAGGACCTTGTTCACGCAAGACAAAGCCTAGACAGACACAGACCTTTATTGTTTCCTGAGTCGGCATAAACATTCACTCAGTTGATCTAAGCTCAGCCAGTTGGACTGATCATTACTGGTAGGAGCTATTGAGAGTGTTGTGTGGCTATCATGATGAGCATTGTTGGAGACGGACGGTGCGATACCAAGTCCGGTCTCAGTGTGTGTTGATGGATGATGTTATTTGCGGGGCTAGATAATCCCCAGCACTCTGAGATTTTCCCCGCTGCGACTGTGTTCAGTATGGGAGGGCCGCGGCATAATATCCCGCGGTATCCAGCTTGTGTGAGTGTGCCATCTTGTGTAGGTTTATTATATTATGTTTATCTTGATTCTATTTGTTTATCTTGCTCAACTACCTAGGATCTGTACCATTGCTATTCTCCTAACTTTACTACTGTCTCTACTCATTTGATGTATACATTCTATATTATTAGCATACTGTGACTTGCTAGATCTTTAGATCTGATCCACTCTTGGTGCTTAGATGTTGACCCCGAGTTCGAGGGCGATGCGTACGCACTCGTTGAGGTGCCCCTTGTAGGTGACTACGGATGGGGACCGGCCGACCAAGAGGTTGAGCCAGAGGGTGGAGAGCCGACACCAGTGGTAGGGGTTTGAGTGGCTATTTGTTTGGGTTTTGAGAGATTTTTGTAGTGAGCTGGGAAAATGTTGGAAATATGTAATTAAACTTTGGTTTTTATCACTTCACACTTTAGGCTGGACTTCAGCCCATTCACATTGATATATATATGATGATACCTTATGCTTCCGCTATCTCTGTATTGCTTCCGCTTATTTTACGCTTCCGCAATGTTAACTGTTGTTATAATATTGATAAAAAAGTTTTAAATTGGACCTCACTGCGGACATACGATCTTGGAAGTTCTCGGATTTTCCGGGAAGTAGCGCGCCAATTTCGGTACTTTGACGGTTTTCTCGGTATCCGGAATTGGGGCGTTACATACTTCCTTCTTCATCTCCCCTGACCGACTACATTTTCGGGGACCGTTACCCAAATTCCATTTGTCATGGGGAATCGATTCCTCATAGTTCGTCCTCCGAGGAAGGTCGGTGCTTTTCCTACCCTCCTATTATTCGTCTCGCGTTTTCTATTCAGGCGAGACACCCATCAGAAAGGAGGATTCGTTTGACTGGGTGTTGCTACACGAATTGGACCGGAGTTTGTTGATTGGTGGCGACAAGCCTCCCTTTTCTTCTATCTCTGTGCGTAGAGCCCGTAGACGCTTTCTCTTCCCCTGCTTCTTGGATGACCTCCCTTTTTCTTATCGAGGAGAGCTCCGTCCGCTTATCAGAACTCTTTTAGGGGCTTCCGGTGGCGGCTTCCTAGGGGATTTGAAACCGAAAGGTTGTCTGAATTCCGCGCCAGGTTGGGAGCGTTGGTCTCAGTTTACGCTTTTCTTTTTGGAACCTTTATTAAGAGACATTGGGATCTTCGTTTGGTATTCAGGCTATAGCCGTTCCCTTTCACATTCCTGTTCACTCTTTCGGAATGATGCTAGGGACTTATTGTCCTGCTAGCAATACGTGTCTAATCATGGTAGGGGAACTTGGCTTTTCTCTTCTGGAGATGAAGGCCATTACCAGTCTACCTATTTTGGGGGATTTGTATGAAGAGTAAATTCCTTCCGAAGATGAGTTTGCTGATATGAAGAGGGATTCTCTAGACTTTGCAGCTACTCTGGATGCCTTATTCGACTATCATATAGACCAGGTCATGTCTCGTTCTAAGAGGGATGTCCTTCACACCCACTGGCTGCGTCGGGAAATCCCAGCTTCCATTCAGTCTTTATATGATGATCCTTCCTTTCACCAGCTAGGGAGTGCTGCAGAGATGGAATGCTTTTTTCATGCCCACCCCGATCCTTCTTGCTCTTGTTCCAGCCACCTACACACCCTTGTAACTCTCGGCTACCCCTGCAACTGCTGCTGCCGGCCATTCTTTCCCCTGCATTAGCCGGCCACAACCCTTCTTCTCTGCACTCAACTCTCGGTCACTCTTTCCCCTTGCAACAGATCCCCTGCCTTAGATCTCGACCATCATCCTCCCTGCACAGCCAACGGCTAGCTCCCCTGCAGCCAGCTAGCTTCTTCTTCTTCCTCCCTTTTGTTGACACCAAAAATGTCACTTTGCCTCTTCATACACTTCAACATCAAGAAGCTACATGAAGTCGTATCCAACCACAAACAGGCAATGTTACTTCAAACATCAAATCTTGTCAGAATCAAACAAAAACTGCATGATCCTTCAAAACAGCCATACGAAGAGTACACATGAAGTTTCAGGCTATTTCAACATCATTTGGCCTAACTTCACTCTTCCAACAGCTGAACAGAAACTCCTGGCGGGTGTGAAACTGGAGACCTTGATTCACAAGAGTACACAGTTGGCCTCAAAATGCCACTAGAAAGCTCTACGTCAAATTCCAGGCTATTCCGACATCGTTTAGCCCAAAAAGGAAACATCCATAGCAAAGTCAGCTCTCCCGGTGGTGGCAACATCAAAGACATCAGATCTTTGATTAGAGGCTGTGGATGGTCTCAAAATACTTTCAAAAGGCTCTGTGTCAAATTTCAAGTTGAACCGACAACATTTGACCCTGCATCAACCCTCAAGCAGCAAAATCAAGCCTCTCGGCGGCGAAAACCACCGAGGATATCACTCGTCAAACAGAGCACATGGATGATTTCAAAATACTTCCAAATGGCTACATGTCAAGTTTCATGTCATTTCGACAACATTTGACCAGACTTTGATTGTCGGAAGTAAAAATAGGCCTCCTGGCGGCAAAGCTCTTCGGGACCATGATTTCCAAATCGGAGCTAATGGATCGATCAAAATGACTCTAATAGCTTCCCTGTCAAATCTTAGGTCAATCGGGCATCTGTTGATCGTACATCAAAGCGCGACATCTTCCTCGTGACAAAATCAAGTCTACTGGCGAAATGACCCCACACGGCTTCAAAACTCAAACAAAAGCCTATGGTTGGTCTCATTTATTGCTCAGGAGGTTTCATCTTAAACTTCAGGTCATTCCGACATCGTTTGACCTAGTTTTGACTTCTGACTTTAAATCGGCAACTCTGCGCGACAAAGTCTTTGGCTTTCACGGAAAATTAGAAACTTTGCGCTCTGATATGCAAGGCTTCTCATCAAGTATTCTGCAGGGAAATTAGGCCAAAACATGTACAAAAGTGTCAAGAAAAATATCAAAGAAGAAAGAATCAGAAAAAATCGGAAAACAGCCGAAAACCGGCAACGGAAAGGGACAAAAGTCCCCATGGTCGTCGGCGACCATGGGTGCATGGTCGCCGGCGACCCTGGAAATCCGGGTCGCTGAATTTCCACCGAACACCCATCTTTGGGTGATTCTTCACGTTTCGAGATGTTTGGCCCCCTGTGGTTTTCCAAAAATTTGATTTTCGGGGCACTAAATTCGTTGATCTTCGTCAACATCATGGATCCGCCGTCAAAATCATGGGATCATCATCGGACGCTTCGAAATCGCCAATCGGCCGATAAAAAAAGCACACTTTCTACCCGACTAATCGAGAAATGGACATGATAGAGGGTACCGGCCCACTGGTAGCAATTATTGTTTGAAGTTACATGATCATCCGACATCAATCAACATGAAGATCCATCGGCTATCAAGCTTCCTACATCGTGAGAAGAATTCCAGAAGACGCGGCGCGGCCCGCTACTCTTCAAATGCTTTGGCGACCACTTAATGCAGTTAATGACCCGTTTTATAAAAAATTAGTGAGGTCATTTACTCATTATTTTGGACGGCACATTTAGAAGCCAAAGAATGAGAGTTACAAGTCAAGTGCAATCATGGCATTAAACCATGTAACTCCTCACATACATCATGGAGTTTAAAGGCAATCAAAAGCCCATTATTTTCCAACGACCAATCAAAAGCCAAGAAAAAGGAGTTGCAAAGACACAAATTAAAAACTTGTAACTCCTCCCATCATGGAACATTAATGCAATTAATGCATTTAAAGCATTTAAAGCTCATAAACCCTCCTCATGGCCACCAAAAGCCTATAAAAGGAGGTCATTCCAAGAAGAAAAGGAGGAAATCCGCGGAATCCGGAAAATACACAAGAGAAATCCTTGCAAAAGTTGCTACAACGACCTCTCCTTCGTTGAAGAAGTCCTGCATCGACCACCACTACAAGGTGACCAAAGTCCTTTGGGGGGCGATTCCCCCCAAGGTCTTCTCCTTCTGTCTCCATGGCTTAGACGTGGCTTTTCAGCCCATCTACTTAGTTTTTTATTGGATATAGAACATCCTCTTGGTCTTTATCTTCTAAAAATATGAGATTCAAGCCAAGCCAAAAAAATAAAAAACATCATTTGTTTTCATCTGAAGGATGATGGTGAAGTCCACACACGACTTGTGACCGTCAATCTAAATGAGTCCCCACAATCTCTTGAGAAGTTAGATCCCCTTTTCTTGCGTTTTCATTGTATTTTGTATTGTTTAAAGAGACAAAAAAAAATAACTCTTGTCTTTCTATTTTTTATAAGAATTGTAAATCGCCTTTCACGGCAAAAATCGCCTTTCACGGTAAACAAATGAAAAATCGTCTTTCAAGGCATTCAAAACAAATTTTGTCTCTTTTCTTAAATATATGTGCAATGAAAAAACTAGAAAAAAGTTAATTTCCTTTTCTACTTGTGAAGGTGGATGTACGGACTACCACTTGTTAATTCTAAGTAGAGTAGAAAATTTGGCATACCCATACACAAAAAGTTGATATCGCTTTGTCTCCGGTCACGAAAGGGTTGGATCCTACAGACTCTCACGTCCGTTGACCCAGGTAGTCCCGCGAGCAAAAAGCGAGCCCATCACCTTCTCCTTGTTCAGCCTGCACAGCCCTTGTTTCTACCTGAAACCAGCAGCAGCACCCCTTCTTTCCAGACCTGCAGTAGCCCCCTTCTCGGTGCAGCTCCTCCACCTGCAACAGCCGCCCGCAGCCACCTGCATAGTCCAGCCAGCTGCTGCCTCTCTTGTAGCCATCCGTTGCCCCTTCTTGCAGCCAGCTGCTGCCCCCCTCCTTTCAGCCAGTTGCTGCCTTCTTTTAGCAGCCAGCTGCTACCTTCGCTGCCCTCGGCCACTTATTCTTCTTCTTCTTATTGTTTCAGCTAACCTGAATTCAGTCCCACCTGAAACCAGTCCCACCTGAAACCAGTCCCACCTGAGTCAGCCAGCCACTGTGTACAACTTGGACCAATGGGTCCCACTTCGGGACCCACAGAACCCAGCCTTATTTTATGACCTTAAAAACTGAAAATTTAATTGGATCTTAGCCTGTTTTGAACCTGTTTTCGAACCTGATTATCCTCACGATGATTTCTGAAATTTTGAACCAAAATTTGGGATATTTTAACCTATGCTTAACGAAATTTATGAATTGCCCTCTGACCTGAAAATAGGGGCTTTTGACCACAGAACCCGGCAATAATAAGAGACTGTTTTTCTCGAAAAGAGACCAATACCTGGACTATGTTGAATCCAGTCCCCCGACTTGCCCGATGTTAATTTTAACTCCGTACTTAGATCCGGACATTTATGGATGCATGTGGAGCAGCATGTGGAGCAAGGTAGCTCGTATTTTTATCCGAATTTAGGGGTTAGATATTCCCACCTTCAGAATGCATCATGTGTACACAAATACACCAATATCTATCCCTTTGAGCGTATAACTTTGAGAATCACCATATTTGCATGTTTATGATTATTTAACTAGACTTTATGTATTTTTATCTTGCATCTTGTCACACAGGACACCGAAGGTTGCGCGCAGTTCTAGCCCTGCTTGACCATTAGTTGTACCCAGATCCATAAAGGGTCTCTCAGTATGTGTGTGAGCATTTATTGCCATGCCCTTCCGAGTTACCTGGATCACCTTTATTTTCCACTGCCCGTTTTTGGGTCACCTATTTCTACCCGAAATACTGCCCGATTTTCTATAAAATTCCTGGACTTAGAAAACAATGTCTTGAGGCTAGAAAACATTGTCTTGAAGCCCATTTTGACCCGTTTTATTGTTTCCAGCTTGACTTGGAAAAATATTATCTTGAAACCTGCTTTTAACTATTTTACTATTTTAAGCCTGAATCGAAAAATACTGTCTTGAAATCAGCTTTGACCCGTTTTACTGATTTCAGCCCGTATTGAAAAATAAATTGTCTTGAAAACCTGCTTTGACCCATTTTATTGCTTTCTTATTGAAAAAGAAATTATCTTGAAAACTTGCTTTGACCCGTTTTACTGTTTTCAGCCGAATTGAAAAGAATATTGTTTTGAAACCTGCCTTATCCTGTTTTACTGTTTTAAACCTGAATTACTCGGTTTACTGTTTTAAAAGCCAAATCCGCCCTAATTATGTTTTTGAGCATTTCGATTGTCTGATAATTTCTTGTATCTCGCGAATAACCGATGTACTCATTTATTCTGATTTAAGCACTGAAACCTGTTTTCTGCATTGATTTTTGAGTCAGCACCACCGAGCTGTTATTGCTCGCCGTGTATTGCGGTTTGAGTCCAGTATTTGTTATATAAGGTTATATATATATTGCTCGCTGTAGTTTGAGTTTTGATGTGACGGGTATCACTATAGTACCTCTCCTGCCCGGGTTAGACCACCAGGTTCCCGTAGCGGGGCCTCTGATTTCTGAACGGCCGTGACTCAAGGGTGAGTTTTTGGGTACTCTCAGTTCTGCTCAGTTGGGGCTAGCGGTTGCTTCCTCCTCCTTGAGTATATGCCAAGTGGTTGCCAAATATGCATTGTTTTTTAAATTAACTTATGTTTATGATTTGGTAAATCTATTTTCTTGCATCAGTCTGCTCAATTTGTTTGCATTGATTTTCTGAAATAATCACTTGTATTTATGATTATGCTATGTCCTGCAAATTAAACTATGCTCTTTATCTTGAATATTTGCCGGGCTTTTTGTCTGATCTACACTTAATGCTGTAGGTTTGTTTTCCCGACCTGTACCCTGGTACGTTCTCCGAGGAGGCGGTTGATGAGCGGCGAGAGATGTGTGATTGTTGTGCAGAGGTTGTCATGTAGACTCTGTTCCTTGCACATGAGACGTGAAATACCTGGGAGTATTATTTAGGGTTTTATATTCTGTTTTACTGACCTTTGTTGGTGTTTTATCTTGGGAATGTAATTAATACATCTTTTGTAATTATAACTTGAATATGGGAATGAAATCTCCTGTTACTTGTCTAGCTATTTTTATATTTTGTTTATGATATACCAGTCTGAGGATGCATTTATCCATAAAATTCTGCTAGCAAGACATTAGTGATGCAATACAGAATCCGATGTGCACTGGACTTCAGGTTGAACCACAATGCAAGCTTTCGTTAAATGTTCCATGACGGTGATTGGACCCTGTAACTCTCACAAATGCGGATCCTGGGGATAAATGAAATATTATGTTATAGTAATTCCCCAGTCACGACCCCTTAATCCTACCCCGATTTTGGGGCTGTGACACCAAATATTTGAGATACAGAGAGGGCAGTGAAGATTAGAAAGGGAGAGAGGAAGATTAGGGGGGAGATGAGAGAGAGAGAGAGAGAGATCCGTTCAATGAGTTGTTTCAAGATGAGGTAGTTTTTTTTTTTTTTTTTTTTGTTTTAACTCAAAATTAAGATGTATTAATTGACTCCCACTTTCATATGCCGATGTGGCTAATGGTGGATTGATTTAAACCCAAGAAAATTCAGAAATGTATCTCAACTACACCAACCGTTTTTTACCTTTCAATAGAAAGAATAAAAACTTGTAAATCACCTTAATTTATAGAGGTTGAAGGCATTACTTAGAATTGGATTACTTCCACTCAAATGACCCCAATAGACACATCTTATTGAAAAGGCACAAAACACTTAAAATTTTTAAAAACACTTGAAATTTTGAAAAGACACACTTTATTTCTTCTAATTATTGGTTTTTAGAAAATATCCAACAATGGTTTTGCTGTGAGTTGGCCAGCCATGATCCTATGTGCTTCTACATCTCCCCCAAGCCCTCTCCCATCTCTCTCTAATTATTACCCTCCATCATTCTCCATCTAACACTTTTGCTTCTCCCCCACAATCTACTTTGTCCACAACTTGTCTCTCTTCCTGTTTCGTTCCAGTCTTCTATAATTTACTCATGATATAATTTTATTTTGACCGTACAATATTAAAACTCATCTATACTCTGATTGTTAATCCATTTTCTCCGATGTGGCAGTGAAGATGAGAAAATAATGCATTGGAAGGACAGTAAAAACAACCTAACAATTTTTAAAAGGTAATACTCATTCATATATTCGTCAAGCCCCTTAGTCTCATCTTTTTATTTTTTTTATGTCAAGTTTCATGATCCATATGCTTCCAAGAAAATCATGATAAATTTGTGGGCTAGCGGCTTGAACACTCCAAAAAGCTAGAATGCGACAGTGATGGACTCCGCATAGAGAGAAAGAAAGAGTGGTCATCAACAGATTACTATACACGCTTTGGAAAGATATTAATCCTTACATGTAATACTCATTCATATATTCGTCAAGCCCCTTAGTCTCATCTTTTTTTTTAATTTAATTTAATTTTATGTCAAGTTTCATGATCCATATGCTTCCAAGAAAATCATGATAAATTTGTGGGCTTGCGGCTTGAACGCTCCAAAAAGCTAGAATGCGACAGTGATGGACTCCGCATAGAGAGAAAGAGAGAGTGGTCATCAACAGAGCACTATACACGCTTTGGAAAGATATTAATCCATGATCCTTGTAAGGACCCACTCCTAATGTACCTAGATAATTAATTAGTAACCATAAATTGAAGTAAGAACAAGATAATATGCTTCCTAGACCTCATTATGAGTATAACATGTAAAGACTAAAACGTAATTTTCTAAAAGTATGCCATATGAATAATGTGATTATTGTTAAATAAATAATTAACTATCTCAACATCTAAGTTACCTTTTTGACAATGATTTCATACTTAATCATGATTAACTTAGAATAATAGGATAATTGTAGAGCAATTAGATTTAATTAGCAATTACATCGAAAAGGAATATATATATAATATTATTTTTTATGCATGCTGAGCACTATTAGAAGTCTACTATGGTGTGATTATCATGAGAAAAAAAATGTCATGACCCGAACTCTAGATTTCCCCAAAATTTAGAACTGTGAAACTTTTTTCACATACATGCTTAAGTCAAATTATTGCATTGGAGTTGCAATGATGAGCTTAACTAAAATCTTGGTTTTAAATATAATCACATCATAAATAGTACTTGAAAATAAATGGCCAAAGGCTTTATTATGTCACTTAAATTTAAACTAAGCTAAACTAAGTCAAATCTGGCTTGTCACATGCTCAAATAAGTATCCTGGTTCATCAAGAGGGTCACCATGGTATCTGAAAAATATAAACAAATGCGAATGCTCAGCGAGCAACCAATGTACACACTTGTCAACAAGCAAAGGAATACATGGAAGCATAAAACATAAACATAGGCTGAATTAATATATGGTCCCATGATGCATTCATGGATTGACACTGATTCACAATAACATGATTTCACACAAATTTGCAGCGGAAGACTAATACGCTCGACCCATCAGAAAGTCAAATAACAAATAAAAAACATGTATATACATAACAAATTAAAAGGGCATTATATATATGATAAAAATAGGAGGGCCAGTGACAAGGCCAGTTGGGGCCCAAGAATTTCAGGTCCGGCTGTAAAAGAATTGTTTAAGCCTATAGCTTTGTTGAGTTTTTTCTTAGAAACAAAAGTCCTCGTTTTAAGGCTTTTTTGAGGGTTGGGCCGGATTCACAAGCCTACCGTGTGCTTACACATGCAAATCAACAACAAATTAATAATTAGTTAGGATCATTTTGAGAAAGTATCTAAATTAGAAACTAAATTTCGTTTATAAACTTAGCAAAATAAAACATTAGAATAAACTTGCTAGAAATGGACTCAAGCCACAAGATCATGAGCCCACTTGGAAAATGACATCCAAGATGGATTAGGAGAACGAATTTTTTTTGAAACCAGCATCACCTTAGATAGAAAGAGAGTTGGTTTCCTAGAGAATTAGTTTTCTAATAAAAAGTTAAACCAATAGAGGAAATTATAAACTAAATTAGGGGTGCACATGGGCGGTTTGGATCGGTTTAATTAGAAGGAAACCATCAACCAAATAAAATCCATCGGTTTTCTATTTTCTCAAATCGAACTGATTTTCCCATGTGCTCGAACCGAGCTGAACCGAAAGGAACCGGTTCGATTATGGTTTTTTTTTTCTGCTTTATTTTTTTTTTCACAAAAAATGGGAGTTCAATTGATGAGAGACATTGGACTTCAAGTAACGGAGCGAGGGTTCGAGTCTTCTTCAAGTAATTTTTCATATTTGTTTATATAATTTATAAAAAATATATATTTATATAAGAGCAGGGCTCCCCTAAGCTCAAGCTTAGGAAAAGGTAAGCTCAAGTGTATGGTGGGCCCACTTGGGAACCCACATGGGGATGGGGATGGGGATGGGGAGATTTCAAGGACTCTCTAGGATCTTCCTCCTTGTAAAAAATTAGCCACAACCGTTATTTTATATCATCTCCATATGGGCCCAAGAGTTTAATGGTCAACAATCCGTTCGGATTGATATATAGTCAATCCAGCGGTCAAGTAAATTCGGATCTTACCGAAAGTTGGTGGACATGCAATTTAAGGGGGTCATGTGTTTGGTCCATTTGGATGGACCAAAGGTGGGTCCTACAAGCACGAGCTTATGAAATTTTCTCTCTAAGCTCGAGTTTAGGGAAGCCGTGCTCTTTATATAATTGGTTCGGTTCGGTTAAGTTTGAGCGGTTTAACCGCACCTTCAAACTGAACCGAATCGAATGGTTTGAAGGAAATCAGAATCGTAACTGAACTGATCTACTACAATACCGATCCGAACCAATATGTTCGGATTGGTTTAGCAGTTTTTATGTACACCCCTAAACTAAATAAAAATAAAAAGTCCTCTCTAAAAAAGTTGTGTAACCAAAAGAGGAAAGTAAATAAAAAACAATATGCTCACCGACTTTTACCAACTTGCTTTCCTTACACCAACACGTCTTACACGAAAAAGGGGAAATAAATGCCAATTAGGAGAGTGTACATTTTAGTAACTTCCTAATATAACCAAGAACCCTACTTGCACATGAACCTAAACCATCTCCAAGCTTTATAGAACAGCTATAGAGAGAGAGAGAGAGAGAGAGAGAGAGAGAGAGGAGCAACTAAAACAGAGAGAAAGCAGAGAAGAGGCGGCACCCCCCTAAGATCTTAGTGCACTTTTATTTTTAGATTTTTTAGATTTGCCACCATCGTTTCTCATTAATTTGAATATCTAAAGGTAAGTATTAATGCTATTCATCTTTTTTTTAATAGTAATTATAATTCTAATCAAAAGGGAAAAAGCCCAAAAACAACAAATCTAACTCGGAAGAAAGGAGTAAGGCAAAAAACGGAGTTTCAAAGACATAAAAATAATAAAAGCCCACAGGCCGGGTTAAAGTAAAATGGAAGAAACCCACATCCTAGGTATAGGAATTAAACCAAACTAGTGCCAAAGCTGAGCTAACTCCAATTCTGAAAAATAAGCTGGGAGAGGGAATACTCTTTTCATCTTTCTAAGTAGCATCCGTGAAGAGCGTGAAATTGGAATGATGTTGACTGGGCTTTTTTCTTTGATAGTAAAGATCCATGACTCTCCAATTTTCAATGCATGTACATCTTGTTTTAATATAGATTCATGACCGCATACGTGTTAAGATACATAAACTGTATTTCTTTTATATTATTAATATAACTGTCATTTCATTGTTAACATACTTTATTTGTATTTAAATTAAGAAGTCTTGAGTAGATTAGTGAATGGAAATGAATGATTGAATTGTATTGAATGAACGAAAGTGGAGCCTACTAAAGTACAAACTGTTCATTGATTCAAATAAGTCGGTATTACTTAGCTTCGACTGGACGATACCCGACGGGGTTGACTCTTGGTTTTGTATTGTTAAAGTCGCTGTGCAGTAGACAGTCTGGAACACCGGAATTTCGGAACTAGGTTGGTGGACCCGCTTCTTTTACGCTCGCGGCGGTTGTGAGGTCCCACCCTTGGTGGGCCCTCATTTTCTTGAATTGAATATTAGTAATAATAGTAATAACAGTATAATTGTACTAATTAATAGGGATTAGTAAGAGTAGATAGATATTTTCCTAAGTTTTAGCCTATTTTGTAGGAATTAGGACTATTGTGATTTTATAGGATCTATAGGGTGTCTTCCTAATTCTTATAGGGTTCTAGACGTTTGAGGCCCTTACTAGTAAATAGGATTTTATAGGAGGGGTATTCCACTTAAGAACATTCTAGAACCTCTACAAAGACCTAAATACCCATGTCCTTATCCACATTCCTATACAAACCACAAGGCCCTTTTGGTAATTATTTCAACCCCAACTGTTGACACAAAAAATATCACTTTGCTTCTTCAAGATCTAGAAAGCTACATGAAGTAATAGCCTGCCATAAATAGGCAATGCTACTTCCAAAAACCAAATCTTGTCAGAACCAAATAAAAAACTACAAGATCTTTCAAGACAGCCGAAAGAGGAGTACACAAGAAGTTTCGGGCAATTTCAAAATTATTTGGCCTAACTTCGCTTCTCCGGCAGCTGAAAAAGAGCTCCCGGCGGCGAAAGCATCGGAGACACCAAATCTTCGATCAGAGCTTGTGGATGGTCTCAAAATACATCTAAAAGGCTCCATGTCAAGTTCTAAGTCAAACCGACAACGTTTGACCCTACATCAACCCTCGAACAACTAAATCAAGTCTCTCGGCGGCGAGAACCACCGAGGCCATCACTCATCAGACAGAGCACATGGATGGCTTCAAAATGCTTACAAAGGGCTACACGTCAAGTTTCAGGTCATTTCGACAGCATTTGACCAGACTTTGACACTCGGAAGCCAAATCAGGCCTCTCGGCGGCGAAGCTCTCCGGGACCATGGTTTCTAAGACAGAGCCTATGGATCATCTCAAAATGACTCCAATAGGTTCCCTGTCAAATTTCATGTCAATCGGACATCGGTTGACCGCACATCAAGCCGCGACATCTTCATCGCGATAAAAATAAGTCTACCAGCGATAGGACGCCAAACGGTTTCAAAACTCAAACAAAAGCTTATGGTTGGTCTTATTTATTGCTCAAGAGGATTCACCCCAAATTTCAGGTCATTCCGACATCATTTAGCCCAGTTTCAGCTTCTGACGGAAAATTGGCAGCTCTACGCGAGTCTTCGGCTTTCCCGAAAAATTGGAAACTTTGCACTCCAAAATGCAAGGATTCTTTTCAGGTTTTCTACAAGGAAATCAGGCCGATAAATGATAAAAAAATATCAAGAAAAAATACAGAAGAAAAAAGAATTGAAAAACATCAAAAACGGCCGCAAAACGGGACAAAAAGGAGGAAATCCCCCCTAGGGTCGCAGACCCCTGCGACCTTGGCCCATGGTCGCCTGCGACCCTGGAGCCCAGAATAGCCGGGTTGGCCCCGGAAAGCCCGTTTCTCATCGTTTTTCCGCGATTCGAAGCTTCCGACTCCTGGGATTTTTCAAAATTCATGCTTTTGAGGCACCAAATCCTTTGACATCCGTCAAAATCACGGGTCAATCGTTAAGAGTATCAAAATCAATATCGATCGCCAACCGGTCGGCCAAAAAAGTGTGCTTTCTACCCGACCGATCGAGAAATCGACAGAATAGATGGCACCGACCCGCAGTTGGCAACCAATACCTGAAGTTACTTGGTCATCCAATGTCGATCTATATAACGATCCATCGATGATCATTGCCAGAAGAATCCCAAAAGACGCGGTACGGCCCGCGACTCTTAAACTGCTCGGCGACCACTTAATGCGATTAATTGACTAGCTTTATTGCAGTCAATAATTCATTTCTTTGGACGGCCCAATCAGAAGCAAGCAAATGGGAGTTACAAGTCAAGAGATTCATGGCATTTAAACCAAGAAACTCCTCCCATCATGGTGATTAAAGGCGATTAAATGCCCTCAATCTCCTCCGGCCAATCAGAGGCCAAGAAAAAGGAGTTACAAAATAATGAATTCAATCTTGTAACTCCTCCCTTAATGTAGCTTTATAACAATTAAGGCTCATAAATCCTCCTAAATGGCTACCTGAAGCCTATAAATAGGAGAGCATCCCCAGCATTCCAGATAGACTTCGGAAAATCCATAAATCCAGATAAAAAAAGGCATCAGAAATCTAAGAGAAAGAAAGAGAGAAAACTCTGCGATGTTCTGCACCGACCACCGCTACAAGGTGACAAAAGTCCCTTGGGGGATACCCCTCCAAGGTTCTTGCCTTCTCCTTCTGCCTCCAATGGCTTAGACGTGGCTTTTCTGCCCGTCTACTTAGCTTTTTATTGGACATAGGACCTCCTTTTGGTCTTTGTCCTCTAAAAACCTGAGGTTATAGCCAAGCCAAGTGAATCAAGAGCATCCTCTGTTCTCATCTGCATGGATGATGGCGAAGGCCACATATGGCTTGCGACCGTCAATCTGAACGAGTCTCCCACAATCTCCTAAGAAGTTGGATCATCGTTTTCTTGCTTTTCATGGTAATTTGTATTTTTCTAAAAGAGACAAAAATCACAACTCTTGTCTTTCATTATTGATAAAAATTGTAAATCGGTTATAAACGCCAAAATCGGCTATAAACGCGAAAAATCGGCTATAAACGTCAAAAATTGGCTATAAATGCCAAAAAAATCGCCTTTCACGGCAAATCAAGAAAATGTATCTTTTCTTAAATATATGTGCAATGGAAAACTTGAAAGAAGTTGATTTCCTTTTTACTTGCGAAGGTCGATCTCCGGATCACCACTTGCAATTCCAAGTAAAATAGAAAATCTGACACACCCACACAAAAAAATGTTGATGCTCGCTTTTGCCCCCCGGTCGCGAAAAGGTCGTACCCCAGGACTCCCACGTTCGCCGACCTCGGTAGCACCGAGCAGAATGCGCGGTCCATTAAGCTGGCACACCTGGTGGGACTCGTTCATTTGAGAACACGATGCTAGAAATGAAATATTTGCATATCATATCTTTTGCTCTATGCTTATACTTATTTTCTGGATTCCTTGGCTACTTTCTAATTGGTGGCCTAGGTCGGATTCCGCATTTAAAAAAATTGAGATAAGATTTTTTAGAAATTTCTAATTCTTTGTTTCCACTCTTTCTCTTTAAAAAAAAATAAAAAAATCAAAATTTTCAGTTTGGATTCAAAATTGAGAAACCTTGATCCTCTCCTATCGTTCATTGTGCTTGCAAAAATGTTGATCCTGTTCGACTAAGGATTTGGGCCATCGTTTCTCTTCGATGATTTCATTAAAGATCTAAAAAAAAAATCATAAAAATCAGATTTTTCAGTTTGGATTCAAAATTGAGTAACCTTGATCCTCTCCTATCGTTCATCATGCTTGCAGAAATGTTGAGCCTGTTCGACTAAGGATTTGGGCCATCGTTTCTCTTCGATGAGTTCATTAAAGATCTAAAAAAAAAAATCAGCATTTTCAGTTTGGATTCAAAATTGAGAAACCTTGATCCTCTCCTATCGTTCATCGTGCTTGCAGAAATGTTGAGCCTGTTCGACTAAGGATCTGGGCCATCGTTTCTCTTCGATGAGTTCATTAGAGATCTAAAAAAAAATCAGATTTCTCAGTTTGGATTCAAAATTGAGAAACCTTGATCCTCTCCTATCGTTCATCGTGCTTGTGGAAATGTTGAGCCTGCTCGACTAAGGATTTGGGCCATCGTTTCTCTTCGATGAGTCTATTTGAGATCTAAAAAAAAAAGACATAGACCACTAAGGTTAAACCAACTGCGTTCTTTGATCACGGTTGGTTCAAGAAAAGCCTTATCCAGAGGGTGGAGACAGCTTGACTTTTCTACGTAATGTTCCTCCAAACGGGTTCATTAAGTAACCCCCCTTACTTGGGGGCAATTCTATCAATCGAGATTTCATAAGACCGGGTTAGGAGGCCTATGTGTACTCTCTCGTCTTTTAAATAAAAATTTTTCAAAATATAAAATTTTACAATAATAAATAAAAATAAAAAAACATTTTTCAAAAAAAAATCTTAAAAAAAAATAAAAAAAGTTTTTTTTAAAAAAAAATCTTAAAAAAAAAAAGATTTTTTCAAAAAAAAAATTTTCAAAAAAAAAATTTCCGTCATTTTTGGGTTCAGATCGAAGAAATTTTGGTCTCCTCCTTTCTGAGCACTAGCGCTCGCGGAAATCGTTGAGCCCATGTTCAGATTGGAATGCCTTTTGCTCTCTTTGATGAACCCAATCTTGACCTTTAAAAAAAAAAATCGTCATTTTTTGATTCAGAACCGAGAAATTATGGTTCATTCCTTTCTGAGTATTGGCGCTCGCGGAAATCGCTGAGACTGTATTTGGATCGGAATACCATCAGCTCTCTTTGATGAAAATCTTGACCTTTCAAAACATATAATCTCATCTCATGGATGTGGTCTCCAAACATTTGTGTCTAGCGGTACTAGTACGCTCTTTCAGGGTCTACTGTATTCGCAACCGGCACATTTATAACTCCAACCGTATATTCTTCTTACATCGAGCAAGCTCTGCTTCTCGATAAGTTGAATTTAGGTTCACAATTGCTTCTAGCAGTCATTGAAGTGCTCATTCTGGGCTTACCATACCTGCAATCAGAACAATTATACCCTCTATGACCTTTTGCCTTCTTCATATTGCTTGGGTCATATCCCTCTAGTGATTTGAAAAGACAAAACCATAGAATTTTCCCATTTCTGATCATTATATTCTTGTGAATACTAATGGATGTGGTCTTGTTTTAGAAAATTTTTGAAAACCAACAATGGCAGCTTCGCTAACCATTACTTTTAATGAGAACAAGCACCAACTCATGCTTCAACAGAAGCAAACCACGCGCACCTACAAGCGCCCTATCAGCTGCCGAAGTGTCAACTCCGTCGACAACTCTCTGAACTCTGGGTCGACCTCAACTCCCTGGACTATCGTCTTTGGGGCGTTGGGACCATTCCCACTTCCCGAAAAACAAACTGCTCCTTCCAAGAAGCAGAAGCTCGCCTCTCAACGTGTCACTACCGTGACACCAAAGGCGAGCATCAAAAGGCCCGAAGCCCGTGGCACCCCCACGAAGCCTTGACCTGCAAACGACCAGGTCTATCCCAAGACTTGGTCCCCAAGACCTTCACCAAAACAAAGAAGGTCCCAAACATCCACCAAGCCAGCATAACTGGCCCCACTCAAGGAGAACCAGTTCTACCCTCTTGCTTACATGAAAGAGGAGAGACCCATCTCCAACTTGACTCCCAAGTCAAACCAGCATGAGCCGGCTTGTTCTTACAAGCCTAAAATCAAACTATGCATCACAAGGCCTCTGCAAGCACCTGCTAAGGCCTACAACCCTTCGGTTCGACCCTTCATATCTACAAGGGCCGAACTCGAAAAATCCAAAGCTTCACTGCAACAGGCGAAGGATCGGGTTCGCATCCTGTCCTTGCTTGGCTACAAAGAAGACAGGCTTGGTTGCTGCGCCCGAGGGAGCACATCCTTCATTGTCAAAGCCCAGCCAGAGCCGACCGAAGCTCAAATTGCTCGTCGTATATGCCGCCGCTCGTCGTATTGAGAAAAGAGACTAGAGAAGCGAAGGCCCCAGCCTCCTACACTGCAAGTCTCTCCCAAATGGGTCGAAAAAAAAAGACCCAACCAAATTGCTGCTGTCCATATGGTTGGAAAAACCAGAAGACGCCAAAAGTTAGCAACAAACCATATCCGACGTCTGGTGACCCGCAGCGTCTCTAGGACAAGAAGACATTCAGAAGAATTCCCTGCTCCTTCAAGCAAAGGACGGCAGAGTGATCATTCCTCAAGCTCTTCAGAAAAAAGAATGAGCCTCAGCTCAGTCACCAGGACAGTTTCTTCGTTCGAATATCGAGGGATGAACGTCCTGGCTACAAATTCTAAGCCACCACCTCGCAATCCACCTCAAGATGATGCATTCACACGCATCCAGCAGTTGGAACAAGGCCAACAAATGATTGAAACTCTGATGGAAAACCTTCTCATCGCCTTCCAAAATCAGGCGAACAATGAACCTCCTCCGAATCATCAAGATGATGAGGTAAATGGAGAAGAAAATGAGTCACGCACCCTTACCAAAAATGTCGTAGACAGTATCCTCGCCAAAGCAAAAGAAAAGGATATACTCAAGGAACATGGGATCAAGCCACCATATCCCTTATGGATGGACTCGGTCCCGTTCCCCACAAAATCCAAGCATCCTACTCTCTAAACATATACGGGGAAAGGATCAGCCAGACAACACGTCATCCACTTCAAGATCCTGACGGGAGCTATCACGGATCAAGATGCACTCAAGATCTACCTCTTTGCAAGTACCCTAAAAGGTACGGCCTTCGACTGGTACTCCACTTTGCCGGAGGACTCCATCCAAAATTGGGCCATGCTAGAGACACGCTTCCTGACTCACTTCAAAGGTGAGGATCATCCCGCTACTATGGCTCAGCTGTGCAGCCTAAAACAGGGGGAGAATGAGTCAACATATGACTTCATTCACAAGTGGAAAGTAATGGCATACAAATGCTCTAATGTATTGCCACAAGCGTCCCTAGTCGACATCTGCCGTAACAACATGAGAGCTAGAATCCGCTCCATGATCATTGGCAACAAATCAAAGAACCTGGGAGAACTCTTAGAAGCTTCTATGGAAGATAAAACGGTGATTAAAGACCTCAACAACCAGAAATCTTCAAGAAAAGAGCCAACCGCCATTGCAACCTCAAAAACAAAGAAAAAAGAGGTCCTCAATGTGCAAACCAAGTCAGCTCCTCTGCCACCAAAGAAAGCTGAAAACAAAGCTGCTGGTAAGAGACCTGAACTCTCTGATGCCTTCAAAGAACGAGTATAAAAGAAATACCCGTTCGATGAAGATGTTGATGAAATCTTCGGGGCACTTGTGGTAAACGGCAAGCTCACCTTGCCTGAACCCAAAAGACCGGGTGATGCTGGCAAAACCAACGATCCTCGGTATTGTCCATACCACTAGATAATCTCGCATCCTCTCAATCAGTGCTTCATTGTGAGGGAGAAAATAAACGAGATGTGGAAAAACGGAGTCATTACCTTCGACAAAAACTATGGGTCTGCCTTCGTCAACATGGTGTCATGTGGACAAACACCAAAATCACCGAAGAAGAAGATCACTACTTCCTTCAAGGTGATAAACAGAATCCAAGCGTCCGAAGAACTTGTTCCTTACCCAACACCAGATGGACAACCCATATGGGTACATCCCGATCTCCTGAAAGATTAAAATTTTGGGGGGTCGTGAAAATAAAGCCTACAGCTTAACAACGAAGGCAGGCTAGGAAACATCTCCTCAAGTTCAAACGGTAAGAGAAGACCCAGCCAAAACAAGAAGTCCAAGAAAAGGCATAGGCCTCCTCTACCGCTTCACTGGAGGCAACAAAAACATCCCTTCTAGAGACTTCAAAGGGGGTAAGAAAATTCACTCTTAGTGATTTCATGCCACCTCAATTCAAAGAAAAAGCTATGCAGGGGGCATCATACTCTTGCAACTCGGTACTTGGATTCTCCATTGATGGATACAAGTCCAGCGACACAGATGATGGATTCGAATCCAACTACACCGACGAGTGGGAGGAATCCCTTGAAACAAGAGAATATCTCTTCGACGAAGAATGGATTCCTGAAGCTCACCTTATGCCAGTAATTTGGTATAACCCCCTACAGCCACAAGGATATTGGTCTGATGATGAAGAAGACCAAGAGGCTGTACTAGAAAATGCTGTTGAACCAACACCCATCATTGCTCCAGTGGAACCCAACCATGTTGAACCACAAAGAGCAGACGAAGAAGAAGATTTGGCTCCCATGTCTGATCTTGAAGAATATGCAAGGATCTTGCAGCATCTCGCTCGAGAACAAGAGCAATACCGCGTCAACGAGCCTCCTCGCAATCCCGAGCCTGAAGTCCCTAAAGACTATCAGGTACATCCTCCCTTAACTCCTGAAAATGGAGAAAATTGCTGGATAGACGATCCTCTTACATCCGAGGATGAGTCTGACTCTGATCAGGCAACGTCTCCTGTTAGTGCTTCTGTAATGTTATAATTATGGATTATAACTCTTCCAAAACATCGTCTGATGAGATCACTTACACTCTGACGTCTCCTAACAATGTATCCTCTGGAGCCACCTCATCTCACGAGACTTTCTCTGAGACGACACCCTCTCAGGTTTCTTCTCCCGAGACTGTGACTTCAAAGCTCACACCCTTCCTGACTGAAGAATCCCCAGCTATTGATGCTTGGGACGATGAATTGGTCAACGAAGAAGAAAGGTTGCTGGATGTTGTTCAGGACTTGTTCCCGGAAAATGCTCCGTGTAACACAATCACTGAGGATGGCAACTCTGTTGCAGATACATCCTCAGCAAATGAAAAACGACAGCCTCTTGATCGTGAAGACAATCTTCTAAATGAAGACCCTTTTCAAGAAGCTCTCGAAGTTGGTAGAGGCACCTGCTCTGGCCGGGACTACCACAAGAATTACAACCAATCTTCCTTTACTTGTATAAATCCTTCGGGAAAAGATGTTATAAGCGCCCCTAATGGCAATAATGATGAACATGCAAGCCCCAAGGAGGCTTCCAAGTATGACTTGATCGAATACTTCAAGCACATACCTGCACATCTGGACATCCTAGATTTATTGTGAATGTCTCCGCACACTCGTGATAATCTCATTTCAGAATTACAAAAGCTGAATGAGGATGTCGACAAACATGCCCCGCAAGTCCTCCAAATTGAAATGGACTACCAGGTCAAAAATTCAGAAGCTTCCTCAAAGGGAGAAAAGAAGAAAACTGAGGGATCATCCATTAAATGCCTCTCGGTTCAAAAGGCAGCCAGTACAACCATCGCCTTCACTAAGGACGACCTCCTACTTGGCGAAACAAGGCATAACCAACCCCTGTACTTCACAGGGTACATCAAGAAAATGCCTATACACAGAGTTTAGATCGACCCAAGTTCTGCACTCAACCTCATCTCCACTTCGGCCCTCGAAGAGTTGGGCATCCCACCCAGCAAGCTGAGCCACACATCTGTATCTATCTTTGGATACAATGGGAGTACTCAAAGGCCTATCGGCAAAATCAAGTTCAAGTTGCAGATCGGTGATCTTATCTCTGAGGTTACTGTGTATGCAATAAAAACCCCTTCATGCTATAACATCCTTCTCAGACGCCCCTGGATCCACGAGAATGGCGTTGTCCCTTCAACTCTACATCAATGCATTAAGTTTGTTGGCGACGACAGCATGATACATCGAGTCTTTGCGGACAGAAAATCCTTCAAAGGTAAAGAAGTCCACTTCGCAGACTCCCGGATGTATGAAGGTGAGAAAGAAGAAGAGAAGAAGCACACAGCACCCTTTGCTGAAAATCTCCAGAAAGATAAAGGCAAGGCTCCTCAACAGTCACCGGAAGAAAACAAACCATCCGATAAATCCGAAGAGAGCATTCAAACTCCTTTCATCATCTCCCTCAAGACTTCAAAGCCTTTGGTCATTACGACTAAAGTGAAGAAGGCAAAACAAAAACCTTGGGGCAAATTTGTTGTCTCTTTCGTGTCTATCATGCAAGACATGGATTCAGATTCAGAGCCAGAAGATGACACATCGTCAAGCCAAGCTGACACTCAGCAAGTTCAGCCTGCTCTTACTCCAATCGAGATAACTTCTGACATAGAAGATCCTACGTCAGCTTCCTTCGTTGTTCCAGTAACTTCAGCAAAGGAAAAACCGATCTTTTTCCATAGATCGGATGTTTCTTCATCAAACTTCATGCTTGAACCTTTTCAAAATGAAGGTATACCTCAACTATCCTTATATAGTTCCGTGGCACAAGCTATTATGAAGAAAATGGGCTATGATGTTCAAAATGCAGTCGGTTTGGGAGAAAGACGCAGTATTCTCACGCCATTGGGGCCCGTCTTGACCGAAAGCCAGCTGGAAGATTGGAGACTCTACGACCATGTAGAAAAGTCTTCACACGGGCTAGGGTATGATCCCGACACTCTTCTGAGATAGTTGACACAAAGGCTTAGAAGTCAATTTACTGACCAAGCCTCAACATCTCAAGTCCATGAAGATATCGATCTCCCTGGATATCTCTTCGATGAGTCACCTGACAAAGATCCAGAAAGCTCATCCAATTGGTATGATTTCTCTGACAATGAAGAGGAGTTGTCCGATGGCATAGATGTATGGTCTTCTAACCCAAAAGAACCATTGTCTCCAAAAGAAGTACCTTACTTCGACCTGGTTTCAACAGGCGAATGGGATCAACTCATAGCAAACCTCGAGAAAACTGCCGATCAAAAAGACCCGTGGAAAGGAACAAAACCTTGGTCTGGAAATGCCCTTGAAACCCCAAAAGCTTTTGTAGAGCTGGAAGCCTCCTAAAATATTGTGGAGGAACCACCTTTGAACCTTCCAACAGAAGATTCTGTTCAAAAGATAGACTTGGGAACACCAGATAACCCACGTCTTGTATTCATAAGTAAGAATATAAAGGATGATGAGTTACCCGAGTATATCGCCTTTCTTCGTGAGTTCGTTGATTGCTTTGCATGGTCTTACGCTGAAATGCCTGGCTTAGACCCCAAAATAGCAGCCCACAAACTCAATCTTCAAGAAGACATCAAGCCTGTCAAACAAGGCCAAAGAAGATTCCGTCCAGATGTGATGGATAAAATTTAACAAAAAGTTCAAAAACTCAAAAGCGTCGGCTTCATCCGTGAGGAACAACATCCTGAATGGTTGGCCAACATTGTCCCCTTGACAAAGAAAAACGGGCAGATTAGGGTCTGTATTGACTATAGAGACCTGAATGGCGCATTGATGGACCGCGCTCCTGCTCGGTTCTACCGAGGTCGGCGGACGTGGGAGTCCGTCAGGCCCGACCCTTTCGTAACCGGGGGGCAAGGGCGTGCATCAACATTTCTTTTTTTGTGTGGGTGTGCCAGATTTTCTATTTTACTTGGAATTGCAAGTGGTGATCCGGAGATCAACTTTCGCAAGTAAAAAGGAAATCAACTTCTTTCAAGTTTTCCATTGCACATATATTTAAGAAAAGAGACATTTTCTTGGTTTGCCGTGAAAGGCGATTTTTTTGGCATTTATAGCCGATTTTGGCGTTTATAGCCGATTTTTGGCGTTTATAGCCGATTTTGGCGTTTATAGCCGATTTACAATCCTTATCAATAATGAAAGACAAGAGTTGTGATCTTTGTCTTTTTTGAAAAAATACAAACTACAATGAAAAGCAAGAAAATGAGGATCTAACTTCTCAGGAGATTGTGAGGGACCCGTTTAGATTGACGATCGCAAGCCATATGTGGGCTTCACCATCATCCATGCAGATGAGAATAGAGGATGCTATTGATTCGCTTGGGTTGGCTATAACCTCAGGTTTTTAGAGAACAAAGACCAAAAGAAGGTCCTATGTCCAATAAAAAACCGAGTAGACGGGCTTGAAAAGCCATGTCTAAGCCATTGGCGGCAGAAGGAGAAGGCAAGGACCTTGGGGGGGGGGTACCCCCCAAGGGACTTTTGTCACCTTGTAGCGGTGGCCGGTGTAGGATTTCCGCAGAGTTTTCTCTCTTAGATTTCTGATGCCTCTTTCTGTCTGAGTTTCCGGATTTTCTGCAGTCTATTGTCTGTGTGTCTGCCGTTCTTTCTTCTTGGAGAGCTCTCCTATTTATAGGCTTTTAGGTAGCCATTTAGGAGGGTTTATGAGCCTTGATTGTCATAAAGCTACATAAAGGGAGGAGTTACAAAATTGAATTCTTTATTTTGTAACTCCTTTTTCTTGGCTTCTGATTGGCCGGAGGAGATTGAGGGCATTTAATCGCCTTTAATCGCCATGATGGGAGGAGTTTCATGGGTTAAATGCCATGAATCCCTTGACTTGTAACTCCCGGATGCTTGCTTCTGATTGGTCCATCCAAAGAAATGGATTAATGACTGTAATAAAGCTAGTCAATTAATCGCATTAAGTGGTCGCCGAGCATCTGAAGAGTCGCGGGCCGTGCCGTGTCTTTTGGGATTCTTCTGGCGATGATCATCGATGGATCTTCATGTAGATCGACATCGGATGACCATGTAATTTCAGGTGTTTGTTGCCAACAGTAGGTCGGTGCCATCTGTCCTGTCGATTTCTCGATCGGTCGGGTAGAAAGCACACTTTTTTTGGTTGACCGGGTGGCGATCAATATTATTTTCGATACTCTTGATGATTGACCCGTGTTTTGGACGGATGTCAGAGGATTTGGTGTCTCAAAAGTATGAATTTTGGAAAATACTAGAGGCTGGGCGCTTCGAATTGCGAAAAAACGGCGAAAACTGGGGTTTCCGGGGCCTTCCCGGCGACCCTGGGGGGGTTTTCCCCCTTTTTGTCCCGTTTTCTTCTGTATTTTTTCTTGAAATTTGTGATCATTTATTGGCCTGATTTCCCTGTAGGAATCCTAATGAGAATCCTTGCATTTTATTTTGCAAAGTTTCCAATTTCCTGAGAAAGCCGAAGACTTTGTCGCGCAGAGCTGCCGATTTTCCGTCCGAAGCTGAAACTGGGTCAAACGATGTCGGAATGACCTGAAATTTGGTGTGAAGCCTCCTGAGCAATAAATAAGACCAACCATAGGCTTTTGTTTAAGTTTTGAAGCCGTTTGGGGTCCTATCACCAGTAGACTCGCTTTTGTCGCGATGAAGATGTCGCGGTTTGATGTGCGGTCAACCGATGTCCGATTGACTTGAAATTTGACAGGGAACCTATTGGAGTCATTTTAAGATGATCCATAGGCTCTGTCTTGGAAACCATGGTCCCGGAGAGCTTTGCCGCCGAGAGGCCTGATTTGGCTTCCGAGCGTCAAACTATGGTCAAATGTTGTCGAAATGACCTGAAATTTGACGTGTAGCCCTTTATAAGCATTTTGAAGCCGTCCATGTGCTCTATCTGATGAGTAATGGCCTCGGTGGTTCTCGCCGCCGAGAGGCTTGATTTAGCTGTTCGAGGGTTGATGTAGGGTCAAACGTTGTCGGTTTGACTCGGAACTTGACATGGAGCCTTTTGGAAGTATTTTGAGACCATCCATCGGCTCTGATCGAAGATTTGGTGTCTCCGATGCTTTTGCCGCCGAGAGCTCCTTTTCGGCTGTCGGAGAAGCGAAGTTAGGCCAAATGATTTTGAAATGGCCCGAAACTTCTTGTGTACTCCTCTTTTGGCTGTCTTGAAGGATCTTGCAGTTTTTGTTTGATTCTGACAAGATTTGATTTTTGGAAGTAGCATTGCCTATTTATGGCAGGTTGCGACTTCATGTAGCTCTTTGGATCTTGAAGAGGCAAAGTGACATTTTTGGTGTCAACAAATGCCCCCTCGAGGTACAGCGACGAGTTGCTTAACTTTTGTAGTCGATGTGCCTCGAAGAGATTTTTGAAGGAGAGCCTGTGACTTAACCAAGAGTCTTTGAGCAGTCTTTCTTTTTGGTATTTGTAGCCTTTTGAGCTTCCAGGGGAATTTTATGGTAGTGAAAGGGATCACGTACCATCTCGAGGCAAAGTTTTGAAGATGACATCAAGGATGTGGATTTGGGTTTTGACCTTGTGACCTAACAGGCTGCATGTGGCAGGTTAGGGGGTCGGGTTCTGTTTTGATCGTGTGACCCAACAAGCTGTATGTGGAATGTTGGGGGATCAATTTTGGTTTTGATCTTGTGACCTAACAGGCTATATGTGGCAAGTTAGGGGATCATGTTTTGGTTTTTAGTTTTGTTCTTGTGACCCAACAAGCTGTATGTGGCAAGTTAGGGGACCAGGATTTGGTTTGATTTTTGTGGAATGTCAATTTCAAGATTTTGGCTCAATTTGGTATATGAGGCTGGATGGTTTGATTTTTGGAAGCTCATGGGGCTTGGAATTCTCTTTGTATGGTTGAATCAACTCAAAAGAGGCATGGAACCATTTTTGTATGCTCTTGGTAAGAGGGATTTCTCTTTGACTAAAAGCCCAAATTTTTTATTTTTTTTTTGTGCCTAGGTGGTCAAACCTGGCTCATATGGGCTAACCCATGGGACCTTAAGCTTTTGAAATGGCTTAGATCTTATATGGTGTCATTTTTGTAAAGAATATCCAAAAATATCTCATTTGGATAGAGAATATCTAAGAATATCTTTACTTGGAGAGAATCTCTCATATTCCCTTTATTTTGGGATAGGATATCTCAAGATATCTTTCTTTTGGGAAAGAATCCTTCATTGATCCTATCTTTTAGGAGAAAATCTCTCATTGATTTCTTTTTTGGGAGAGAATCCCTCAAGATATCTTTCTTTTGGGAAAGAATCTTTCTAATATCTTTCTTTTGGTAAGGTTACGAATTAGTAACACTTACCTCTTTCTTCTTTCCTTCTTTGGTTTGCTCTCTTCTATAAAAGCAAGGAGGAGGTTGGATCTTTTGCTCTTATTACTTTCTTTTGCAATAATCTCAAGAGAGCTTCAAGGCCAAGAGTTCTTCTTCTTCAAGATCTTCAAGACTTTTCTTCTTCTTCTCCATCAATGGCTTCAAGTAAGTTCCATTTTTCAAGAAAACTCCATTGTAGGAAAAATAAAAAGTTCTTTCTCTCTTTTTTTGTTTCTTTCTTTTTCTTTTCTTTTTTTTTCCACGTGTTTTCCTTTTTTTTTTTTACACGTGTTTCTTTTTCTTTTCTTCTTTCTTCTTTTTTTTTCATGTTTTGTTTTGTTTTTTTTTTTGTTTGTAGGGATCTGGCCGTACGGCCACGTGGCCTGTGGGCCATCCCCCCGTTTTTTTTTTCTTCTTTTTTCCTTTTTTTTTGTTTTCTTTCCCTCCTTTTTTTTTTTCAAGAAAGTTTCTTTTCTTTTTTTTTTTGTTTTCTTTCCCCTCTTTTTTTTCAAGAAAGTTTCTTTTCTTCTTTTTTTTTTTTTTTGCTTTCTTTCCCTTCTTTTTTTTTTTGAGAAAGTTTCTTTTCCTTTTTTTTTTTCTTTTGCTCATCATGATAATGCCCCTTTTTTTTTTGGCAAACCTAGATGTTCATGCATGCATTCAATTGTAAATTAAATTTGTAGCATGATGTGATAACATACCTGAAAGTTTTCGCAATTTTGGGAATTTGGAGCTCGCAGCGATGTTGAGCCCTTCCTGATTTTGCGGAGACTTTGAGGTTTCGAAAGTTTGGAGTTTCGGAGCTCGCAGCGATGTTGAGCCCATCTTCAAGCTTTCTATTTCTTTCGGGATAGTTCATTTTCTTCGGAATTGCCCCGTCATCATGTCAAAATTTCGCCAGATTTTTTTTTAGCGAGATTCTGTCATTTTGATGTTTGATCTTTTTCTTTTCCATCCTTTTCAGGTGGTTCCTCCAGAACGAACAAGGGTAAAGAGCCTGCTACAAGCGTACCTCGTCGATCTTTTAGATCTTCTAATCCGGCCGTTCAGCAGGCCTTTGAGAAGGTCCAGTATGTTGAGAGAAATCTAGAAGAGTGCGACTCTCTCAACAGAGATGAGATGAGGCAGCGACTGATCACTCTCTAGGGAGAGGAATTCTATAAGATTATGGTAAGCAGTCGTCCATGGGTGATGGAAGATCAGAGCGTTTTGCCCAAGCCTACCTTCTTCTTTGGTGATGCAGTCCCTGATGACATGACATACCAGAGGAGGTGTTTTCAGTTTTCTTTCATAGCAGATGGTGAGAAGAAGACTGTTGTTACCCGGTCGACGTTTGATCGCACCGTCTCGATTCTGAGCCTTGCCCCCACGTGCTCTAAGAGGGAAGATCCTCCAAGCTGGGTGAGAAGGACAAATGTAATCAAGACCGGGGTTTTTGTGGGCAGTTCTCCTTGATATACGGAGAGGTCGCCTGTTGACATGGACCTGTTGATGCCATCCAGCGGCTACCAGGGCTCTGATTATCCGTCGGTCGATTTGAGACCGGTGGGCCTTGGTATTTTCAGCGGTGACGGCAGCAATTGGATCAAGCCTTTTCGACTTCGTGGCCGTTTCAATGCTGACTCCGAGTGGAAGTCGTGGACTGATCGTGTCCTGCTGATTGGTAGCGCCGTTTTGAAGGAAGCCGGGATTTTTGATGCGGTCCGCGCCTTTAGGGAGACCGTGATCTTTTCCGACGAGGCCTTCATGGCTATGCTGGAATCATTCCTCCTACAAACCAATACCTTCGTTGTGACGAATGGTGAGATTGGTTTTTCTTTGAAGGAGCTGAGCGTCATTACTGGATTGCCCATCCTCGGCAAACTCTATGAGGAGTTTATGCCGATTGACAACGTCCTCGAGGGGCAGTCTGAGGAGTTCAGGCTTCTGTACTTTCAGCTCGTCGCCTTCTATGATTTTTTGAAGGAGAATGAGGGTTTGAAAGTTAGATCCAGCAGTTGGAAGAGTTCTAGCTCTTCATTCCCCAACTTTTTTGATAGCAGGGAGTCTTCTGATAGCGTGACCCAAGAAGCCGGAGCTCAGGATCCAAGTTCAAAGAAGATCTTGGCCATGCAAGAAGAGTTGAGAGATTTCTGTGCCAGTACAAATGCCATATGTCCTGACATTGTACTGCGGAGAGATCTCGCTGTTTACCTCACTTATTGGCTTGGTGAGGCTATTTTTGCTGGAGGAGATGGAACGCACATCAGGCCGCATTGTATTTTTTCGGCTTGTCAGATGGCGTTTGGAGAGCAGCTTGCTTTGGTGCCAGCTCTTTACTCCTATCTGTGTACCGAACTGCAGGCTGCTCCTTTTTTGGTTCGGCTTGGGCTTCCCATGAATAGGGTATTTTTAGCCCACATCTTTTATTCGTGGTATGTATACCACTGTCCTGGCTTCCACCGGCTCGGTGCTGCACAGGATGACGATCCTCTGATGATTCGACTGGCTAAGGGCAAAGCCGTGTCCGAATCACTTTTGTTTGCCCGCATGAGGATCCGACGGTTCAGGGACGTCGAGATGGGGCGGTCTTCAGTGAAGCTTTCTCCGGAGTTGCGGAAGAAGGCTTTTGATTTTGGTGCCCCCCGAGACTCTACCAGGGCGGGGTCGGGAAGGCATTATTCCTTGACGAATGCAGAGAGAGAGTGGCTTTTCAGCATACGTGTCGGCACGATGGTGTACCGTAGACATCTTTTCGTCGACATCCAGCCGTATGTACCCTCTCGCTTTGCTTTGCAGCTGGGCTTTTCTCAAGGCATTGTTGGAGCGCCTTCAAGCATGGTGAAGCGCTTTGTAGGCTTACAGGATGGGAGAAATGCATGGGCTTTCTATAGTGCTGAAGACACTACAGCCATGATTTCTTATCCTGTGTTGCTGACTTCCCGGACTGCCGGCTTTGCGAAGTGGTTCGCGGAGAGCTTTTCGGCATATCGGGGGCTTTCCAAGAAGCAGCTTGATGTGAAGCTGGCATCTGGAAAGGGCCTTGGAAAGTCGGATGGCGTCCGGCGAGAGGAAGTTTGGGCTTCCTTTCTGGAGAGAAGCACAAGATAGGCTTTCTCGGTGACCAGGGCGTCATTGGTTCTGAAGCTGTTCGAGAAATACCTGATGAGGCTTTAGAGCAGTAAGAACAGGAGGAAGCCAAACTTGGTACTTGGATGCAAGCGGCACAGAGGCAAGCTTCCGTGGAGTCTACTAGGCAAGAGTAGACCATCCAGTGAGGAGTCAAGTGGGAAACCTGACTCTGACAGCGGGGCAGGTTCCTATAAGAAGCGAGCCCGCCGGAGTAAGAGGAGGAGTCATCATCGCAGCAAGGGGCAGCATGAGGACTCTCCTGACTTGGAAGTTCCTCTTACTATCAATGAGGATGTGCCAGTGGATGCTGACGAGCCTCCAGAGAAGAGAAGCCGAGAAGAAGAGACCGTCGGTGAAGGTATGATTCTTCCTTTTTCTCTTTCCATTTGTTTTCATGGGATTTTTTCCATGTTCTGATTTGTTTCTTGTTTCTGCTTTTCTTCTTTTTTTTTTTAGCAAAGGAAGACTTGGTGATGCCTGAGGTTCCAGTCGATGAGGTGGTGACGGATCCTGTCGAGGCACCTGAAGAAGAACCGAGGGACTCTGGAGTGAATCCAGAATCTCCAATTGGTACGACTTCTTTTTTTTTTCTTTTTTTTTTGTCTGTGACTTGGTTTGCTAACACATTTCTTGCCAGCTGACTTGCCACAGGATTCCGATGACTTTGAACCCTCGTTGGACGCAAATGTTGATGATGCTTCCAATGAGTTCATGGAGGAGGAAAGTGTTCCGCCAGTCATCGAAGAAGGTATTTTGTAGTTATAACCCTGATAATGATTTTCAAACAGGGTCATATTCATACCTTTTTGTGTTTCTTTGGCAGGTTTTGAAGTGACAGAGGAGGGTCCATCGCTTCCTTCAGAACCAGAGGAAGGGATGCCAGAGGTTGATCTAGAGGTAGAGACTCCTGGGACCAGTTCTGACAATGTTGAGGAGATACCTCGTGCTGAGATTCTTTCCCGAGCAGGAGTAGCTTCAACTGGAAAGAGTTCTTTTGTTACTCTTCCAACAGATGATGATATGAGCGGCCGACCAACGGAGTTGGGCGAATCTTCAGCTGGGCCATCTCTTCTTTTTGCGAAGAAGGTGGTGGTGCGAGTTCTGAGCTCTTGGATTGAGACTCTGCTTTCTGGGCACTTAGATGCCGGATTTGGGATGATCCAGCATGTGCGTGAGATTCTCGGTGATGCTGAAGAGGCTGGTCTAGATGTCACAAGTGCCAGGGCGATCGTTGATAGGATCATTGAGCTGGGTGACAGGTGGTTTGAGACCATTGGTTTTCCTGATGATAAGTTCTTCAAGGAGATGTTCCTGGACCTTGCTGATAAGGCTAAGTCTAACCTGGATGAGGCTACAGAAAGCAGGAAGCAGGTAGTCCGAAAGAAGAACTTAGAAGAGCTAAACATCATTGGGCTGACACATGACCTGAACATCCTTGATAGGGAGGTCGATGAGGCCAGGAGACGTCTTGAGCATCTGCAGGCACAAGTCGCTGCCAAGTGGACTGCAATAACAGAGGCTCGTGAAAGGGAGACTGCTCTGATTCACCGGGTTGCAGATGCCAATCGAGTTCTTGAAAGGAAATCTGAAGAAAGCGAACGATGGCAAACTGCTCGGGATAAGCTTCCTGGTGCGAAAGAAGGGGTACAGCCCACTCCAGCATCTCATGGCAAATTCCTGAAGAAGCGTGCCTTGGAATCCTTGACGGCTGAGGCTAAAAGTTTGCTCAAGGAGCTGAACTCTTGGCTGGAGACCATTTTTGATTGAGCTCCTGTATATTTTTTTTAACAGAAACCATCCTTCTCTCTTTTCTGGTACCACTTGTATTTTTTTTTGTACTTATTTTTTTGAAGTGCTTGTGAACACTTTTTTTTTTTTTGGTACGACATATATTTTTTTTTGGTACTCTTTTTTTTGTTATCCCTACGCTCACTTGAGTCTTTTTGTGATAAAAGTAATTGCTAAATGGGATGCTCTTCTTTTTTTTTTATTTTGTTATCCCTACGCTCACTTGAATCTTTTTGTGATAAAAGTAATTGCTAAATGGGATTTGATCAAAAGGTTGTCATTTTGTGAAAATCTTTTGTCAAATGATTGTTTTGGCATGGAAGCCAGGTTTTTGTTTGTGGCATGGAAGCCAATTTTGGCATGAGAGCCAGCTTTTCTTGTGGCATTGATAGCCGAGTTTTTTTTTTTGTGGCATCTATAGCCAGTTTTGGTGGCATTGATAGCCGGTTTGTTTTGTGGCATCTATAGCCGGTTTTGTTTTGGTGGCATTGATAGCCGGTTTTTTTGAAATCGAAGTTTTTGTTTGTGGCATTGATAGCCGGTTTTGTTTTGGTGGCATTGATAGCCGGTTTGTGGCATTTATAGCCTGTTTTATTTTGGTGGCATTGATAGCCGGTTTGTGGCATTTATAGCCTATTTTGATGGCATTTATAGCCGGTTTGGTTTTCAAAAATGCAAGTATCGACTAAAAGTTGCCTCCCTGCTGAATGTTCTTGCAAGTATCGATGGAATGTCGCATCCTTGCTCATTCGGTTGCGAGTATCGATGAAATGTCGCATCCTCGCGGATTTTGGTGCAAGTATCGATGGAATGTCGCATCCTTGCTTTTCAAAAATTTTGGTTTTGCGGGTACTGACTTGATGTCGTTTCCCCACGATTTTTAAAACTTGTGGTTTTCTCGAACCTTTGAGTTATGGATATCAACTGAAATGTTGCGTCTCCATGGTTTTTTAGGTTTTTTCGAACCTTTGAAATTTGGGTTGTGGATATCATCTGAAATGTTGCGTCTCCACAGTTTTGGATTTTGCAAGTATCGACGAATGTCGCTTTCCTGCGATTTTGGAAGTGTCGAACATGGTTCATATGCTTCCGATTTGTGCGAGTATCGACTAAGCGTCGCTTCCTCGCGGTTTTTTGAAAAACCATTTTTTTTTGTTTAAAGACACGAGGGTCCTAAGTTTTGACCTAAAACCATTTTGGCGGTAAAAGGCAGGGTGGACTAGGGTGGAAATCCCTGAATCCGGATTTTGTTTCAAACCATGAATTTTGGGTTCAAGGGTTGAAAATTTTGGTCAAGTTAGGGAAAGGTTCCTAAACTTGGAAATTTTTTTTTGAACAATGAAACGATGAAAGTAAGCATTGTTTTAAATTTCTAGAAATTTCAACATTTGATATGAAAATTCTAAAAAAAGGGTGGGTTTAGCGAGCGTGTACCTGGAAACCGGTTTTGGCCATACAGGCATTGCTCTTACCCAGTTGGGTAAATCTTCAAGGGTAGTACCGCTTTAAGAACTTGCCGTTGATGGGCAGCATACATCTGTCACCTTCCATGTTTAGGAGTGCGTATGCGCCATTAGAGAAAACCTTGTCGATGACGTAGGGTCCCTCCCATTTTGGCTCAAATTTGCCTTTGGACTTGTGAGCGAAGACCATTGGTCTTTTTACCGCAAGAACCAAGTCACTCTTTTCGTAGCGTGTTGCCTGACCTTTTTATCGAAAGATCCTGCCATGCGTGCTTGGTAAAGTTCAATGCTTTGTTGAGCTTCGAGCCGTCTCTCATCGAGATTGTCCAGCTCATGGAGTCGCAATTTGACATTGCTTTCTTGAGTCATGTCATTTTGCAAGGATACCCTCAAGGAAGGAATTTGTACTTCCAAGGGTACGACAGCTTCGCATCCATAGACCAAGGAGAATGGTGTGCTATGGGTTGGTCCTCGAACGGTGGTTCGATAGGCCCACAAAGCTTCAGACATTTTGTCGCTCCAGTCTCTTTTGTTACTAGAGACCATTTTTTTGAGGATTTTACAGATTGTCTTGTTGAAAGCTTCTGCTAACCCGTTTGCTGCCGGATTGTATGGAGTCGAAGGACAGCTTTGGATTTTGTATTTGTCGCAGAACCTGTAGAATCGATGATCCCAGAACTGTGGTCCGTTATCATGGACGAATCTTTTAGGTATGCCGAAACGACAAATGATGTTGGTGCGCAGGAACTGAAGGACTGATGAGGTCTTCATTTCATTAAACGCAAATGCTTCTGACCACTTGGAGAAATAATCCGTAGCGGCGAAGATGAAGCGATGACCTTTGCTCGAAGGGGGAGAAATAGGACCTATGATGTCCATACCCCAGGCTTCGAAAGGCCATGAGATCGCTGTAGGATGCAGCCATTCTAGAGGCATGTGAATGTAATCTCCATGAACTTGGCATTGTTGGCAGCGCTTAGCAAATTGCATTGCGTCAGCTACCATGGTAGGCCAGTAATATCCTAACCTTTTTATCTGATCATAGAGCTTAGGTCCAGCCTGATGAGCTCTGTAAAGACCAGCATGAACTTCTTTGAGTGTTTCTTCAGCCTCTTGTTGTGACAAGCAGCGTAGAAGTACTCCGTTGAAGGATTTCCTATAGAGGATTTTTGAAGGAATATCCAAATGAAAGCTTGGGGTTCGCCTTTGGGTGCTTACCCGTTCTTTTGGATCTTCAGGTAGGATTCCGAACATAATGTAATCAATGAATGGATCCCTCCAGTCGCCGATTGAAGTTTGAAGGATTGAAATCCGACTTCCGACCACTTGGTGGCATTCAGCCACTGCTTGGTGTGTGTTAAGAGGAGGAAGGATTCTTCTTTCGCACACTGTGACTTGCATGTTTTCCCCTTCCTGGATTGCCATGGATGCGGCAAGTCCGGCTAGGGCATCTGCACGTATGTTTTCACCTCTACGAATGTGGGTGATGTGACAGATGTCAAACTTTTGCAGAAGTGATTGTGCCTTGTTGTAGTAAGGCAACAAATCTGGCTTCCTGACTTCAAATTTCTAATTCATCTGGTTGACGATCAGTTGAGAGTCTCCAAAGACTTCCAGCATGGTGATACCGGATTCGATTGCGAGTTCCAATCCTAAGATCAGAGCTTGATATTCAGCTGCATTGTTTGTGCATGGTTCCAGTAGCGAGAAAGCGTGTGGAATCATGTATTTGTCGGGGCTAACAAAGAGGATGCCAACTCCCGAGATCAGCTGTCTTTTTTCATTTGTCCTGGTTGCACCGTCAAAGTACATGTCCCAGGAGGCACTTTGTGAGAAAGTCTCCACATTGTAGACTGGTTCGTCTGGGAGATCATCTCTGATCGGAGAATCTTTAGGCAATGGATGCTCTGCGAGAAAGTCCGCTAGAGCTTGCCCTTTGATTGCTTTTTGTGGTACATACCTAATATCAAATTGTGACAGAAGGATGGACCATTTTGCCAGTCGAGCATTGAGAGAACCTGCCTTTGTGACAAGGACCTTCAAGAGGTTGACCCTCGAGACCAGGTATACTGTGTTGGAAAGCAAGTAGTAACGCAGCTTTTGTACGGCGAACATCACTGCAAGACATTCTTTTTCGACTGGAGAGTAGCGATGCTCTGCACCTACTAGCATGCGACTGAGGTAATATAGAGCAGCTTCTTTTCTTTGATCATTTTCTTGCGCAAGCAGAGCTCCCAAAGAGTGATCAAGGGCTCTTGTGTACAAGATGAATGGTTTTCTAGTGGTAGGAGCAGCTAACACTGGAGGTTTTGTCATGTATGACTTGATGTCTTGGAAAGCAGCTTCACAGTCAGCATCCCAGACAAAGTTTACACCTTTTTCCATCAATCGGGAGAATGGACGGCATTTCCCCGAAAGATTGGAGATGAACCGTCTGATGTAGGCCAATCTCCCTTGAAGCCCTTTGAGTTCTCTCAAGGTTCTTGGAGAGGGCATTTCTAGAATGGCTTTGACTTTTATGGGGTCAAGCTCTATTCCAGCTTTCCGAACTAAGAATCCGAGGAACTTACCCGACGAGACGCCGAAGAAGCATTTCAAAGGATTCATTCGCAGTTTGTGTTTGCGAAGCCGGAGGAAGACTTCTCGAAGGTTTTCGAGATGATCTTCTTTTCTGTTGCTTTTGACGGCGAGGTCATCAACGTAACATTCAACCGTCTTGTGCTGCATATCTTGGAATATTTTCATCATAGCCCTCTGATATGTGGCACCAGCATTTTTCAGATCAAATGGAATGACAGTGTAGCAATACACGCCAAATGGGGTCCGAAAAGATGTATGTTTTTCATCTTCAGGATGCATCTTTATCTGATTGTAGCCAGAGAAACCATCCATGAATGTCATTCGCTCGAATCCACAGGTATTATCGATCATTACCTCTGGTATGGGGAGCGGAAATTCATCTTTAGGGCATGCGCTGTTCAGGTCTCTATAGTCAATACAGACCCTGATCTGCCCAATTTTCTTTGTCACGGGGACAATGTTGGCCAACCATTCAGGATGTTGTTCCTCACGGATGAAGCCGACGCTTTTAAGTTTTTGAACTTCTTGTTCAATTTTATCCATCACATCTGGACGGAATCTTCTTTGGCCTTGCTTGACAGGCTTGATGTCTTCTTGAAGATTGAGTTTGTGAACCGCTATTTTGGGGTCTAAGACTGGCATTTCAGCGTAAGACCATGCAAAGCAATCAACGAACTCACGAAGAAAGGCGATATACTCGGGTAACTCATCATCCTTTATATTCTTGCTTATGAATACAGGACGTGGGTTATCTGGTGTTCCCAAGTCTATCTTTTGAACAGGATCTTCTGTTGGAAGGTTCGAAGGTGGTTCCTCCACAATATTTTCGGAGGCTTCCAGCTCAATGAAACCTTCTGGGTTTTCAAAGGCATTTCCAGACCAAGGTTTTGTTCCTTTCCACGGGTCTTCTTGATCGGTAATTTTCCCAAGGCTTGCTATGAGATGATCCCAATCGCCTGTTGAAACCGGGTCGAAGTAGGCTACTTCTTTTGGAGATGAGGGTACTTCTGGGTCAGAAGACCACACATCTGTTCCATCGGACAACTCCTCTTCATTTTTGGAGAAATCGTGCCAATTGGATGAGCTTCCTGGATCTTTGTCAGGTGACTCATTAAAGAGATATCCACGGAGATCGATGTCTTCATGGACTTGAGAAGTTGAGGCTTGGTCAGTATATTGACTTTTAAGCCTTTGTGTCAACTGTCTCAAGGGAGTGTCGGGATCATACCCTAACCCGTGTGAAGACTTTTCTACATAGCCGTAGAGTCTCCAATCTTCCAGCTGGCTTTTGGTCAAGACGGGCCCCAATGGCGTGAGAATACCGGTCCTTCTCCCAAATCGACTGGTTTTTGAGCGTCATAGCCCATTTTCTTCATAATAGCTTGTGCCACAGAACTATATAAGGATAGTTGAGGCATACATTCATTTTGGAAAGGTTCAAGCATGGAGTTTGATGAAGAAGCATCTGATCTATGGAAGAAGATCGGCTTTTCCTTTGCTAAAGTTGCTGGAACAATGAAGGAAGCTGACGTAGGATCTTCTATTTCAGAAGTTATCTCCATTGGAGTGAGAGCAGGCTGAACTTGCTGAGTGTCAGCTTGGCTTAATGATGTGTCGTCTTCCGGCTCTGAATCTGAGTCCGTGTCTTGCATGATAGACATGAAAGAGACAACAAATTTGCCCCCAGGCTTTTGCTTTGCCTTCTTCACTTTAGTTGTGATGACCAAAGGCTTTGAAGGTTTGAGGGAGATGAGGTTGAGTGCAGAACCTGAGTCGATCTGAACTCTGTGCATAGGCATTTCCTTGATATACCCTGTGAAGTACAGGGGTCGGTTATGCCTGGTTTCTCCAAGTAGGAGGTCGTCCTTTGTAAAGGCGATGGTTGCACTGGCTGCCTTTTGAACCGAGAGGCATTTAATGGATGATCCCTCAGTTTTCTTCTTTTCTCCCTTTGAGGAAGCTTCTGAATTTTTGACCCGGTAGTCCATTTCAATTTGGAGGACTTGCGGGGCATGTTTGTCGACATCCTCATTCAGCTTTTGTAATTCTGAAATGAGATTATCACGAGTGTGCGGAGACATTCGCAACAAATCTAGGATGTGCAGACGTGCAGGTATGTGCTTGAAGTGTTCAATCAAGTCATACTTGAAAGCCTCCTTAGGGCCTGCATGTTTATCATTGTTGCCACTAGGGGCGCTTACAACATCTTTTCCCGAAGGATTTACATATGTAAAGGAAGATTGGTTGTAATTTTTGTGGTAGTCCCGGCCAGAGCGGGTGCCTCTACAAACTTCGAGAGCTTCTTGAGAAGGGCCTTCGTTTGGAAGATTATCTTCAGGATCAAGAGGCTGTCATTTTTCATTTGCTGAGGATGAATCAGCAGCAGAGTTGCCATCCTCAGTGATTGTGTTGCACGGAGCATTTTTCGGGAACAAGTCCTGAATAGCATCCAGCAACCTTTCTTCTTCGTTGACTAATTCATCGTCCCAAGCATCAATGGCTGGGAATTCTTCAGTCAGGAAGGGTGTGAACTTTGAAGTCACAGTCTCAGGAGAAGAAACCTGAGAGGGTGTCATCTCAGTGAAAGTCACGTGAGACGAGGTGGCTTCAGAAGATACATTGCTAGGCGTCGCCGGAGTGTAAGTGCTTTCATCAGACGATGCTTTGGAAGAGCTATAATCCTGAATTATCACATTACAGGAAGCTCTGACGGGAGACGTTGCCTGATCGGAGTCAGACTCATCCTCGAATGTAAGAGGATCGTCTATCCAGCAATTTTCTCCATTTTCAGGAGTTAAGGGAGGATGTACCTGATGGTCTTCAGGGACTTCAGGCTCTGGATTGCGAGGAGGCTCGTTGACGGAATTAAGAAAACATTTATCCGTGCACATGATTTCCCACAGGGTTCCGCGGTGAGGATTACCCATACAGATCATCTCACATATAAACATATCAAACATATATTCGAGATTGCGAAAGCGTGTAGTAAATCATATTAGTGCTATTCCATTCCATAAACAAGACTGATTTATAATTGATAGGACAAGATATCAGAATGAGCAATGATCATTAGCATATTTCCCAAAAGTAAGGTTAAATGTATATACAAAAGATCTGTTGGTTAGTTGCCCCAAAAATAATGGTCAACAAAGACCAATACATAACAAAAGAATAATCCCAAAAGATATTATCACAAACTCCCAAAAAGTGTCGTTCTCAAAGCCTGAACGAATGTCTACATGACATCGTCAGCTTGCCACTCTATTACGCGCTGCGGTTCACCGACCGCCTCCTAGGGCTCCTCCTCAATGGTAATGGGTTCGGGACCTGAGTACCAAAATAAATGGATCAGACACGACGGTCTGGCAGGTAGGTGAAAAGATATGATAATACATTTGAAATAATGATACCTTATAAAATATATTGAAAACCTATATCAATAATGAATTTCGTAAAAGACAATGCATCATTTATTAGGTAAAGGCATGAACAATATAAAACAATATGGTACCAAGAATAAGGAACTAACAAGGTGGCAACCACACAAGGCTAAATCCTCTCTCACAAAGGTGATGAGAGTTATCGGGGCGTTGCTCTCGGTCGCACAAGGTGAGGAGATTCAACGACGTTGACCTCAGTCACACGAGGTGAAGAGAGTCAACGAATTTATATAATCATATACATATAGCAAGACAAGAACACGGTAGCGAACCGGATAGCAATACAAGACAAGATCCAGGCTGCAACTGGCAGGACAAGAGGGGGATCTCCAAACTGGTGGATCAAACCGATAAGGTACATCCAAGCTTAGTGGTGCCGACTCATAGGTCATGTGTAAGAAAACAAAACAATACGTATATATATCAGGGCAAGATGCTCATCAGCATAAGACATATCATATCAGGTCAAACAGGAACTAGATAGCAATTATGTTAAAACCATATCCGGGGCAAGACTAGTTACAAGGCACGAAACTTGAAATCTACAAGTGAAATCCCGTAAAATCAGGTACAAATGGATTCTATAAATCTCTGGGCCAAGTGTTGAGGGTCCAAGATTTAAATCAATGTGTATAGGGTCTCGTTTGCCAATTTAATATTTATTTGGTACTCCATAAGGATTAGGGACAACCCGAGACCTTACGCACATTGATAAGTTAAAAGACCTTTAACGAGATTAGAATGGTGGTCCTTCTTCCTCACTATAGTCTTACATAATTCTTCGGAAATAATTAATTAAATTCTATGGTTTCGGTCAGCTTTTCGGTTGGCTGTCGGCTAGTCGAAAGGCTGACCGAAATTCTGACCAAATATAGAAATGGGGAGAAAGTAGCACTCTGGAATTCGAACCGAAAATATTTCGGTTAGATTTTCGATTAGCCGAAACTCCACAATCAGAATTCGACAAAAACTGCAGCTCTCTGGAATTCGAATCGAAACATTTCGGTTAGCCGAAATGCCACAATCAGAATTCGACAAAGATTGCAGCTCTCTGGAATTTGAACCGAAAACATTTCGGTTAGCCGAAATTTTGACCGAAACTGCTTCAGGACTGATTTCTGAAGTTGTTTTCAGTCCTCCCTTCCTTCAAACCTTTCTCATTATTAAGGGTCAGATCCCTATACAACATTGAGTTAAAAACTCGACCATTTCTACATTTAAAATTTCCATTCTCAACACTTCAAATCCACTATTAGAATCTCCAAAGCATTCATCCAGCACCTCCTTTCCATCCATTCAAATCACTTGGAATCCATTACAACATAAGCCATTCAAGTTTAACATAGAGCAGTGCACATTTGCAAGAGATAGAATGAGGTAGAAAGACACATTAATAGGTGTATTTGAAATCAATAGAAGACAAGTCATAACCATGATTTAAGCAAATCAAATCATAAATGAGAAAATTAAGAACATGCATAAATATGATTTTCACATTAAAAGAATCATTTCATCCACTTGCCTTGGGTCCAATGCTAATCAAATCACCCCACTAAACACCTCTCCAAGCTAAGAACAACAAATCTACAAAATCCCAAATACAAGCCCAAAATAAAAAAAACCAAGCAAAATAAAATGAAACCTTTCAATAATCGAAATGAAGCTTCTCTAAGACTCAACAAACAAGAACTTAGGAGATGAAAAAGTGCTCTTACCTAGAAGGTCTTCAAATAAGCAAGGCTAGCCCAAGGACGAATTCAAGATTGATGAATCCCCTAAAAAACGGTACCAAATGAAAGCTCTTGCAAAGGGGAACAAGATTGATGAAGCTCTCCACTAGATTTGAGCAAGGTTTGGTGGTGATTTGTGAGGAAGAAAACAAGAAGAAAAGGAGGAACCGGTGGCTGCTGCTGGGAGTTCTTCTCTTGTGTAGGGATTAGGGCAAAAAAAAGGGGAATGAAGAAGATAGGTTCTCTTATGTGTAAAGAATGAAGTGGGTCCCACAACTTAAAACACTTCTCGGGCTAAAAACATTGATTTCGGGACCTCAAATGACTTCGACGAAGAAGACAAAGTTGTTCGAAAAAATATCTAGTTTCCAAAAAGTATATGTTTTGCAAGTTTTGGTGACATTGAAAATCGTGCCCAGATTTTGGGTAAAAAGACTGTTTTGCCCTCAAATTGAGAAAAGTTGAGTTTAGGAGTTTCAAACGAGGACGGGTTCAACATGAAAGTTGAAAAGCTAAACAAGATAAGTTAAATGGGATTAAAAACACGATTTAAGGAAATCAAGAATAAACCCCAAGCTCACGTAATTCCGTAACAAGAAGCCCCAAAGGGTCCCACAAATCAAGAAGGCTCTCAAAATTCCCAAAGCTAATGTAAAAGCTATTCTAACCCAAAACTAAATCCAAATCCACTAAATACACTTATAGCTAAGACACAACTTAATTAATACTAATCTAGGTCTCTCGGGTCGGGGTCTTACAATGACCTCGCCGTCAAAAGCAAAAGAAAAGAAGATCATCTCGAAGACCTTTGAGAAGTCTTCCTCTGGCTTTGCAAACACAAACTGCGAATGAATCCTCTGAAGTGCTTCTTCGGCGTCTCGTCGGGTAAGCTCCTCGGATTCTTAGTTCGGAAACCTGGAATAGAGCTTGACCCCATAAAAGTCAAAGCCATTCTAGAAATGCCCTCTCCAAGAACCTTGAGAGAACTCAAAGGGCTTCAAGGGAGATTGGCCTACATCAGGCGGTTCATCTCCAGTCTTTTGGGGAAATGCCGTCCATTCTCCCGATTGATGAAAAAAGGTGTAAACTTTGTCTGGGATGCTGACTGTGAAACTGTGTTCCAAGATATCAAGTCATACCTGACCAAACCTCGAGTGTTAGCTGCTCCTACCACTGGAAAACCATTCATCTTGTACACAAGAGCCCTTGATCACTCTATAGGCGCTCTGCTTGCACAAGAAAATGATGAAAGAAAAGAAGCTGCTCTATACTACCTCAGCCACATGCTAGTAGGTGCAGAGCATCGCTACTCTCCAGTTGAAAAGGAATGCCTTGCAGTGATGTTCGCCGTACAAAAGTTGCGTCACTACTTGCTTTCTAACACAGTCTACCTGATCTCGAGGATCAACCTCTTGAAGGTCCTTGTCACAAAAGCAGGTTCTCTCAATGCCTGACTGGCAAAATGGTCCATCCTTCTGTCACAATTTGATATTAGGTATGTACCATAAAAGGCGATCAAAGGGCAAAGCTCTAGCGGACTTTCTAGCAGAGCATCCATTGCCTAAAGATTCCTCACTCAGAGATGATCTCCCAGACGAACCAGTCTACAATGTGGAGACTTTCTCACAAAATGCTTCCTAGGACATGTACTTTGACGGTGCAACCAAGACAAATGAAAAAAGACAGCTGATCTCAGGAGTTGGCATCCTCTTTGTTAGCCCCGACAAATACATGATTCCACATGCTTTCTCGCTACTAGAACCATGCACAAACAATGCAGCTGAATATCAAGCTCTGATCCTAGGATTGTAACTCGCCATCGAGTCTGGTATCACCATGCTGGGAATCTTTGGAGACTCTCAACTGATCGTCAACCAGATGAATTAGAAATTTGAAGTTAGGAAGCCCGATTTGCTGCCTTACTACAACAAGGCACAATCGCTTCCGCAAAAGTTTGATATCTGTCACATCACCCATATTCGTAGAGGTGAAAACATACGTGCAGATGCCCTGGCTGGGCTTGCCACATCTATGGCAATCCAAGAAGGGGACAACATGCAAATCACAGTGTGCGAAAGAAGAATCCTTCCTCCTCTTAACACACACCAAGCAGTTACTGAATGCCACCGAGTGGTTGGAAGTCAAATTTCAATCCTTCAACCTTCAATGGCGACTGAAGGGATCCGTTCATTTATTACACTATGTTCGGAATCCTACCTGAAGATCTAAAAGAGCGGGTAAGCATCCAAAGGCGAACCCCAACTTTCATTTGGATATTCCTTCAAAAATCCTTTACAAGAAATTTTTCAACGGGGTACTTCTACGCTGCTTGTCACAACAAGAGGCCGAAGAAGCACTCAAAGAAGTTCATGCTGGTCTTTCTGGAGCTCATCAGGCTGGTCCAAAGCTCTACGATCAAATAAAATGGTTAGGTTATTACTGGCCTACCATGGTAGCTGACGCAATGCAATTTGGTAAGCGCTGGCAACAATGCCAAGTTCACGGAGATTATGTTCACATGCCTCCAGAATGGCTACATCCTACAGTGATCTCATGGCCTTTAGAAGCCTGGGGTATGGACATCATAGGTCCTATTTCTCCCCCTTCAAGCAAAGGTCATCGCTTCATCTTTGCCATTACGGATTATTTCTCCAAGTGGTCAGAAGCATTTGCTCTTAACGAACTGAAAGACTGATGATCAGTCCTTCAGTTCCTGCGCACCAACATTATTTGTCGTTTCGGCATACCCAAAAGATTTGTCCATGATAACGGACCACAATTTCGGGTCATCGACTCTATAGGTTCTGCGACAAATACAAAATCCAAAGCTGTCCTTTGACTCCATACAATCCGGCAGCAAACGGATTAGCAGAAGCTTTTAACAAGACACTCTGCAAAATCCTCAAGAAAATGGTCTCTAGTCACAAAAGAGATTGGAGCGACAAACTGTCTGAAGCTTTGTGGGCCCATCGAACCACCGTTAGATGACCAACCCATAGCACACCATTCTCCTTGGTCTATGGATGCGAAGCTGTCGTACCCTTGGAAGTACAAATTCCTTCCTTGAGGGTATCCTTGCAAAATGACATGACTCAAGAAAGCAATGTCAAATTGCGATTCCATGAGCTGGACAATCTCGATGAGAGACGGCTCGAAGCTCGGCAAGCATTGAACTTTACCAAGCACGCATGGCAGGATCTTTCGACAAAAAGGCCAGGAACGCGCCTACAAAAAGGGTGACTTGGTTCTTGCGGTAAAAAGACCAATGGTCTTCGCACATAAGTCCAAAGGCAAATTTGAGCCAAAATGGGAGGGACCCTACGTCATCGACAAGGTTTTTTCCAACGGCGCATACGCACTCCTAAACATGGAAGGGGACAGATGTATGCTGCCCATCAACGGCAAATTCTTAAAGCGGTACTGCCCTTGAAGACTTACCTAACTGGATAAGAGCAATGCCTGTATGGCCAAAACCGGTTTCCAGGTACTCACTCGCTAAACCCACTCTTTTTAGAATTTTTATATCAAATGTTGAAATTTATAGAAATTCAAACAATGCTTACTTTCACCGTTTCATTGTTTAAAAATTCTAAGTTTAGGAACCTCTCCTTTACTTGACCAAAGTTTTCAGTCCTTGAACCCAAAATTTATGGTTTGAAATAAAATCCGGATTCAGGGATTTCCACCCTAGTCCACTCTGCCTTTTACCGCCAAACTGGTTTTAGGTCAAAACTTATGACCCTCGTGTCTTTAAAGAAAAAAAAATGTTTTTTTAAAAATCGTGGGGAAGTGACGCTTAGTCGATACTCGCACAAATCGAAAGAATGCGAACCACGTTCGACATTCCAAAATCGCAGGGAAGCGACATTTCGTTGATACTTGCAAAATCAAATAAAAAAAAGACCGTGGAGACGCAACATTTCAGTTGATATCTACAACCCAAATTTCAAAGGTCCGAAAAGACCTAAAAACCGTGGAGACGCAACATTTCAGTTGATATCCGCAACCCAAATTTCAAAGGTTCGAAAAAACCTAAAAACCATGGAGACGCAACATTTCAGTTGACATCCATAACCCAATAGTTCGAGAAAACCGCAAATTTAAAAAATCGTGGGGAAACGACATTAAGTCAGTACCCGCAAAATAAAATTTTTTGAAAAGCAAGGAAGCGACATTCCATTGATACTTGCACCCAAATCCGCGAGGATGCGACATTGCATCAATACTCGCAACCGAATGAGTAAGGATGTGACATTCCATCGATACTTCCAAGACCATTCAGCAGGGAGGCGACTTTTAGTCGATACTTGCATTTTTTGAAAACCAAAATCGGCTATAAATGCCACAAAACAAACCGGCTATAAATGCCACAAAACAAAACCGGCTATCAATGCCACAAACCAAAACTTGGCTTTAAAAAAAAAAACTCGACTATCAATGCCACAAATGCCACAAAAAATCGGCTCTCATGCCACAAACAAAATCTGGCTCCTATGCCAAAACAATCATTTGACAAAAGATTTTCACAAAATGACAAACTTTTGATCAAATCCCATTTAGCAATTGCTTTCATCAATAAAAGATTTAAGTGAACGTAGGGAAAATAAAAAAAATATCCCATTTAGCAATTGCTTTCATCACAAAATGATTTAATCAAGCGTAGGGAAAACAAAAAAAAGAAGTACCAAAAAATACATGTGGTACAAAAAAAAGTGTTTACAAAAAGCACTACAAAAAGAGAGAGAGAGAGAGAGAGTACAAAAAAAAATACATGTGGTACCAAAAAAAAAGAAAAGAAAAGAAGGATAGTTTCTGCTACAAAAATCAGGAGCTCAACCAAAAATGGTCTCTAGCCAAAATTTGAGCTCCTCAAGCAAACTTTTGGCCTCAGCAGTCAGAGTTTCCAGGGCACGCTTCTTCAGGAACTTGCCATGAGATGCTGGGGTAGGCTGTAACCCTTCTTTCACACCGGGAAGCTTTTCCCGAGCAATTTTCCATTGTTTGTCCTCTTGAAACTTCCTTTCAAGAACTCGATCAGCATCTGCAACCCGGCGAATTAGAGCACTCTCCCTGTCGCGAGCCTCTGTTATAGTAGCCCACTTAGCAGCAACTTGTGCCTTCAAATGCTCAAGACGTTTCCTGGCATCATCGACCTCCCTATCAAGGATGTTAAAGTCATGTGTCAGCCCAATGATGGCTAGCTCTTCTAAGTTCTTCTCTCAGACTAGCTGCTTCCTGCTTTGTGTAGCCTCATTCAAGTCAGATTTAGCCTTATCAGCAGGGTCCAGGAACATCTCCTTGAAGAACTGGTCGTCAGCAAAACCAATGGTCTCAAACCACTTGTCACCTAGTGCAATGATCCTATCAACGATCGCCCTGGCACCTGTGACATCCAGACCAACCTCTTCGGCATCACCAAGAATCTCCTGCATATGCTAGATCATGCCAAATCCGGCATCCAAGTGTCCAGCAAGGAGAGTCTCAATCCAAGAGCTCAGAACCCGCACCACCACCTTCTTCACAAAAAGAAAAGATGGCCCAGCTGAAGATTCGCCCCGCTCCCTCGGTCGACTGCTCATGTCATGCCCCATTGAAAGAGTAACAAAAGAACTCTTTCCAGTTGGAGGTGCTGGGAAAGGAATCTCAGCACGAGGTACCTCCTGTTAGTTTTATGGTCTCAATACCAGCATATGATGTAATAAATTGATTCATTTCTTTATTAATCGAATCTACGGTCAGCCACTTCACACACCAATATACAATTATCAGCTAAGTCAAATCCCCTTATCCACCAGTTGACAACCCTCATCACACCACATACCAGCAACACTAGATTGTCCTTACAACAATGGGATTAGGAAAAATCAAATATATACTAATAAATATTATTAATAAACATAATTAAATAATAAATAAAAATAACTATGCGAATTCTATTCATATAATTCAAATAGTTTAATAAAATCCAAGGGAAAATAAATAAATCTCTATAACTAAAATATCAAATTTCCAAAGCCTTCTACCGGTTTTTCATTATCACAATAAGCCTTCATTAATTCTTGTTAACTAGTCTGTCTGAATAAATAAATACTAAACCTTACAAATGTTGTTAACTAGTTTGTCCAAAAGCTAAATAAATAAAGGCGATTTTGACCGTACAGGGTATAAAATAAAGTATATCTCAAATATGGGTATCGTACAGAGAGCCTTTTTTTTTTTTCAACTTTTACCCTTTTTGTACGATATCGCAAATATTTGCGATATCACATAAACTGAAGAGTCATTATATGAGCTGCTCGCTTTCCCTCATTTTCCCTCCCTTTTTTTTCCTCCGTTTGCAGCAAAAAGCAAGTCGTTTTCCCTCATTGTTTTCATGTGGCTGTCTTCATCTTTCATATCTTTTGTTCATCTAATACAATCAAACAAAAAAATTAAGAATAAATCTCAAAGTATCTCCATGACCATAAGTTTTTGGTATCTCAATGCCCAACCATTTTTAACATAACATTTGACAGAGTATACAAAAAATTCCAAACATGTCCAAATATTGTGTAAGAAGAATCATCCGAATGCCTTTGGAGAAATGAAAGAGCGATTGCTTCATCCTCTTGAGAACCTCCTCTAAAGATGAAGACAACCACAGGAAAATAATGAGGGAAAACGACTTGCTTTTTGCTGCAAACGAAGGAAAAAAAGGGAGGGAAAATGAGCAGCTTATATAATGACTCTTCAGTTTATGCGATATCGCACAAAAAGGATAAAAGTGAAAAAAAAAAAAGAGGCTCTCTGTATGATACCCATATTTAGGATATACTTTTGGTCAACACCATTTCAAGGAATACATGGTATTTTATACCCTGTACGGTCAAAACCCCATAAATAAATAATAACCTTACAAACTTGCTACCGAAGGAAAACCATACATAGTAATGGTAACTCAAAATTTAATTGTCACTTCCAAAAAACTCTCCACACAAGGGGAATCACCTAAATTACATCGGATCCGTCGAGTATTCATCGATCCAAATGGAATCGACCGTCAGATCGAGGGTCAAACGCAACATTTAAAACCCGAAATCTCAATTTGGCATTGGTTTTGTGCCAAATGTACAATCTGCCACATCACACACCACTATACATGCAATTGCCGGCTAAGTCAAATCCCCTCATCAACTAGTTGACAACCCTCATCATATAAATTCCATATACCAGCAGCACTAAAATGCCCTTACCAATGATCAAAATAGCGGTTGTGGTGAGTATAGCGGCCAATGTCCAAAATGTTACGTAGCGGGTGATGCGTAGTAGTGTAGTAATGTGAATTTCTTAAGTTGTCAAAAGCATTCAAATTTTGTGTAGCAATCAATCTTATGTTCTTTTAGTGATTTAAAACCATGTAAGTGTAGAGAAAACTTTAGTAATGTCCATTGAGGAGAAGAAATGAGAAAAATAATGTTTTAAATTAAAACTATTTGGCTTTATTAGGTTTTAAACCGTATGGCCATTGAGGAGAAGAAATGAGAAAAATAATGTTTTAAATTAAAACTATTTAGCTTTATTAGGTTTTAAACCGTAGCGCTGCTATTTTCAAAATAGTGTAGTGGCCTCAACCGTTATTGCCGATAATGCGACAACATGCGGCCTCTACGCTACATTGCGACCACTATTTTAAACCATTTTCCTTACAACAATGGGTTTAGGGAAAATCAAATATACACTAATAAATATTATTAATAACCATAAATTAAATAAATAAATAAAAATAACTACGCGAATTAGATTCAAATAATTTAATAAAATCAAAGGAAAAATAAAAAAAATCTATAACAAAAATAAAATTTCCAAATCCTTCTAATGGATATTACAGTAGGCCTTCATTAAATCTAGTTAACTAGTTTGTCCAAAGACTAAATGAATAAATAATAAACCTTAAAAACTTTGTTAACTAGTTTGTCCAAAAAATAAAGAATAACCTTACAAACTTGCTACCGAAGGATAACGATACTACGTAATGATAACTCAAAATTTAACTATCACTTCCAAAACAACAAAACCTGCTATATATGGCCTCCATAATAACTAAAACAGAAAAAGATATATATATATATATATAGACACACATGTACCACACCATATGACGGTTGAGGGCAACATAATGGGGCGGACAATATAAGCCGCCCGAACTCTCCACACAAGGGGGACTTTGTAAATTACACCAGATCTGTCGAGTTTTCATTGATCCAAATGGAATCGACTGTTGGATTGAGGGTCAAGCCCAACATTCAAAACCCCAAATCTCAATTGGGCTTTGGTTTTGTGCTAAATCTACAGTCAGCCACTTCACAAACCAATATATAGTTGTCAGCCGAGTAAAATTCCCTCATCGGCTAGTTGACACCCATCAGCCGAGTAAAATTCCCTCATTCACATAAATTCCATAGACCATTAGTACTAGAATGTCCTTACAACAATGGGTTTAGGGAAAATCAAATATATACTAATAAATAATTATAAATTAAAGAATTAATTAATTAAAAAAACTACGTGAATAAGATTCCTATAATTCAAATAATTTAATAAAATCCAAGGAAAATAAATAAAATTCTATAACTAAAATATCAAATTTCCAAATCCATCTAGGTGGTTTTGGTTACTAAAATAGGCCTTCATTAAATCTCATTAACTAGTTTGTCCAAACACTAAATAAATAAATAATAACCTTACAAACTTGCTACCGAAGGATAACCATACTCAGTAGTGATAACAAAAAATTTAATTGTCACTTTCAAAACAAGAAAACCTACATATGGCCTCCATGTTAACAAAAATAGAAAAACATTATACTTATCTGTAAGTGCCTAAAAATTACGGACTTTGAATCAGGGATTAAGGCCCCTGTCTTGAGTGGTTTGAATGAAGATGATCGTGGCTCCGGTTAAACCTGAAGAGGAAGAGAATAAAACACGTCAGAGGACCCTGGCTGTGGGCAGCACAAGGCTCTCCGATGCTTAAGTCGGTTCAGGGACTGAATAAGGGAGATGGAGAGAAAATTGCAGAGTAAGTCTATGCGTTATGGGTTGCGTACCTTAGAATGAAGATGGAGACGCTATTTATAGGAGATGGAGATGTCTTGCGTGGGTGAGTTCCAAGATGGGCCTGTCCACTGGCCACTCGAGTGGCCCTGTCCACTCAGCCCACAATTCATTAAATGCTTATCTTACCTACCCATGCCTCATTAAATGCCAATCTTATCGGGCCAGGCGGCGGTTTGACTTTTGGGCCAGGTCCCATCGGGCCTGGCCTGGAGCCATGCTTTGGGGGCGTTCGTGCCCTATGTACGCCGTTTTGTCAGGAATGATGAGTCGCAGGGCACGCCTTAGCACGTGCCTCCATCCTGTCAACAGTCCCATCGGCGTCTGTCAAATCTGCCGTGCCGAGGTCGGTGTACAATGTCCCGTGCCACCTGACCTAGGGGATGCTCATCTCGGCGAGTGCCGCGAACCTTTATCCGCGGTCCGTCCTGGCCGAGTGGAGGTATAATTAAGCTGTCTTAAGACCGGGACTTGCTCTGATCTCGGCTTAGTGAAAATATCCCCACACAATTGCCCCCCCCAGCTTTTGAGCTCTTAGAGTATCCCTACTCTTTGAGGTCCGAAGCTGACAAGGACTTGTAGAAGGAATGCCGAGATGTGGCGTGCAGCGATGCCCCTGTGTCCGGACCCGGAGGAAGCCCAAATGGCTTTATGGTTTTGAAATCCCATTTAATGCCGCGCAGCCCCTGCGCCCTTATCTCTATCCGCTGTCGCTTCGGTGTCTGAGGCATTAAATGGCGCATGGAAAACAGGCTGGCGCTTCCACGTGTCTACTTTGGTTTGGCTGGCCCATCTTTTCATGGCGGTGAGCGCAGCGAAAAGACGCGCCTTCTTTGAAATTCGAAAAGGCGCCATGATTAGGCGCTCTATCTTTAGCTATAAGTAGGGGGCGCCCCTTTTTCTTCTTCTTCCTTCCTTATCTTTGCTTTCCAGAACTCTCTTTCGCTGTTCTGCTTTCGCTTCCAGAGCTTTCTTCTCCGTTTTCGCTTTCGCCTCCAGAGCTCCCTTCTCCCCTCCCTGCTTTCGTCTCCCTGAATGAGAGGGACTGCTGCAGAGATTTCCCAAACTTGTCGCCGGAGGGAGGTGCTGCTAGGGTTCTGCTCTTGCTGACCTGACCGTCATTCTGCTGTTGGCCTTTTCGTAAGTCTTCTTCCCTTCATTCTTGTTTCATCCTATTTCTTCCTGTTTCTTAGGGCTCTGTCTAGGATTTTCCTTTGCTTCCAGCGTATTCTTTCCTCCTTCTAGTTTTTTCATTTGAGAGATGGGCATTTATAGTCACTGGATAGAGTCTGAGAGAGGGTTAGCCGACCTTAGGGTTAGGTATAACATACCGGATGGGGTCCAAGTCATGGCGACCCCTCCTGTTGCCCATATTCTTGGTGACTTTTACGGCGGCTGGATGCCGTTCCCCCTAGTAGCCGTAATCGAGGGCGGGGTTAGGTTTCTCCTTCGCCCTCTGCTTAGGGAATGTCTCAGGGCGTGGAACCTCTGCCCCTGCCAACTGATGCCCAACAGTTTCAAGATTGTAATGGGCACGGACGCGCTCAATACAATTCTGGGCATTGGTCTCGGCGTCCACGATATCGAGGACGCCTATGACATTTACAAATCCGGGAAGGATATGTATTACCTCCGCATCAAGCTGGGTCGGAGGCCGTTTGTACAAGCCCTGGAGGATTCTAATAAATATGCCAGGGACGACCGTCTGATGGTCGCGGGCAACTGGGAGTTCAGTGATGACGAGCCCATTACGGAGAGATTTTTCAAGATTCCCCGTCACTTCGGCACCCCTCCAAGTAATTACAGTCTTAGCACGCCTCTTTATTTCTTCTGTTCCTTCGTATTTCCAGGCTCATGCTCTTTGTTTGCTCTGAGGTGCTCGTCAGAGGAGAGCGACTGCAGGCCGGGATGGCTGGAAGCTAAACAAGTCTTGGATCTGGGCCCTGGAGAGCTACCACGGCCACGAGGACAGGTCGGCGTGGAAGCTGCTGGGGTACGAGCCCAGGTGTCGCGACCCCGGACCGGGAAACTAGGGGAAAAGAGAGGATCCGGGTCCGGGAATCGGGACATAGGTGGGGTGATGCCGCACCACGTGCATCTCTTTGGCTAATCCGCACACGGAATTAAAAGAATATTTATCCGTGCACGTGATTTCCCACAGGGTTCCGCGGTGAGGATTATCTTTACACATCATCTCACATATAACCATATCAAACATATTCTCAAGATTGTGGAAGCGTGTAGCAAACCATATTAGTACTATTCAATTCCATAAGCAAGACTGATTTATGATTAACATAACAAGATATCAGAATGAGCAATGATCATAAGCATATTTCTCCAAAAGTAAAGTTAAGTATATTTACAAAATATCAGTTGATTAATGCCCCAAAATAACGGTCAACAAAGACCGTACAACCAAATGAAACCTAAAACAAAGATATTATAATTCCCAAAGTGTATCGTTCTCAAGGCAAGGCCGAATGTCTACATGACATCATCGGCTTGCCACTCAATCACTCGTTGCGGTTCACCGACCGCCTCCTCCGGCTCCTCCTCAATGGCAATAAGCTCGGGACCTGAGTACCAAAATAAATGGATCAGACACGACGGTCTGGCAGGTGGGTGAAAAGATATAACAATAATAAAATAATGATACTATGCAAGAGTTAAGGAAAACCTGCGTATAAATAATGAATTTCATAAGAGATAATGCATCATTTGTTAAATAACCACATGGACGATATAAAACAGTAGAGGTACCAAGGATAAGGAAATATCAAGATGGCAACCCACACAAAGCTATATCCTCTCTCACCGAAGTGAAGAGAGCGCATACCCTAACAGGATCATTGACCTCAGTCACACGAGGTGAGGAGGGACAATGATAAATACTATAATATACATATATATATATACTCTGCGGGACCACGGTAGCGAACCGGGTAAAAACTCTGCACATTCCAGACTGCAGCTGACTATCAGGAGGGGAAGGAACCCCAAGTCGGTGGATCAAACCGACGAGGTCGTCCCAGCTCAGTGGTGCCGACTCATAGGTCAAATACGATAAATCAAATCACATACACAGTAAGAAACGGGGTGCCAAGATGCACAAAATACACATTCACCTCAAGTTGACATATACCGGTTAGCAAAAGCTAAGCACATCTCTTCTCGTACTCTTGAAATAGTCCAGTCGTATCATATGGGTTGAAATCCCAAAATAGGAGTTTGGTTGAAAATCGAATACAATTAGTTTTCCATACCTTTACAGGTTAACAATGGGGTTTCTAGAATTGAATCAGTGCGAATAAGGTCCCGTATGTCAATCATGATGAAATTTTGGTACTCTTTAAGAGTTAAGGACATTCCGGGTCCTTATACACATTGGTCAATCTAGAAAATCTCATAGGATCTCCATGATGAGTGTCCCCTTCCTCTGGACTTCACGTAATGCCTTACAAGTCCCGAAATAATAATGGGGCTCCAAATAATACCTCCCCACTACAACCCTTTGCAATTTACCCAATTCATTCATGGGTTTAAATGCATCCTTATAGGTTCAATGCCTTCAAATAAGAAGATAAGGGATAGAGCTGAATTGGACTTGAGTATGGGCTTGGAATGAATCTGGAAAATAGTCCCACAATTCTCCCATTTTACAGTTCATCTCATTTCAGTCCGATCGATCGGGCTCCTTGGCCGATCGATCGGTCCTGAATTGCTTCCAGTTATTTACAGTCCGATCGATCGGACCTGATGGGCGATCGATCGGTCCTGGAAACCCTCTCAGTTATTTACAGTCCGATCGATCGGACCTGATGGGCGATCGATCGGTCCTGAAAACCCTCTCAGTTATTTACAGTCCGATCGATCGGACCTGATGGGCGATCGATCGGTCCTGAAAACCCTCTCAGTTATTTACAGTCCGATCGATCGGACCTGATGGGCGATCGATCGGTCCTGAAAACCCTCTCAGTTATTTACAGCCCGATCGATCGGACCTGATGGGCGATCGATCGGTCCTGTAACGAATCTCAACCCATTTGGTTGAATTCTTCTCTTGTCCAACTCCTATCCATTTCCTTTCTTTCCCCTTCTTCCATACATATCTTCACGAATAATTGGGCTATTCCTTGACCACATTATCTCATCAAATCATCATTCAAAATCAATAAGACTAAACCATCAAACATGATAAATCATTAAAACCATTAATGAAGACAAATCAAGATCTTTGCAGAAAACATGATAAAACACATGAGAATCATTTCATCCACTTGCCTTGGGTCCAATTGCAAATCAAATTGAGCTCTAATCACCTCTTAGGCCCCCAATCAAACACCTATACACAAAACCCCCAAATCCAAACCCTAGATTATCAAAATCCAATTAAAACAAGACGGAATCTTCCAATAATTGAAATGGAGTTTCCCTAGGGCTAAACAAACAAGATTATAAAACTTTTAGGAAGATCACTTACAAGGAAGTTCTTCAAAAAGCAAGGTGTTGTCCAAAGCAAGTTTTGGAGTGGGCGGTTTTCTTCAAAAATGGTGTCAAGATGAAGCCCTTGAGATGAGGAAGAAGATTGTAGCCTCTAATTTTCCATTAGCACTAGCTTAGTGGGGGATTGAAGATGAAGAAGCAAGAAAAAGGTAAGGGAAAACCTTTAGGGCTGGGATTTCTCTTCTCCTCTAGGGTTTTTTTGCCAGAAATGGGAAAAAGAAGAAGAAGCTTTCTATATATAGTAAGTGGGAGTGGGGCCCACGACTTAAAAGACTTCTCGGGCTCAAAACATGGTTTTCGGGGCTTCAAACGAATTCGACGAAGAAGACAAAGTTGCTCGGCAAAATTTCTAGTCTCCAAAAAGTATATATTTTGCACATTTTGGTGACATTGAAATCGGTGCCCAGATTTTGGGTAAAAAGACCATTTTGCCCTCAATTAGTGAAAAATTGGGTTTAAGGTCCTCGAATGGAAACGATGTCAACATGAAAGTTGTAGGGATTAACAAGATAAGTCCAATGGGGTTAAAAACACGATTCTTGAAAATCATCGGTAAACCCCCAATCTCACGCAATTCGTAATAAGAACCCCCAAAGGGTCCCACGAATCAAAAGGCTCTCCAAATTCCCCAAAGCTATCATAAAAGCTATTCAAATCCCCAACTAATCCAAAACCACTAAACACACTTAAAACTAAAACACAACTTAATCAACTCTAAACGAGGTCTCTCGGGTCGGGGTCTTACATCCTCCACCCCTTAGGACATTTGGTCCTCCAAATGGAAATTAAAACTCACCTCCGGAAGGAGATGTGGGTACTTCTTCTGAACTTGATCCCGTAATTCCCAAGTTGCTTCTTCCGGTCCATGATTCTCCCAAAGTACCTTGACCCACTGAATAGTCCGAGTTCTCAATTCTTGCGCCTTGGTGTCAATGATCTGCTTAGGCTTCTCAACATAGGTCGCATCTTCTCGAATTTCTAACGGCTCATAACGGAGTATGTGTAGTCTGTCGGGAACGTACTTCTTCAACATAGACACATGAAACACATTGTGTACGCCGGAGAGTTCGGGTGGTAAGGCTAACCTGTAAGCCACATCACCAATCCTACTCACAATGTCGTACGGTCCAATGTATCTTCTAGACAATTTTCCCTTCTGTCCAAACCTCAAAGTTCCACGAGTGGGTGACACTTTCAAGAAAACCTTATCTCCTTCTTTGAATTGTAAATCCCTTCTGTGGGAGTCTGCATAACTCTTCTGTCTACTCTGAGCCACTTTCAGACGTTCTTGGATCAACTTGACCTTGTCACTTGTCTCACTAACAATGGTCGGTCCATGGAAACTGCGAGTACCAACTTCTTCCCAACAAACAGGTGTTCTACACCTTCTGCCATACAAAGCCTCAAAAGGTGCCATACCGATACTCGAGTGGAAACTGTTGTTGTAAGCGAACTCACACAACGGTAAGGCTTCATCCCACTGAGTCTTGAAATCTAACACACAAGCTCGTAGCATATCCTCAAGTGTCTGAATCGTCCTCTCTGACTGGCCATCGGTCTGTGGGTGATAGGCTGTGCTGAACTGTAGCTTCGTACCCATAGACTCATGCAGTGTCTTCCAAAATCTTGAGACAAATCTGCTGTCTCTATCGGATGTGATGTAAACTGGCTGTCCATGACGACTGACAATCTCTGTGACAAACAACTGTGCCAAAGGTAACATATGCATCTTCTTCCCAGTCTTCATCGGTAGGAAATGAGCTGACTTGGTGAGACGGTCCACTATGACCCAAATAGCATCATTGCCCTTACTAGTCTTCGGTAAACCCGATATGAAGTCCATGGTAATATGCTCCCATTTCCATTCCGGAATCTCTAATGGTCGTAGTAACCCTGGAGGCTTCTGGTGTTCTGCCTTGATCAACTGACATGTCATACAACGAGAGACGAAGGCTGCTATCTCTCTCTTCATGTTATTCCACCAAAATCTGCCCTTCAAATTCTGGTACATCTTCGTACTGCCCGGGTGTATGGAATACTTGGTATTGTGAGCCTCAGACATGATATCATTCCTCAAGTCCTCCAAGTTAGGCACAAAGAGACGGTCTCGGTAATACAAAACTCCATTTACAACACGAAAATCCAGGCGATCTGCTATATGTTCTGAAATCTTAGCCAACTCTGGGTCTTGCAACTGACTCTCTTTGATCTTCTGAATGAACGAAGGCTCTGACACTGACATGTTTGCTAACATGACACCCTCTCTTAGTGGATGAGATTCTACTCCCAACTCTTCCAACTGTTGTACCACATAAGTCCCCCGAAGACTTGCCATGCTCACTGACTTTCTGCTCAAGGCATCTGCAACTACATTCGCTTTTCCCGGGTGATACTTGATTGGAAAATCATAGTCTTTAATATATTCCATCCATCTCCTCTGCCTCATGTTCAACTCCTTCTGAGAAAACAAGTACTGTAGGCTACGGTGATCGGAGTGAACCTCAAACTTCTCTCCATAGAGGTAGTGTCTCCACATCTTCAAAGCTAAAACAACTGCTGCCAGCTCGAGGTCATGTGTTGCATAGTTCTTCTCATGATCTTTCAGCTGCCGGGACCCATATGCAACTACCTTCCCATCTTGCATTAACACGCATCCAAGTCCAACATTGGAAGCATCGGTAAAAAATGGTAAAACCGCCGCTCCCAGATGGCAAAGTAAGGACTGGGGCTGTAGTCAATCTCTTCTTTAGCTCTTGGAAACTAGCTTCACACTTGTCCGTCCAAACATATGGTGCATTCTTCCTTGTCAACTTCGTCAAAGGTGACGCAATCGACGAAAATCCTTGCACAAACCTCCGATAATATCCTGCTAATCCAAGAAAACTCCTGATTTCTGATGCGTTCTTCGGTCTAGCCCAATTCATGATTGCCTCAATCTTGGACGGGTCCACTGATAATCCTTCTTTGGAGATGATATGACCCAAAAATGTGACTTGGTCCAACCAAAATTCACACTTACTAAGTTTTGCAAACAACTGATTCTTCCTCAAAAGCTGGAGTGTTATCCTCAAATGTTCTTCGTGCTCTTCTTTGGTCTTGGAATACACTAAAATATCATCAATAAACACCACTGTAGACTGATCCAAATACTCCGCAAATATTTTGTTCATCAATGCCATGAAAACTGCCGGTGCATTAGTCAAACCAAATGGCATCACTAGAAACTCATAGTGTCCATATCTTGTCCGAAAGGCTGTTTTTGACACATCTGAATCTCTAACTCTCAACTGATGGTAGCCTGACCTCAAATCAATCTTCGAAAAGTAAGCAGCTCCTTGCAACTGATCAAACAATTCATCTATCCTTGGCAATGGATATTTGTTTTTGATGGTCACTTGGTTCAATCTTCTATAGTCAATACACATTCTCATGGAACCATCCTTCTTCCTCACAAACAAAACTGGTGCTCCCCACGGTGACACACTAGGTCTCACAAAACCTTTGTCCAAAAGTTCTTGCAATTGCATCTTCAACTCTCCCAATTCTGCCGGGGCCATTCTGTAGGGTGCGATAAATATCGGAGCGGTCCCCGGTAACAACTCAATAGTGAAGTCTATCTTTCTAATGGGTGGCAATCATGGTATCTCCTCCGGGAACACATCCGGAAACTCACAAAAAATTGGGATCTCCTCCACCCCTTGGGACCGTTTATCCTCCGTGATAAACGCCAAATAACCCTCACAACCACTTTTCAGAAGTCTATCAGCCTTCAATGCTGAAATAAATCCTGCACCAGAATTACTCCTCTCTCCCTGAAACAACACCCCTGCTTGGGTCTCCTCTAACTTAAAAGTTAGGGTTTTATGGAAACAATCCATAGTAGCATGGTATCCTGCTAACCAATCCATCCCTAGGATGACATCAAAATCCTGCATCTCCAACAAAATGAGATCTGCCGGTAATACTACTTCTCCTATCATGACTGGACAACTAGGGTAAAAAGTTCTACAAACAACTTCCTTACCTAAAGGGGTAGTCACAGTCAAAATGAAACTCAACTCTCTAGCATGCATATCAATCAACTTAGCAAATTTTGGAGATAGAAATGAGTGAGTAGAGCCAGGGTCAAACAAAACCTTAGCATCAAAACCACAGACGAGAAGTGTACCTTCCACTACATTGCCTTCAGCCTCTGCATCAGCTCTATTGACAGCATAGAGTTGTGCCCTTTGTTGTGGCCTGTTCTGTCCTTGCTGTTGCCTGCCTTGTGGTGCATTCCTGTTCTGATTCTGAGGACGCTGATTCTGATTTTGATTCTGCCCTTGCTGATGGGCCTGTTGTTACTGTTGTTGCTGTGGCCTAAACTGTTGCTGAGGTGCCTGTTGTTGTAGTGGCCTTGCTTGATTCTGAACTACTAACGCATTCTGAGGTGGTGCCTGACGCTGTACTCCCTGCTGCTGTCTATTCTGTCTATCTGGCCTTGGGCAATCCCTCATCTGGTGGTCCAATGAACCACATCTAAAACATGCCCCTGTGATAGAACGACATTGGGCATTCCCATGATATTTTCCACAATGGATACAAACTCCTTGATTCTGTGCATTCTGCTCTTGTCTTGGCCTCTTGTTCTGATTGTTCCTTTGTTGATAGTTTTGCTGCTGGCCTTGACCCTTTCCTTGGTTCTTGACGATCTTGTGGTGGAAGTTCTCAAATTTGTATGCTCTCTTGACAGCTTCTTCAAAGGTAACGGGTGGTACAACCCCGGTAGCATCCCTCTCAATAATCGGGTGAAGTCCCTCAAGGAACTTGGTTATCTTCTTCTCCTCTGTGTCTACTAACTCCGGTGCATACCTTGACAATCTCTCAAATTTGGTGAGGTATTCGAGGACTGTCATGTTTCCTTGCACAAGTTGCTGAAATTCTACTGCCTTTTGTCTCTTGACATGTGTAGGTACATATTTCTCTCCAAACTGTCTCTTGAAGCTAGGCCAAGCTTCTGCATCAGCCATTGTCCTGTATTCTGCCTTGACGGTCTTCCACCAAATATCTGCTAAACCCACAAACATAGAGGCTGCAAGCTGTACACGTTCTACACCGGTACATATGAATATCTCAAATATGTTTTCGGTGTGCTCAAGCCAATCATCTGCTGCCATTGGATCCTCAGTCCCCAAAAATTCTTTCGGTCCTCTCTTCCTGAACCGCTCATACAACACATTAGGATCATTCCCTCTAATATTCACCGGACCAGGTGGTGCAACTGGGATTGGTTCCGGTCTCCTCTCCAATATCCCCAACAACTGTGCCTGCATTTGAGCTATCTCCCTAGCATGATCCTCGTCTTTCTTAAGCATCTGTTCTTGCAATCTGGTCTGTGTCTCATATGCTTGTGCTTGGAGCCTAGCCTGATTCTCATTGGCCTGGCGTTGTTGGTCTATCATAGCCTGCATCATCTGTTGGAATTGGTTCTGCATGTTGTTGTCTTGTGGTTCCTCTCCAATAGGCTCTGTATTCTCACTGTTACTGGCAACGTGATTACTGTTTGTAGTTCTTTTGCGAGGTGGCATAACGCTGCAAAACAAATTGTTAGCACATATAAATCAAGTACAGGGTGGTCACACATTGCTCACACGATTCTATCTAACGAATCCTCGCCACGTACTTAAGATTTCTAGTTTCTTTTAATTGCCTGAAACATGTCCCGCTCTGATACCAGTCCTGTCGCGACCCCGGACCGGGAAACTAGGGGAAAAGAGAGGATCCGGGTCCGGGAATCGGGACAGTGGGTGGGGTGATGCCGCGCCACGTGCATCTCTTTGGCTAAACCGCACACGAAATTAAAAGAATATTTATCCGTGCACGTGATTTCCCACAGGGTTCCGCGGTGAGGATTATCTTTACACATCATCTCACATATAACCATATCAAACATATTCTCAAGATTGCGGAAGCGTGTAGCAAACCATATTAATACTATTCAATTCCATAAGTAAGACTGATTGATGATTAACATAACAAGATATCAGAATGAGAAATGATCATAAGCATATTTTCCCCAAAAGTGAAGTTAAGTATATTTACAAAATATCAGTTGATTAATGCCCCAAAATAACGGTCAACAAAGACCGTACAACCAAATGAAATCTAAAACAAAGATATTATAATTCCCAAAGTGTATCGTTCTCAAGGCAAGGCCGAATGTCTACATGACATCATCGGCTTGCCACTCAATCACTCGTTGCGGTTCACCGACCACCTCCTCCGGCTCCTCCTCAATGGCAATAAGCTCGGGACCTGAGTCCCAAAATAAATGGATCAGACACGACGGTCTGGCAGGTGGGTGAAAAGATATAACAATAATAAAATAATGATACTATGCAAGAGTTAAGGAAAACCTGCGTATAAATAATGAATTTCATAAGAGATAATGCATCATTTGTTAAATAACCACATGGACGATATAAAACAGTAGAGGTACCAAGGATAAGGAAATATCAAGATGGCAACCCACACAAAGCTATATCCTCTCTCACCGAAGTGAAGAGAGCGCATACCCTAACAGGATCATTGACCTCAGTCACACGAGGTGAGGAGGGACAATGATAAATACTATAATATACATATATATATATATACTCTGCGGGACCACGGTAGCGAACCGGGTAAAAACTCTGCACATTCCAGACTGCAGCTGACTATCAGGAGGGGAAGGAACCCCAAGTCGGTGGATCAAACCGACGAGGTCGTCCCAGCTCAGTGGTGCCGACTCATAGGTCAAATACGATAAATCAAATCACATACACAGTAAGAAACGGGGTGCCAAGATGCACAAAATACACATTCACCTCAAGTTGACATATACCGGTTAGCAAAAGCTAAGCACATCTTTTCTCGTACTCTTGAAATAGTCCAGTCGTATCATATGGGTTGAAATCCCAAAATAGGAGTTTGGTTGAAAATCGAATACAATTAGTTTTCCATACCTTTACAGGTTAACAATGGGGTTTCTAGAATTGAATCAGTGCGAATAAGGTCCCGTATGTCAATCATGATGAAATTTTGGTACTCTTTAAGAGTTAAGGACATTCCGGGTCCTTATACACATTGGTCAATCTAGAAAATCTCATAGGATCTCCATGATGAGTGTCCCCTTCCTCTGGACTTCACGTAATGCCTTACAAGTCCCTAAATAATAATGGGGCTCCAAATAATACCTCCCCACTACAACCCTTTGCAATTTACCCAATTCATTCATGGGTTTAAATGCATCCTTAAAGGTTCAATGCCTTCAAATAAGAAGATAAGGGATAGAGCTGAATTGGACTTGAGTATGGGCTTGGAATGAATCTGGAAAATAGTCCCACAATTCTCCCATTTTACAGTTAATCTCATTTCAGTCTGATCGATCGGGCTCCTTGGCCGATCGATCGGTCCTGAATTGCTTCCAGTTATTTACAGTCCGATCGATCGGACCTGATGGGCGATCGATCGGTCCTGGAAACCCTCTCAGTTATTTACAGTCCGATTGATCGGACCTGATGGGCGATCGATCGGTCCTGAAAACCCTCTCAGTTATTTACAGTCCGATCGATCGGACCTGATGGGCGATCGATCGGTCCTGCAAACCCTCTCAGTTATTTACAGTCCGATCGATCGGACCTGATGGGCGATCGATCGGTCCTGAAAACCCTCTCAGTTATTTACAGTCCGATCGATCGGACCTGATGGGCGATCGATCGGTCCTGTAACGAATCTCAACCCATTTGGTTGAATTCTTCTCTTGTCCAACTCCTATCCATTTCCTTTCTTTCCCCTTCTTCCATACATATCTTCACGAATAATTGGGCTATTCCTTGACCACATTATCTCATCAAATCATCATTCAAAATCAATAAGACTAAACCATCAAACATGATAAATCATTAAAACCATTAATGAAGACAAATCAAGATCTTTGCAGAAAACATGATAAAACACATGAGAATCATTTCATCCACTTGCCTTGGGTCCAATTGCAAATCAAATTGAGCTCTAATCACCTCTTAGGCCCCCAATCAAACACCTATACACAAAACCCCCAAATCCAAACCCTAGATTATCAAAATCCAATTAAAACAAGACGGAATCTTCCAATAATTGAAATGGAGTTTCCCTAGGGCTAAACAAACAAGATTATAAAACTTTTAGGAAGATCACTTACAAGGAAGTTCTTCAAAAAGCAAGGTGTTGTCCAAAGCAAGTTTTGGAGTGGGCGGTTTTCTTCAAAAATGGTGTCAAGATGAAGCCCTTGAGATGAGGAAGAAGATTGTAGCCTCTAATTTTCCATTAGCACTAGTTTAGTGGGGGATTGAAGATGAAGAGGCAAGAAAAAGGGTAAGGGAAAACCCTTAGGGCTGGGATTTCTCTCCTCCTCTAGGGTTTTTGCCAGAAATGGGAAAAAGAAGAAGAAGCTTTCTATATATAGTAAGTGGGAGTGGGGCCCACGACTTAAAAGACTTCTCGGGCTCAAAACATGGTTTTCGGGGCTTCAAACGAATTCGACGAAGAAGACAAAGTTGCTCGGCAAAATTTCTAGTTTCCAAAAAGTATATATTTTGCACATTTTGGTGACATTGAAATCGGTGCCCAGATTTTGGGTAAAAAGACCATTTTGCCCTCAATTAGTGAAAAATTGGGTTTAAGTTCCTCGAATGGAAACGATGTCAACATGAAAGTTGTAGGGATTAACAAGATAAGTCCAATGGAGTTAAAAACACGATTCTTGGAAATCATCGGTAAACCCCCAATCTCACGCAATTCGTAATAAGAACCCCCAAAGGGTCCCACGAATCAAAAGGCTCTCCAAATTCCCCAAAGCTATCATAAAAGCTATTCAAATCCCCAACTAATCCAAAACCACTAAACACACTTAAAACTAAAACACAACTTAATCAACTCTAAACGAGGTCTCTCGGGTCGGGGTCTTACACCAGGTACCGTGGCTACAGGAACAAGAAGCATATCGCTCACCGCACGCAAGCCACGGCGGAGGTAGAGGAGGAAGGTAGAGGGGAGGAAGAGCAGACCGCGACTGACTCTGAGGGCCGTGCCGCATCCAACTTTGAGACGTCCACCTCGGGGTCCGAGGAGGACAACACCGAGACGATCGGTAGGGTTGTCTTGTCATCAGAGAGTGATTCGGAAGAAGCGATGGAGAGGACCCGCCCGAATCCAGTCTTCAAAAACCTTAAGGCCCTGCACGTGGGAGGCAGAGGTCGGGGCGCTGCGTCTTCTTCCCGCGCGCCTTCTTCGTCGAGCGCACCTTCGTCTTCCATCGCGGCTCCTCCTGCGCGGACGCCGATGCCGCTCGCCGTGACCGGGACCGGCACTCCCGTGGTCGCCTCCCCCCTGGCCACGCAGGGGGACGACCAGGCCAGGAAAAGGGCTAGGGTCGAAGGCTCGGCGGGGGAGTCTTCGGCAGCCGGAATGGCAACGCGGGCTTCTCCTGCCCCCTGGAGGCCGAGCTTCATGCTCCAGCCCGGGAGACCAATGACGGTGGAGGACCGTCTCTCCGGAGGGCCACTGGTGATTGCCTGCTTTGGCAGTGCCTGCGCCCTGCCGCGGGACATTGAGAAGTACGACGAGATGGACGACATCTCTTTGCTGGCCTCGCAGATGAAGGCGAGCTTGAGCGTAAGTACACCCTCCTCTAACCCTTTATTTTTCTTTTGACTATAGCTCTTGCTCATTGGTGTTTTGATTTTCTTTGCAGATTGTGTAAATGGCATAGGTCTCGGTGCAGCGAGTCCAGAAGTGCCATACCGAGCTCAAGCGGATCCAGGCCAACTGTGAGCAGCACAGGAAGACCTTGGAGGAGGGTGAGGCGAGGGTGAGGGAGTATGAAGAGACGCACCGATCCCTCTTCGCCGAGCTTGACAAGATGAAGTCGGATTTTTACTTCGTCAAGAGGAGGGAAGCCGAGCTGGAGAGGAGGATCGCCGACTTAGAGAGGCAGAAAGCTAAACTTGAGTTCAGAAATCAAGCCAAGGTCAGCGCTGCCTTCTAGGATGGCGTCGACGTGGCGGGCGAGGAGTATGCGGCGCAGGTCGACGACATACGAGTCTCGTCCTGGGAGATGGGGTGGAAGGCAGCTCTTGAGAAGGCGGGGGTCCCCAGTGATCACCCGGCGTTCGTGAGTCCGGATGAGTATCCGCGCCCATGAACTGAGTCGACCACTGCGGCTGAGCCGGAACCAGAACTCCCCTCATCTGTGACTGAGGTGCCTGTTGCTGCTGCGACTCCGGCCGTGGCCTCCACTTCTGAAGCCCCTCCTACCGCCGCGACTCCTACTACGGATGGCGTCGCGCCTGCTGCGTGAAGCCTCCTTTGCCTTTGATTTCCTCTTTTTGATGTAATTTCTGTTCAGGTGCATTGCGCCCTTTATGTAGAAAGCTGCCAGTTTTAATGTAATGGAACTTTATTACTTTGAATGAAAGCCTTCCTTTGTGTCTATTCTGTATTTCTCTTTTCTTTGCACTTTTGTTCGATCTGAATGTGCCAAGTGTTTCGCTTCGGCTATATGACCGAGCTCCCCACATCTTGGAAACCCGTGATCGATTAGCCGCGTTTAGTAGCTGTAGCTTTTAGAATGCGATGTAGGGCCCTCAGGGCACTGAGTGTTTTGATGGCGAGTGAATGGTGTTACCAAAAAGTAGAAAGAAAATTTTGTACAAGTATATGAGCTCGGTAGTGCCGAGCTGCCTTAGTCCGGGATCAAATTGTTTAGGATAGTAGCCCAGCGACTAGGTGTGCAAATAAGGCGATCCCCCTGGCTCTTCACCAGGGGCCGTGCTAGCTATCTGGCGCGAGGGCCGAGATGCGCTTATCGCACGAGTGGAGATGTCCCCCTGGCTCTTCACCAGGGGCCGTGCTGGCTATCTGGCGCGAGGGCCGAGATGCGCTTATCGCACGAATGGAGATGTCCCCCTGGCTCTTCACCAGGGGCCGTGCTGGCTATCTGGCGCGAGGGCCGAGATGCGCTTGTCGCACGAATGGAGATGTTTCTGCCGAGCTGGAGTGGGCGAAGTCATTCCTTCGCCGATTTTATTTCTGAAGCTAGGATGACCTGCGCACTGCTGCCGAGCTGGGGAATTGCGGTATTGCCGCGGTCCTTGACTTAGAAAAGCAAGACAAACTTCTGAGAGGAAATGTTCTTCATTGATTTGCATAAACTGAGTACATTTCAAAAGTAAATTTTTTTGAGGTGTGAGGCGTTCCATGGCCATGGCAGTAGCTTTCCATCCATATCCTCGAGTTTGTATGCGGACCGGCCAACAGTCGAGACTACCTTGAATGGGCCGCGCCAGTTTGGAGCCAACTTGCCTTGGTTCGGGTCCTTGTCCGCAGGCAGTGCTTTCTTCAGGACCAGTTCTCCAATGGAGAACTTCCTTTCCCGAACTCTCTGATTGTAGTCTCTTGCGAGCCGTTGCTGATAGGCTGCTAAACGGATGGACGCCGCTTCTCTACGCTCTTCGGACAGATCCAATCCCAGGGTCAGGTTCTTCTCATTTTGACTTTGGTCAAAAAGTTCGGACCTGAGCGTTGGAAGGCCGATCTCAAGAGGGATCACGGCCTCCATTCCATATGCCAAGGAGAATGGAGTTTCCGAAGTGGAATGCCTCGGGGTAGTCCTGTATGCCCACAGAACACTGGGTAACTCTTCCACCCATCTCCCTTTGGCCCCGTCGAGTCTCTTTTTGAGTCCATCAAGGACCACTTTGTTTGAGATCTCGGCTTGGCCGTTGCTCTGGGGATAGGCTGGAGTCGAGTAATGGTTCCTGATGCCGAGCTCCTTGCAGAAGTTTTTGAAGAGGCTGGAGTCGAATTGGGTCCCGTTGTTCTTCCATACGAAGTTTTTGGAGTCCCGTTCAGTGATGGAAGATAATGCTTCTGCCTCTATCCACTTGGTGAAATAATCAGTGGCCACTATCAGCCACCTCTTATTCCCTAGAGCTCGATGGAGAGGTCCTACGATGTCCAACCCCCATTGGGCAAAGGGCCACGTGCTGGAGAGTGGGCTTAGATCCTGTGCAGGTTGATGGAGGTTATGCCAGAATCTCTGGCACTTCTCGCATTTCATAGCGTACATCTGCGCGTCCTTCTGCATGTATGGCCACCAGTATCCTTGGTTTATAGCCCGGTATGCTAGTGACCTTCCTCCGATGTGACTTCCGTAGATGCCTTCATGTATCTCGTAGAGGAAGTCTTCAACTCGGCTCGGGTGGACGCACTGGAGATAAGGACCTGTGAAGGACTTTCTGTACAGTTTTCCTTCGGAGAGAGCCAGAATCGGGCTGCCCTTAGCCTGATTTTGTGAGCTTGAGCTTTGTCCTCGGGGAGTTGGTCGTCTTTGAGGTACGCGATGATGGGATCCATCCAACTGGGCCCGAGATCGATGCACATGACTTGCCGTGGTGGGCGGAGCTCTATACTTGGTGATGTCAGTGAGCCTACTTCCACAGTTCTCTTTCTCCTAGCTTTGACGGCGGAAGCTAGGTTGGCGAGTGCGTCGGCGTGTGAGTTAGAATCTCTGCCAATCTGCCTGACTTCTGCTTCCGGGAATTGAGAGAGGAGCTTCTTGGCGAGGATCAAATAGGCCGCCATTCTATCGTCACTAGCCTGGTAATCTCCAGTGAGCTGGCTTGTCACCAACCGTGAGTCACTGAAGACCACCAGTTGTTGAGCTCCGAGAATCTTGGCGCTGTTCAGCCCTTCTAGCAATACTTCGTACTCCGCCTCATTGTTTGATGCTCTGAAGTCAAGTGTCAGGGCCTGCTCAATGACCAACCCTTCTGGAGACTGGAGAACTACGCCGACGCCAGCCCTCCTAGAGGTAGAAGACCCGTCAACGAAGACCTTCCAAGCTGAATCACGAAACGTATTCCGAGATTGCTTGTAATCAGTCCCTGAGACTAAGTCATCACGCCTTCTGCCCCCCAGTTCGGGGTCGAGTGGGCTCGGCGTCGAACTCGGTGAAGTGAACTCCACGATGAAATCGGCGAAAATCTGCGCTTTGATCGCCGTCCTGGGTTGGTACCGGATGTCGTATTGTCCCAGCTCCACGACCCATCTTGAAACTCGGCCGGAGAAGTCGGCTTTCCGAAAAACCGACTTGAGCAGGTGCTCAGTAACCACCACTATCGTGTGGGCCTGGAAATAGTGTGAGAGCTTTCGAGAGGCACTGACGAGGGCCAGTGCGAGCTTCTCCATCTGCCGGTATCTGGTCTCAGCGTCGAGGAGGATCTTGCTTGTGTAGTAAATGGGCTTCTGCTGCCCTTCATCTTCCCTGACTAGTACTGAGCTCACAGCATGATCCGAGACCGCCAAGTACAAATACAGTGCTTCTCCTTTCTTCGGAGTCGACAGCAATGGAGGTGAGGCCAGGTAAGCTTTGAGCTATTGGAGAGCCGAGTCGCACTCCGGGGTCCATTCGAACTTCAGGTTCTTCTTCAGTAGCTGAAAGAAAGGACGGCATTTGTCAGCGGACATGCTGATGAAGCGGTTGAGAGCGGCGGCCATGCCAGTGAGCCGCTGGACCTGCTTCGTCGATGCCGGGCTCTGAATTCCCAGGATTGCGGAGATTTGATCTGGGTTTGCTTCAATACCTCGTCTCGTGACGAGGCTCCCTAAGAACTTGCGGAGAACGTCGAACACCTGGCCGAGGTCCGTTAGATGGTCGTGAGACTACATGGACTTGACGACCATGTTGTCAATGTGCACCTCGACTGTTTTGCCGAGCTGGTCTCGGAACATCTTGGTGACCAACCTCTGGTAGGTCGCTCCTGCATTCTTGAGTCCGAATGGCATCACCTTGTAGCAGTAGGTCCCCCGAGGAGTGATGAATGCCGTTTTCTCTTCGTCTGGTCCGTACATGGGTATCTGGTGATAGCCGCGGTAAGCGTCAAGGAAGCCATCCTGTCATGACCGGCAGTGGCATCGATCATTTGGTCGATCTTTGGGAGTGGAAAGCAGTCTTTGGGACACGCCTTGTTAAGGTCGGTGAAGTCGACATAGACTCTCCACTTTCCAGTCTTATTTTTTACTACCACGGTGTTCGCCAGCCATTTCGGGTACTGGACCTCTCTGATGGCGCTTGCCTCTAGCAGTTTCTCCACTTCTTCGACCACGGCCGCAGATTGCTCGACTCCAGATCTTCTCGCCATCTGGACCACAGGCTTGACTTGAGGGTCCACGTTCAGCCTGTGGCTCATGACCTCAGGGTCCACGCCAGGCATTTCCTGTGGGGTCCAAGCGAAAACCTTTCTATTTTGCAACAGGAAGCTAAGCAGCTCGGACCTCTCCAGCTCGGTGAGCTGACTCCCAAGCAGGAAGTACCTATCGGGATCACCGGGGTCGATCCTAGCTCAAGTGGTACCAGGGTAAGTCCGTTAATACTCTTATTCAAGAGGTTGCGGGATCGACTCCTGGGGAGGCCACTCCACGGAGCCAAATAAACAAATGGCTCTGCTGTGGTGGGAGGGCTACAGTGGTTGAAATCCATACCACTGGCATAAACGAATCCCCTGCAAAAAGGCAAGCTCAAGTGGTACCAGGGTAAGTCCGTTAAATCTCTTATTCAAGAGGTTGCGGGATCGACTCCTGGGGAGGCCACTCCACGGAGCCAAATAAACAAATGGCTCTGCTGTGGTGGGAGGGCTACAGTGGTTGAAATCCATACCACTGACATAAACGAATCCCCTACAAAAAGGCCGGCCTTTCTGTAGGAGGGTAGGATTTCATTCTAAGTACCTGACACCTCCCCACAGGGGAATAGGCTGGAGCCGTGGGCCCCGGGCCTATTGTGTACACTTCGGGAGATGAGGCTCCCTTATCATGCATTTGTCCCAGGGTGGATTTTTCCAGCCCCAGGGACCTCCCCAGGAGTCGATCCCGCAACCTCTTGAATAAGAGATTTAACGGACTTACCCTGGTACCACTTGGGCTAGTAGCTCAAGTGGTACCAGGGTAAGTCCGTTAAATCTCTTATTCAAGAGGTTGCGGGATCGACTCCTGGGGAGGCCCCTGGGGCTGGAAAAATCCACCCTGGGACAAATGCATGATTACGGAGCCTCGTCTCCCGAAGTGTACACAATAGGCCTGGGGCCCACGGCTCCAGCCTATTCCCCTGTGGGGAGGTGTCAGGTACTTAGAATGAAATCCTACCCTCCTACATTGTCTATATATATATATATAGATATAGACACACACACATGTCAAGTCCAACCGAACCCCCAACACAAGGGGGACCTCCTAAATTACACCGACCAGTCGAGTTTTCACCGATCCAAATGGAATCCTGTCGGATCGAGGTCAAGCCCGACATTCAAAACCCCAAATCTCAATTCTTCTTTGGTTTTGTGCCAAATCTACAATCAGCCATTTCACACACCAATATACAATTGTCGGCCGAGTCAAATCCCCTCATCACATAAATTCCACAGATCAGCAACATTAGAATGTCCTTACAACAATGGGTTTAGGGAAAATCGAATATATACTAATAAATATTATTAATATTACCAAAAAAACTAATTTAAAAATACTGAAGTCACAAAAAGATAATTAGTGAAATAAATAACCGATTAAAAGATAACTAAGCCGATTAGATTTAAAATTTTCAAGGAAAGATAAACAAAATTCTGTAACTCAATTTTATCTTTCTAAATCCTTCTTGTGGGTTATATGTATTACAATAGGCCTTCATTAAAACATGATAAATAGTTTGTCCAAAAACTAACCAAATAAATAATAAACCTTACAAACATGATTCCGAAGGATAACACCGTACTAACTAACGGAAACTTAGAGTTTAATTGCCACATCCAAAACAACAACAAAACCTATAATATGGCCTCAATGATAACAAAGACAAAAATATCAATTATCTATCTATATTACTAAAGGGATGTACTATTCCTCACATAAAGACACCTGGCACAACCTCAAGCTTTTTGCAATGCCATTTCCGGAGTTGCCCTTATCCCTAAAATCTCTATATCTATTACACACTCAAAAGACCTAAAATCTCTCCATCAAGAATCATCTTCCAATCAAAAGCCTAAAATCTCTCCATGAGATCCCTAAATAAGCCAATACACCAGACGTGCTAAATTTATATCAATCAAATCATGGGTCCTGGACCGCATCATTTGATTTTATGGACGGTTAGAATAAAGATGGTGGACCCCATTCATCTGGGTCCCACATAAAAATATTTGGTCAATTTGTTAGGTCTATGATCATTTGATCCTTTGATCTTTCTTAATCAATTCATGGGTCCCATCCCGCATAATATGATTTTATGGACGGTTAGAATAGAGATTGTTAGAATAGAGATGGTGGACCCCATTCATTTGGGGGGTTTCACTTAAATAGGTTAGGTTTGGTCAATTTGTGAGGTCTATGATCATTTGATCCTTTGACATTTATCAAGCAATTCATGGGTCCCAGCCCGCATCATATGGTTTTATGAACGGTTAGAATATAGATGGTGGACTCCATTCATCTTTGGGGTCCCACTTAAATAAATTAGATTTGATCAATTTATGAGGTCTATGATCATTTGAACTTTATCAATTAATTTATGGGTCCCGGCCCGCATCATATGATTTTATGGACGGTTAGAATAGAGATGGTGGACCTCATTCATCTGGGTCTCACTTAAACATATTTGATCAATTTGTTAGGTCTACGATCATTTGATCCTTTGATCTTTTTAAATCAATTCATGGGTCCCATCCCGCATAATATAGTTTTATAGACGGTTAGAATAAAGATGGTGGACTCCATTCATCTGGGGGGTTCCACTTAAAGAGGTTAGGTTTGGTCAATTTGTGAGGTCTATGATCATTTAATACTTTGATCATTATCAAGCAATTCATGGGTCCCAGCCCGCATCAGATTATTTCATGGATGGTTAGAATATAGATGGTGGACCCCATTCATCTTGGGGGTCCCACTTAAATAGGTTAGGTTTGGTCAATTTGAGAGGTCTATGATCATTTGATCTTTATCAATCAATTCATGGGTCCCGGCCCGCATCATTTGATTTTATGGACGGTTAGAATAAAGATGGTGGATCCCATTCATCTGGGTCTCACTTAAAAATATTTGGTCAATTTGTTAGGTCTACGATCATTTGATCCCTTGATCTTTTTAAATCAATTCATGGTCTCATCCCGCATAATATGGTTTTATGGACGGTTAGAATAGAGATGGTGGACCCCATTCATCTGGGGGGGTTCCACTTAAATAGGTTAGGTTTGGTCAATTTGTGAGGTCTATGATCATTTGATCCTTTGATCTTTATCAAGCAATTCATGGGTCCATCCCGCATCATATTGTTTTATGGATGGTTAGAATATAGATGGTGGACCCCATTCATCTTGGGGGTCCCACTTAAATGGGTCAGGTTTGGTCAATTTGAGAGGTCTATGATCATTTGATCTTTATCAATCAATTCATGGGTCCCGGCCCGCATCATTTGATTTTATGGACAGTTAGAATAAAGATGGTGGACCCCATTCATCTGGGTCCCACTTAAAAATATTTGGTCAATTTGTTAGGTATACAATCATTTGATCCTTTGATCTTTCTTAATCAATTCGTGGGTCCCATCCCGCATAATATGATTTTATGGACGGTTAGAATAGAGATGGTGGATCCCATTCATCTGGGGGGTTCCACTTAAATAGGTTAGGTTTGGTCAATTTGTGAGGTCTATGATCATTTGATCTTTATCAAGCAATTCATGGGTCCCAGCCCGCATCATATGGTTTTATGGACGGTTAGAATCTAGTTGGTGGACCCCATTCATCTTAGGGGTCCCACTTAAATAGGTTAGGTTTGGTCAATTTGAGAGGTCTATGATCATTTGATCTTTATCAATCAATTAATGGGTCCCGGCCCGCATCATTTGATTTTATGGACGGTTAGAATAAAGATGGTGGACCCATTCATCTGGGTCCTACTTAAATATATTAGGTCAATTTGTTAGGTCTACGATCATTTGATCATTTGATCTTTCTTAATCAATTCATGGGTCCCATCCCGCATAATATGGTTTTATGGACGGTTAGAATATAGATGGTGGACCCCATTCATCTCGGGGGTCCCACTTAAATAGGTTAGGTTTGGTCAATTTGAGAGGTCTATGATCATTTGATCTTTATCAATCAATTAATGGGTCCCAGCCCGCATCATATGATTTTATGAACAGTTAAAATAGAGATGATGGACCCCAGTCATCTTGGTCCCACTTAAATATATCAGGTCAATTTGTTAGGTCTATGATCATTTGATCTTTCTTAATCAATTCATGCCTCACCTAAAGAAATAAAACATTTGGGAAAAAACTTAAAGATCAAATTAGCAACAAAAAAAAGGACTCACAAGTTTACTAATTAATAAATTTATTAAAAATAATAATTCATATATATCAGTATGTACATTTGGTGGTTTCGTGGTTATCCACGGGGTTTTGCTATTATATATTGTAAAGCAGCAGGTTTTTTCTTGGGGGAGCGACACGTGGTGGGGGAGGCTGCCTTGGAGGAGGACACGTGGCGCACCCTCGGGCTTTTTGCGCTGCCACTTCCGGAATCGCCCTTCCTATCCCTATCCAATCCCTAAAATCTCTCTTTCCACACTATCTATCCAATGCAACAAAACCTAATCTCTCTCCCTAAAATCTCTCCATCTTATCCTCTCCCTGCTTCACCCCCTCTCTACGTTTTGGTTATTTAATCATTAAAATAATTGATTTTAAATTATTTATTTTAACTATGATTGTGTAATGAATCATATGTTAATAGTCATTTAAATGAAATGAATACTATTATTTAAAATTTAAATAACTCTTTAAACAAGACCCGCGTTGGACGCGGGCCCCGAAGCGCTATTTATATATATTAAAGCAGCAGGTGTTTTCGCGGGGGAGCGACACGTGGCGGGGGAGGCTTCCTGGGAGGAGGACACGTGGCGCACCCTCGGACTTTTTGCACCGCCAATTCCGAAATTGCCCTTCCCTCTTATTTCAATTGAAATCCCTAAAATCTCTCCCTAAAATCTCCCCTTCTCCATCTACACACGTCTATCCAATGCAACAAATTAAACTCCTAAAATCTCTCCATCTTCTCCTCTCTCTGCTTCACCCTCTCTCTCATCTTCTTATTAATGCAACTTTCCCAGAGTAAGCAAAGTGGGTTGGTCTTCCTAAAAAATTACTCACCATCTTCATCGTTCATCACCAAGATTGTCTACCAGCCTCCTCGGGAGCACCTTCACGCTTTGATCTTGAAGTATAGTTTTTTCCTTCTTGGTGTTAAGTTAAGGTCTCCTTTATTTATTTATTTATTTATTCTTTTTCTATATTCAATTAGAGATCAATTTTGAAATCTTGGATATTGTGACTTGGGTGATTGATTCGTTAAATATATTTGTTGTATTTATACCAAATTGGTTGAGACGGCAGACGACAGCATTGGTGAGAGAGTTGAGAAACTGGTAGCTGCGTTGCCTGAAGGTGGTTTCCTGTTGCTTGAAAATGTGAGGTTTTACAAGGAAGATGAGAAGAATGATCCAGACTTTGCAAAGAAGCTGGCTTCTCTAGCAGATAGATCTGTATGTGAATGGGACTGCTCACCGAGCACATGCTTCTACAAAAGGAGTGCTAAATTCTTGAAGCCTGTTGTTGCCTGCTTCCTTATGCAAAAGGTGTGGCAGTTATCAGTATTATTGATCCAATATCGAACTTTTTCTTGCTTGATATAGTTTCCATTTTCCAAGCTTGACTTTTATATTTGTGTAATGATGTTATTCATACTGTTAGTGAACTTATCAAATGAATATTGTTTTCCTAATGCAAGCTATGAATATATATGTTTCACATTGCTCACTGCTTGATAGTTTATTTCACATAAATGTGCCGGCTTATTTCAGAAACTTGACTAGCTTGTTGGGGCTGTGGCAAACCCAAAGAGGCCGATCCGTCTGCTCAACTCGCTTTGCATATCGCCGATTCTCCTCTTTTAGTTTGTGATTTGTATTAAAGTTCTAAAATATAACAATGTTTGTTTGAGAATGGTCTGTAAAGGCAATATGATGTACTCAATGTAGAGGGTGGCATTTTGCTTTTATAGTGGATATAGATTGATCATACCATTCTTTTATTAATTTAAAGCTCTTTCTGGTCTTTATCTCTTTGTTTTCCCTTTTGCTATATATGTTGTACTTGATGTAGGATTGATTGATTTTTTTTAATCGATTTGAAATTTTCCTCTTTCTTTTTCGAGTGTTCAAACTGTTATAAAATTAGATAATTTTGTGGTGACTTTCAATGGGCACACTTAAGAAACAATCTTACCCAATTTTTCATTTTATGTTTATGTTTAAGAAATATAAAATTTTATTATATGGACTCCAATTTTATTCAAACCAATCATATATTTTTTTATTCTTCATCATACATTATATTATTCAATGTGATTCATTCACATTTAATGTGATTGATTCATGATAAACACATAATCGTCCACGCATATCTCAACTTTCCTTCTTTTTCTCTTTTAAAAAAAAGTATTGAATTGTAATGACTATTTCCATCTCAAAACTCGATTTCCTTAACTCGGATCAGTTACTCTTTAAAAAAATACTAGGGCCCTTTAAAAAATTAGGGTGGGCCTCAGTATTAAATAAAACTTGGGTTGATGATAATTGACTTAAAGACTGTAAATTTATAAACTGTTCAGATTGTATAAGGGGCCCACTAAATAGATTTATAAACTATAAATTTCTTTCCATTTGTTAAAAAACCCATGAGTGGTTCCTTCCTAAAAATTTAAAGTACTAAGAATTCATTAGTGGACTTTTAAAGTCGGATTGGCTTGAATGTGTTTAGATTTATTTGGATTTTTATTGAATATCCCTTTCAATTTGAAAAATGTCTAAAAAATCAAGAAAAATCTTACAGTAGCATATGATGCCTGTTAGATCTTGGATGGTTTATTAATAAGTTCTCCACTCACACATCACAAGGGTAGTCACTAAATGAACAATTGACCAGTGTGCGATGTCGCTACTACTCGGCTTAAAGTGGAACCCACATTTCAAATTGGGTAAATCTAAACCGTTCATTTGAGACATTTTAGAAGCATTGATCCTATCAAATGAAACTGTGATAGCTTACTCTTATACAATTTATAATTTTATTTATCGCTTTATTTTTATTTTTGGATATTCTTATGTTTGCTTTACAGTTTTTGCATGTCTTTATTTCAGATGTCACTTCTTTTCACTTTTCAACCCATTCTCAGATTTTTTTTTATTAGTGTTTTTAATTTGAGAGAGAGGGAGTAAAAAATATAGGCCCATTTAATAATTATTCAACAGAGGGTTTCCTTTCTAATAATAAAGATATCAATGCTGTATGATTTCTAAGTGTATCCAATGTTTCCATTGATTTTTTTTAATGATGCTTTCTATTGGCCTTTTCACTATTCAACCCATTCTCAGATTTTTTTTATTAGTGTTTTTAATTTGAAAGAGAGGGAGTAAAACATACGGGCCCATTTAATTATTATTCAACAGAGGGTTTCCTACCTAATAATAATAAAAAAATCAATGCTGTGTGATTTCTAAGCGTATCCAATTTATCCATTGATTTTTTTTAGTGATGTTTTCTATTGGCTGCTGCCTGTGCCGTTCGGAAGGAGAGGAATGACTGGTCTTTAAAAAAAAAAATAGTTGATTTGAGAAATTGTCTGATGTTGAAATCCGTGGTTTATCCCCTTATTAATTATTAGAAAGTTTGTTGGTGTTCTTTCGGTGGGATTATTCAAGGCCATCAAGGGGTAGGATAACAATTCATATCATTTCTGGCCCAGATCTTGATATGGATAATTTTGAAAGGTTAAATAATATATTTATATATTATGGCCTTAATTTTTTTTTAATATTTTTTCCAAAAACATTAAGATCCATTAGTTAGTATTTTGATATTTGACATTTTACACTTTATTTACATGGTTAATGTTTAAATATTGATGTAATAAATTAGGTTTTCCTTCGATGAATTAAAGGCCCGCCCATGAATGCCCCTACATTCGGATGACACCGGGAAAAATCTATGTGTGCTTGGTGTAGAACGGACCTAGAAAAATATGATCATTCTGTTGGCCCTTCATACCATAATACTTTTAAATCTTTCCTTCTTCATAAATATCCTACACCTTTTCCATTATCCAACTACAAAATAATGTTCATTTTGGTTATTTAATCATTAAAATAATTACTTTTAAATTATTTATTTTAACTATGATTGTGTAATGACTCATATGTTAATAGTCATTTAAATGAAATGAATACTATTATTTAAAATTTAAATAACTCTTTAAACAAGGCCCGCGTTGGACGTGGGCCCCGAAGCGCTAGTTATTATTATTATTATATATTGTATAGCAGCAGGTTTTTTCTCGGGGGAGCGACACGTGGCGGGGGAGGCTGCCCGGGAGGAGGACAAGTGGCGCGCCCTCGTGCTTTTTGCGCACCCGCTTCCCCAATTGCCCTTCCCTCCTTTTTAATTCCCTTTAAATTTAAATCCCTATGCAATCCCTAAAATGTCTCATTCTACCTAAAATCTCTCCTTCTCCATCTAAAATTTCTCCATCTCTCCATCCCTAAAATCTCTCCTTCTCCATCTAAAATTTTTCCATCTCTCCCTCTGCACACACTGTTATCTCATGCACATACAATTACAACCGTTCAAAAAAATGGACCCCACTATGTCCGAAGCAAGTGCAATAATCCCTCCATCTCTCCACACGTTTTGCATCCCTAAAATCTCTCCATCTCTCCACATGTTTTGCATCCCTTTACACACGTTCCTTTTATCCATCCAATTTTAAGATTTATCCCCTAAAATCTCTCTCCCTTAATTTCCTCATTACTATCCCTCTTACCAATGAAATAGCTTCTTTCCTCTTTTAAGGTAAGATACTTCTTAAAAATCTTCCTACTCCCGCCATCTCTAGCACCCCATCTCTCTCTCTCTCTCCCTCTTTGTAACTTTTTTCCATCACCATTCTCTGTATTTTTATCCTCACCTTTTTCTATCTCCTTGCATGTCAACATTTAACCATTCTTTGTATTACATCATCTCTCATTCTTTGTATTTATTTATTTATTTTTGTTTTATTTCGCCTCATTAAAGATTTTTTTTTTGTTACCAGGTTTGAAAACTCTACTTCCAATGATAAAGGTTGTGACTACATTGTTGCTGGAGCCCTCTAACTTTTTATTATTATCAAGACATCCTATTGTATTATCAGTTTTAAACCATGTACTGCTGCTTAATCTAACAATCAACATTTCTAAGTATATGGAAACTCATGATTCTATGAGTCTATCTATATACACCCTCATTCAAGAGTTTCCCGTTCCACACAAGGTTGCTAAGAATACTCATCTCTCCCTCTTTGTATTCGATTTTTTTTTCCTTCTGGGTTTCAATTGTATAATCTCTTTGTGATAAATTTATGCACAATCATGATCTAATCAATCACAACCATGATGCACCACTGGAACTCCACCATTAGAATACTTATACTTCTAGATCAAACATCATGCAGGTAGTTAGCCCGGTCAACGGGTTATTTTGCAGGATGTTTATCAACGGCCCAAAAATCTAACATAAATACAAAAATCAAATAATAATATTTTTTAGATTTCTGTTTTTTTATTTTATCTGTTTATTTTTTACATTCATTCCTTTTTTATTAATATTATTTATTCTCAATTCATATAAGTCATATGGAGTTGGAGTTGGAGTTAGGGTGAGCATTTACAAATGGGCTAGAAATTAGATGGATTGGTCAATGCATGGGCTAGAAAAATGTCAAACAATGGACCTTCGTCCAACTTTTTACTGACAAAAAAGTTGGTAATGGATCTCATGTGTACAAATTAATCAGATTGGGTTAGGTCAAATGGGCTAGAAATTAGATGGATTGGTCAATGCATGGGCTAGCTAGAAAAATGTCAAAAATGGACCTTGGTCCAACTTTTTACTGACAAAAAAACTTGGTAATGGATCTCATGTGTACAAATTAATCAAATTGGGTTAGGTCAAATGGGCTAGAAATTAGATGGATTGGTCAATGCATGGGCTAGAAAAATGTCAAACAATGGACCTTGGTCCAACTTTTTACTGACAAAAAACTTGGTAATGAATCTCATGTGTACAAATTAATTAGATTGGGTTAGGTTGGCTAACCTACACAGTTTGTAGGTTATGCTGGATAATTTGTATTAACCTGCTTAAGTTATGGGTCAAGCTGGAGGGTGACCCACATCGAGTTCAGGGTGACCAACCTAACCCATTTGCCATCTGGATGCCAGATGACCTGTGATCCAGCCATCTAAACAAAAAGGTCCATTTGTAATTTGTATCAATGCAAACGGCTCACACACACAAGAAAAGAAAAGAGATTTTAACCATCTGATGGTTGGTGAAGTCTTGATTATCTCATCTGTAGAAGGGCCAATCCAAGCATTAAAAGAATGCCACATTTTTCTCACAAATTGCAAAAATATTAGATAGGGACGGGTTTCTTATGATCTTCACAATCATCATGTCAAAATAGAGCTATATGACTGGTCCTTTGTGAATACACTTGCCCCCTTGGGTCATGTCCATAGGTAGTAGTAGTAGACAAGTGATCAGCCCTCATTTTATTCGGATCCTAAGTGTCAAACTTGGTCGACACTTAGGATTGATGCCCCACATGATCAAAACATAGGATATGAATAATTCTAATTAGATAATTGGAGCTTCAGAGCAAAATCATTATAAGAAATCCATAGAGGCTGTCTGCATGATGGATATGAATATAGGAAAATATAGGATATGGTGGTCCAAGCGGTTTTAAAAATAAACTAAAATGAATTGTTGGATCTTTGAATATTAGAGTGATCTTCTTCTCTTTGGAAAAATAGAAAAAATAATAAAAAGAGAGATAATAATCATTGCACATGGTCTTTAGACTCCACAATTATGAAGAAACAGCCATCGTTGCATGAAGCATATGAATATAGGAAAATATAAGGATATGAATATAGGAAAATGATATGGTGCTCCAAGCAATTTTTAAAATAAACTAAAATGAATTGTTTTCCATTTTTAATTTGTTTTCTTCTGATATATTTTGTTTAATATATTCTGAGATTTTGTCATTTTACAATAGATTGTACTTTCATACTTTTTTTTAAGTTCCGCTAATTATTTTGAAAATTATTCTTTTCCTTTGTATATAATTACTAAGTTTTAACTTTATTCTTTACTAACCTAAGCCTCACCCATATATTAAAGGGTATGTTTAGGTTTATAGTTTTCAACGACCCATGTTAGGTTTAATTTTGATCATAATTCCAAATCACTTTACTAACCTAATGCTTGCCCATTTATTAATAGGATTAAAAATGAAAACACTATTATCGATGTAGCATGGAAGTTCAGGTTAGGTTGGTGGGTCATAATAATGAAGTGGATGTAACATGGAAGTTTAGGTTTGGTTGGTGAGTCATAGTAATAAAGTTAGTCATTTTGTATAGTCTTTGGGTTAGTTTGGCAGAAATGCCTGAAAAAACTGAATGCATCTATTAAATGGATCATTTGGAGAATTTTATTTCTTTCCTTTTTTTATTTGTTTATAAGTTGTCATTTTTTTCATTATTTATATTTGTTTAAATTGTCCTGAGATTTTATCATTTTGCTACCCCTTATTAATTTTCCAAAATGTGCAATTTCATATGTACTAGGTGTTTATTTTAACTTAAATTGGGTTTTCCCACTATGAATTAAAGGCTCGCGTTGGACGAGGATGGTTTATTTATTTATTATTATATTTTGATGACGAGGATGGTTTATTTAGATTTCTATTTCTTTATTTTTTCTATTTATTTTTTACATTCATTCCTTTTTTATTAGTATTATTTATTTTTATCATGTAGTTTTATTTTTATTATTATATTTTGATGAAGAAGCCGGTTTATTTAGATTTATATTTTTATAATTTTTAGTTTATTTTTTACATTCATTGATTTTTTTTATTAATATTATTTATTTTGTCATGTACTTTTATTTTTATTATTATCATTTGATGAAATTTTTTCTGTGTATTTTTTACATTCATTCCTTTTTTATTTATTAAAACATCCATACTTAAAACATAAGTCACTAAAATAAACAAGTCTAAATAAGGTAAATTAAAAATTGAATATGGGTTGGGCCCAAAAGTTGGTTGACCCATGGATCATTGGTCTGTCATGTGTCATAAGGAGACAATCTAGGTTTTAAAATAAAGCTCATGTCAAGTGGTTAGGAATGTGGTACAGTTTCTTTTATCAGAGAGGTCCTTTTTTCACATTGACTTACTTTAAAGAAAAAGATAAATTTAGGTTAAATTTATATAAATATAGTTCACTTCTATTGAACTTTTTTGGAAAATATATAGACCCATACTATGTAATGATGGACACTGTGTGGGTGGGTGAGTTTAGGTCCCTTGTACATCCCCATACCCTCATACACACGCACCCACACCCCAGACCAAGCATAAAAAGGCGAACCATAGCAAAGATTTAATTGAGCTCTACTATGAGTCGAGCTGAATTTCATGCTTGATTGTAAATACAATTTGTATGTACCAGATATGCCCTATGGTAGAGCATCCATAATCAGGCATCAATTGCATTTAATAATAGTATTTGTGTTAGATTGACCATGCATAAGACTTTTTATATTGACCATGCATAAGACTATTTATATCTAGCATTCTGAAAAAATAGGATAAAAACTAAACCCACATACTATGTTCCTGCGAGTATAGTTTTTCCGTTGATTCGTTTGGTGGGTCCTATGATAAACATCCACAATCAGGCATGAATTGCTTTTAATAATCTTTTCTAATATCCTTTGTTGTATCTTTTTTATTGTATATTTTTAAAATTTTCATTTCATGCTTTTTACCAGTGAAAAAAATAAATTGGTTGGTCTGCTAGCTTATAACTCTAACAATGAAATGGTCAAACTTTGAATCGGGTTGATATTATATGAGATCAGACTTTGTAATCTAATTTTTCTATCTTCCTTTATTTTTCCATTTTAAATTTATAACGATTACATATTAATCCCTTTTTGTTCTGCACAACCCATGTTTTAAATGTAGTTTGTATGTTTACTGGGTGTTTACTTTTAACTTAAATTGGATTTTCCCATCATAAATTAAAGGCCCGCGTTGAGCGTGGGCCCCGAAGCGCTAGTTATATATTGTATAGCAGCAGGTTTTTTCCTCGGGGAGCGACACGTGGCGGGGGAGGCTGCGTGGGAGGACGACAAGTGGCGCGCCCTGGTGCTTTTTGCGCACCCGCTTCCTCAATTGCCCTTCCCTCCTTTTTTAACTCCTTTTAAATTTAAATTAAATTTAAATCCCCATGCAATCCCTAAAATGTCTCATTCTCAATCTAAATTTCATCCCTAAAATGTATCATTCTCACGTCCATAATTGCCCTTCCCTCCCTTTCCCTCCTTTTTAATTCCTTTTAAATTTAAATCCCTATCCAATCTCTAAATTGTCTCATTCTCAATCTAAATTTTATCCCTAAAATCTCTCATTCTCACGTCCCTAATTGCCCTTCCCTCCCTTTCCCTCCTTTTTAATTCCTTTTGATTCCAATTAATGCAATCAATCAGTCTTATTGATTCCATATCAGTTGGATAAGGGATAGCTAATTTATTCCATCAGTTGGATAATGGAAAGAGTATCTCTGTGCCCACTTAAACATCGTCTTTCTACTTCTATCTTCTCATCACACGCCACGAGCCTTCTATCACCCCATCACACATCGCACACGCAGAACCCATCCCCTCCCTTCTCCTCCGTCCAGATCTCATCCCCATCTCCCTATAATCTTCTCCGTCTCACAGCCCCATGCAAAGATCAGTCTCTTCGGCCATCTCCTTCCAAAGCAACGCCAATCGCCTCTCACGCTCGGACTCCTGAACCAGGTATGCCTTCTCTTCTTCTCCACGCGCTGCACACCTGCATCACTGATTGTCCCTCTTCCTCTTCCACCTGAATCACCGCCTGAACCCCTCCTTTTCTTTATTAAAGAGATCTTCATTTTTCTTTTTCTTTCTCTTCTTCTTCTCACTTCCTCTCTCCCTACACCCCACCTGCGCTGCTTCTCCTCACTCAGCCCCACTACACACTGCCACCTGCACGCTGTTAGCTGCTACACTCCCTTTCCTCTCTTCCCTCTCTTCCCTCTCTTCCTCCTCCTTCACACACTGCAAACCACCACCCTGCAAAATCTACCTGCATCACCGACTGTCCCTCTTCCTCTTCCTGCACGCACACCGCCTGCGCATGCCCTGAAGCCCTCCTTTTCTTCTCCATGTCCCTCTTCCTCGCCTGCACGTCTTTCTTTTTCTCTCTTCTTCTTCTCACTTCCTATCTCCCTACGCCCCACCTGCACAGCCCCTCCACGCACGGATCATCCCCGCATTTCTCTTTTCTTTTCTCCTTCCTCCCTTTCGATTGGTCAGCTAGCTTCAATCAGTGAAGTGCATGTCCTGAATTTACTTTCATTCTCCTAAATATGTTAAGGGCACCTCATCGCCAAGTTGAGTATTACACACATGCCTAGCTAGGGATTGATGCTTGGGGTCTTTTATTATATAATTATAACTCAGGTTATTATGTTATATATGTGTTATTGTGCAGTGTGAGTACAACACGTGTGGAGTCAAATTTTGTACTTGCCCTTTTCCCTTTGATTTTTCTCTATTCTATTTTCATTATCATTTAACCGTTTTGTTACGAGCCATTGGATCTTTTATTCTCGAAAAAAAGCAAAGAGACATGGATGTTATTCCACATTGGGAAATAAGAGATTTTATTCACGAAGTGGTATGATTTATTTTCTTTTGTATTTTGTCATAGATTTTTTTATTGTAGTTCTTTTTTGTAATTTTCTTCCTTTTATTGTGGTCAGATTCAAGTAGTAGAGGTATGATTTTCTTTTCTTTTGGTTTTTTTTTTGTTATTGTACTTCTTTTCTTTTGTATTTTTTTTAGTAAATGTTTTAATGTGAAATTGCAATTTTCTTTGAACAGTATTCTATTGGAATAGAATGAAGATGCCCCACCCAATAATGAATTATTGGCATATCACTAATTATTAATCTCCCACCACTGCAATTTAATTCATGAATAAGTACTTACCGTCTGCAAAAATTGTAGTCCTCCTAGCATCACAAGTAGGTGCTTAGCCCGGGTCCACAAATAACAGCATGATAAGTAGAGATGTGCTAATTAATGGCAAGATAATAATAAACATGATTTGCATTGTAGGCCTCATGGTAGAACGTCCACAATCAGGCATCAATTATATATATTAAAGAAGCAAGTGAATTCGTATTTTAATACCATAATACTTTTATATGTTTCCTTCTTCATAAATATCCTACACCTTTTTCATTATCCAACTACAAAATAATGTTCATTTTGGTTATTTAATCATTAAGATAATTGCTTTTAAAGACTAATACTATTTATAATTTTAATAACACTTTAAACAGGGCCCGTGTTGGGCGTGGGCCCTCAGGTTTTTCGTGGGGGAGCGACACGTGCCAGAGGGGTTTTGATGACGATGCCGGTTTATTTAGATTTAGATTTTTTTTATTTCTTCTGTTTGTTTTTTACATTCACTCCTTTTTTATTAATATTTTTTTTTTAAGTAGTTCTATTTATATTATTATATTTTGATGAAGAAGTCAATTTATTTAGATTTATGTTTTTTTTTTTACATTTTATTTATTTTGGTCATGTAGTTCTATTTTTATTATATTTTGATGACGAGGCCGGTTTATTTAGATTTATATTTTTTTTGTTTTTTTTTGTTTATTTTTTACATTCAATCCTGTAATTGATAGAGGTGGACCCCATAATTTTTTTTATGTCTTTAAATTAATAGAGTAGAGAATATTTTAATGAAGGAATAAGAATTTTGGATAAAAAAACGGTAAGTTTGACTTGAACATAATTTTATTTGTTTCTTTTTTACAATTGATTTAAATTTATATATAAGATTCTTTAAAAATATTTGCCTTTATAAAAATAATCATGCCTCTCATATGCATTTGACGAACAACTACTTTCTATTATATTTTAATTTACTTTCAACTAACCTCTCTCTCTCTCTCAAATATCCACGCCCCACGAATGGGAAAGCAATCTCTCTCTCAAATATCCACGCCCCACGAATGGGAAAGCAAAATGTATATGGGGTTCTCCAAAAGATGGTGACCAATCTTGAATTTTCTATATAATTGCATTAAATGTAGTTTGGTGTTTACTTTTAACTTAAATTGGATCTTCCCATCATGAATTAATAAGATGCCCACTTCATGTGGGCTGCCTTGGATGTTTGGTTACTAAAAATAGGGATTAAGGAATGGGTCAATTTGAATGTACAAAAATCAATGTGGCAATTATTGTTTTTCTTTGTTCTTTATTAGAGAGATCTTCATTTCTTTCAAATGAGTCCTATTTGAATTTAATTATTAAACAAGGCCCGCGTTGGGCGTGGGCCCCGAAGCGCTAGTTATATATAGTAAAGCAGCAGGTTTTTTTTGGATAATGCAATCCCATCAATTGGATAAGGGAGAAAGGAGTCCCAGATCTCTGGACTCCCTCAAACCCCCCTTAAACATCGTCTCTCCCCCTCTTATCTCCTACGCATATCCTACCTAAACAACTCTCTCTCCCACATTATCCTCTCTTCTTCATCATCATCTCACGCCAACCCCCTATCCCATCTCACCAGCGCGCAGAGCACTCCGCAGCAGCCATCACACGCGCAGGTAGGCCCTCCTCCTCTCCTTGCAGCCAATATTGCATCTACATCAACACCCATCTCTTCCTCTTCTTTCCTCTTTTTTCTTTCTTCCCTTCCTCTTCTTTCTTCTCTCCCTCTCTGTTCTTCTCTCACTCCAACCCACACCTGCACACACGCACACATCTGCCCAGCATCACACACAGCACCATCACATTTTTCTTTTTTTCTCCTCTTTCTTTCCCCTTCCTCTTCTTTCTTATCTCCCTCTCTGTTCTTCTCTCACTCCAACCCACACCTGCACACACGCACACATCTGCCCAGCATCACACACAGCACCATCACATTTTTCTTTTTTTCTCTTTTCTCTTTTTTCCCTCCTTCTCCATCTTCTTCTTTCTCCACCTGTGCACCACCTGAACCCATCCCTTTTTCTTTCTTCCTTCCTCTCTCATTCTTCCATCTTCTTCTTTCTCCAGCTCCTCCTTCTCCCTCTCTTTCCTTCCTCATTTCCTCTTCTCCCTCCTCTGCTCTCCCTCCTCCCTTTCTCGCTCCCACGCCCTGCCCAGCCCTGCGCAGGCGCCCATCACCCTCCCTGCACACACCTGCACTTCTTTTCCTTCCCTGCAACCACCTGCACCCACCTGCACTTCTTCTTTCTCCACCTGCGCACCACCTGAACCCATCTCTTTTTCTTTCTTCCCACCTGCACCCACCTGCACTTCTTCTTTCTCCACCTGCGCACCACCTGAACCCATCTCTTTTTCTTTCTTCCTTCCTCTCTCATTCTTCCATCTTCTTCTTCTCCACCTCCTCCTTCTCCCTCTCTTTCCTTCCTCCTTTCCTCTTCTCCCTCCTCTGCTCTCCCTCCTCCCTTTCTTGCTCCCACGCCCTGCCCAGCCCATTGTGCAGGCACCCATCACCCTCCCTGCACACACCTGCACTTCTTTTCCTTCCCTGCAACCACCTGCACCCACCTGCACTTCTTCTTTCTCCACCTGCACACCACCTGAACCCATCTCTTTTTCTTTCTTCCTTCCTCTCTCATTCTTCCATCTTCTTCTTTCTCCACCTCCTCCTTCTCCCTCTCTTTCCTTCCTCCTTTCCTCTTCTCCCTCCTCTGCTCTCCCTCCTCCCTATCTTTTATCTGCTTCTACATATCCTCCGGACATCCTTTTCATCTTCCTGGCCATGCTTCTTCCACCGTTTGCAAATTTTGCTATGGGTGCTTACCAACTTCCACCGTCTCCTTTCTTTATGAGGTTTACATCTATAGGGATCTGGATCTTGCATCTCTGATGCTAGAGTTGGGGTCAGCATCCAACTAAGCTATTGACCCAGCTTTGCTGATCAAATGAGAGGAAAAAAAAAATGAAAAAGAGCTAGCACCCATTACATATTTTTCGGAAATGATGCCCATATTACTTTTCTGGTTTCAGTAATAGCTGCTGACTATTGTAGCTTTATTCAATGCTAGGACCAGTCAATATATGATCATTATAATTTTGGTTGAAGTTGAATTTGCTGACCTTTCTTTTATCTGCTTCTACATATCCTCCGGACATCCTTTTCATCTTCCTGGCCATGCTTCTTCCACCGTTTTGCAAATTTTGCTATGGGTGCTTACCAATTTCCACCGTCTCCTTTCTTTATGAGGTTTACATCTATAGGGATCTGGATCTTGCATCTCTGATGCTAGAGTTGGGGTCAGCATCCAACTAAGCTATTGACCCAGCTTTGCTGATCAAATGAGAGGAAAAAAAAAAATGAAAAAGAGCTAGCACCCATGACATATTTTTCGGAAATGATGCCCATATTACTTTTCTGGTTTCAGTAATAGTTACAGTTGAAACTAATCTGATTCAAGTGATTAAATATCATGCCAAACTATTGGGAGATCTTTCGTTTTGTCCTTAAAGTGCATTTCTTCTGGCTGATTTACTATATGCAGTTAACTGTTATATTTTATTTATATTTTCCTTACTGGAAAAGATCTTCTTTTATTTTATCTTTTTAATTGGTAAGTTGTTATTGGCTGCTGCTGCATATCTTCAATGGACTTTAATCAAACTAAACGTTCCGACGTTGATTTGTTGCAGATCACACAAGTTTATGGATTTTATGAGGAATGCCTAAGGAAGTGAGTTTCTTATATCCTGTGTTCTCATCCTGTTGAATTGTTGCTCTAATTGTCAAATTTCTTTATTACATCCATCGTTGTGGTGTCTTTTCCCAACATTTTCCCCTTATTTTTTTTGGTAAGCATGATATTCTTTTCAACTTGCTGGTAATTTATTTCGTTTCACACTGAAACATGTTCTGGTATCTGCTTCTGTACTGAACTATGTTGTACAGTTTGTAGATTTCCCTCCATATCCTAAAATATAACCGTGAGTGACATAGTCATGACACTCCTCAAATGGACCCACTTATAAATAGTTCACATTTTTTCATTTTAAATTTCATCAATATAATTTATCTCATGAATTATCTTTAGTGGTATTGATTAAAATAGAAGACATACCTTTAGTGATCAATATACTTTCTTCAATTGGAAATAAGATAGAAGTATATAGTTTTATTATATTTATTTGGGTTTAATAGATGGGTCCCACCAATCAAATGTGAAACAACCCCATAAATTATTATACCAACAAAAAGGGCCAACCCTATATCATACATGATTAATCCTTAATTAAGCATAATTAAGGTTGAGGGTTAAAAGAAATTAAGAAATAAAAAATATTTGAAAAGCATACCAAACCCCACACATTTGACCATTTATCCATATTTCAATATTTTTGTTTACATTTTTATTTGATATATATGCATAAATATTACTTTTATAATGGAATATTATTTTTCTTCTATAGACCGTGTTGGGCACGGGCCTGTCATTCACATAAGTTGATTCTTGGTTGATCTTTTTTGAGCATAGGCAATGCTCTTCGTTGTAAAAGTTGGAATTTCTTCTTTTCGTAGATTTTTTGTATAATTAAGATTTTTTCGCTTTCTACATAATTCTGTTTGTGGTTCATCTTTAATGCATTATATATAGGGATGGCAAAAATCACTGTGGGGCCCTGTACCCGAAATGTCGCATATCCTAGGGCTTAGAGGCTTTGTTTGTTCAAATACCTTTTCAGTTCAGGCTTAGAATATTGTCGTTATTCCAAGCAGTTTTAAAAATAAACTAAAATGAATGATTTGGATATTAGGAAATTAGAACGATTTTCTTCTCTTTGGAAATAAAACAAAAATTAGACATGAGGTGTCAACTAGAGTGAACTGAATGATGGAGACTTAAAAAAAAAATTTATGTTTTATTTTAATAAATTGACACCTCATGTCTTAGTTCTTTTATGTGTTTTTTTATATACTCATTCTATTTACTTAATTTTTAAGATATTTGCTTTTAATTTTTTTAATTTTTATTTCTGCTCTGTATTTCTCTTTCTCTTTCTCAATTTTATAACGCCCATTTAACACCGTGAACAACAAAACTCCCCCATTAGAATACTTACTTGGATACCCAATCATAGCCTCAAAGCTCTCACCTAATTTTTAGTTTCAAATAAAACCAATTTCTTTTCCCAAATTTCCTCTCATGATCCCATCAGTGTGAGCTTAGTAATTTTATTTTCTACTTAAAAAAATGTGACAATTAATAAACAAGTGGAAATCTGAAATTTAGTGCAAATTTCTTTAGATTGAAACGAATGTGTGTTTATCTTTTCATTGATACAGTATAATTGATGCATGGATATCTGCTTCAAATATGAGTTATATTAGATCAATTCTAAAATTATTCTATGATGTTTGAAGTATAACTTCATTGCTTGCAACAATGGTTTCAGCTGAAGAGTCACCCTTTTCATTGCAACAATTGCTATGTGTCTACATTCCATTGCCAGTTCTTTAGTAAATGTAGATAAGATCATCTTCAGTTTGTATACAGGTTTCATGTCAGTACTGCACTTTCGTTTCTATTTTGCGTTGGGTAAGGCTACAAATGGGTCGAGATTTACAGGCTCCAATTATATTTAAACAGTTATGGACCCATTTCCAAATTTTAGGATTCATGTACCTAGACCTAACATTGTTTAATTGGGTCACGATCCAACAGTCTTCAATTTAAAAAATAAATAATTTTTAATATTCATATAAATTTGTTTTAGCCCATCTTTGATACCAAATTGCGAATTTTTCCCACATATCCAGTGATATTTTTGCAACTTGGGTCTCACCATGATCAGTCTTCTCCCCTCTCTCTACCTCATAAGTGCACGAGTTGAAAATTAGTTGGAGAGAAAACAATAGCATGATTCGAATGATGGAGTTTTTAAAACTTTATTCCCATCTTTTTTTATTAATTGACTCTCCATACCATAATACTTTTATATGCTTTCTTCTTCATAAATATCCTACACCTTTTTCCATTATCCAACTACAAAATAATGTTCATTTTGGTTATTTGAACCTTAAAATAATTGCCTTTAAATTATTTATTTTAACTATGATTGTGTAATAAATCATATGTTAAATAGTCATTTACATTTCATGTAAATGAAATGTATACTACTATTTAAAATCTTAATAACTCTTTAAACAAGGCCCGCGTTGGGCGCGGGCCCCGAAGCGCTAGTTATATATAGTAAAGCAGCAAGTTTTTTCCTCGGGGAGCGACACGTGTCGGGGGAGGATGCCCGGGAGGACGACAAGTGGCGCGCCCTGGTGCTTTTTGCGCTCCCGCTACCGGAATTGCCCTTCCCTCCTCTTTTAACTCCTTTTAAATTTAAATCCCTATGCAATCAAATCACTAAAATGTCTCATTCTCCCTAATATCTCTCTCCAACTCCCCTAAAATTCCTCCAATTCAATTTTAAAATTTCCTTTAATCAATCAATCTTTATCGTTGCGTTGCCCACGATTTAAACTGTCCGATATCCCCATCCATCATCTTCCATTCTCTTTCTTTCTTTTTTCCTTTTTCTTCTCCTCCCCTGCACACTACGCCCACCTTCACACACACACAGCCGCCTCGCCGTCCCTTCTTCTTCTTCTTCTCTCCCTCACAACTACCCACTGTGCTGATCTTCCTCTCTCTCCTGTACTGCACCACACCCTCTTTCTTCTTCTTTCTTTCCTTTTTCCTCTCTTCTTCTTCCTCCTACTGCAACTTCATCACCACCTGCACACCCATCTTCTTTTTCTTTTTACCAGTGAAAAAAATAAATTGGTTGGTCTGCTAGCTTATAACTCTAACAATGAAATGGTCAAACTTTGAATCGGGTTGATATTATATGAGATCAGACTTTGTAATCTAATTTTTCTATCTTCCTTTATTTTTCCATTTAAATTTATAACGATTACATATTAATCCCTTTTTGTTCTGCACAACCCATGTTTTAAATGTAGTTTGTATGTTTACTGGGTGTTTACTTTTAACTTAAATTGGATTTTCCCATCATAAATTAAAGGCCCGCGTTGAGCGTGGGCCCCGAAGCGCTAGTTATATATTGTATAGCAGCAAGTTTTTTCCCCGGAGAGCGACACGTGGCGGGGGAGGCTGCGTGGGAGGACGACAAGTGGCGCGCCCTGGTGCTATTTGCGCACCCGCTTCCTCAATTGCCCTTCCCTCCTTTTTTAACCTCCTTTTAAATTTAAATTAAATTTAAATCCCCATGCAATCCCTAAAATGTCTCATTCTCAATCTAAATTTCATCCCTAAAATGTATCATTCTCACGTCCATAATTGCCCTTCCCTCCCTTTCCCTCCTTTTTAATTCCTTTTAAATTTAAATCCCTATCCAATCTCTAAATTGTCTCATTCTCAATCTAAATTTTATCCCTAAAATCTCTCATTCTCACGTCCCTAATTGCCCTTCCCTCCCTTTCCCTCCTTTTTAATTCCTTTTGATTCCAATTAATGCAATCAATCAGTCTTATTGATTCCATATCAGTTGGATAAGGGATAGCTAATTTATTCCATCAGTTGGATAATGGAAAGAGTATCTCTGTGCCCACTTAAACATCGTCTTTCTACTTCTATCTTCTCATCACACGCCACCAGCCTTCTATCACCCCATCACACATCGCACACACAGAACCATCCCCTCCCTTCTCCTCCGTCCAGATCTCATCCCCATCTCCCTATAATCTTCTCCGTCTCACAGCCCCATGCAAAGATCAGTCTCTTCGGCCATCTCCTTCCAAAGCAACGCCAATCGCCTCTCACGCTCGGACTCCTGAACCAGGTATGCCTTCTCTTCTTCTCCACGCGCTGCACACCTGCATCACTGACTGTCCCTCTTCCTCTTCCACCTGAATCACCGCCTGAACCCCTCCTTTTCTTTATTAAAGAGATCTTCATTTTTCTTTTTCTTTCTCTTCTTCTTCTCACTTCCTCTCTCCCTACACCCCACCTGCGCTGCTTCTCCTCACTCAGCCCCACTACACACTGCCACCTGCACGCTGTTAGCTGCTACACTCCCTTTCCTCTCTTCCCTCTCTTCCCTCTCTTCCTCCTCCTTCACACACTGCAAACCACCACCCTGCAAAATCTACCTGCATCACCGACTGTCCCTCTTCCTCTTCCTGCACGCACACCGCCTGCGCATGCCCTGAAGCCCTCCTTTTCTTCTCCATGTCCCTCTTCCTCGCCTGCACGTCTTTCTTTTTCTCTCTTCTTCTTCTCACTTCCTATCTCCCTACGCCCCACCTGCACAGCCCCTCCACGCACGGATCATCCCCGCATTTCTCTTTTCTTTTCTCCTTCCTCCCTTTCGATTGGTCAGCTAGCTTCAATCAGTGAAGTGCATGTCCTGAATTTACTTTCATTCTCCTAAATATGTTAAGGGCACCTCATCGCCAAGTTGAGTATTACACACATGCCTAGCTAGGGATTGATGCTTGGGGTCTTTTATTATATAATTATAACTCAGGTTATTATGTTATATATGTGTTATTGTGCAAGTGTGAGTACAACACGTGTGGAGTCAAATTTTGTACTTGCCCTTTTCCCTTTGATTTTTCTCTATTCTATTTTCATTATCATTTAACCGTTTTGTTACGAGCCATTGGATCTTTTATTCTCGAAAAAAAAAGCAAAGAGACATGGATGTTATTCCACATTGGGAAATAAGAGATTTTATTCACGAAGTGGTATGATTTATTTTCTTTTGTATTTTGTCATAGATTTTTTTATTGTAGTTCTTTTTTGTAATTTTCTTCCTTTTATTGTGGTCAGATTCAAGTAGTAGAGGTATGATTTTCTTTTCTTTTGGTTTTTTTTTTGTTATTGTACTTCTTTTCTTTTGTATTTTTTTTAGTAAATGTTTTAATGTGAAATTGCAATTTTCTTTGAACAGTATTCTATTGGAATAGAATGAAGATGCCCCACCCAATAATGAATTATTGGCATATCACTAATTATTAATCTCCCACCACTGCAATTTAATTCATGAATAAGTACTTACCGTCTGCAAAAATTGTAGTCCTCCTAGCATCACAAGTAGGTGCTTAGCCCGGGTCCACAAATAACAGCATGATAAGTAGAGATGTGCTAATTAATGGCAAGATAATAATAAACATGATTTGCATTGTAGGCCTCATGGTAGAACGTCCACAATCAGGCATCAATTATATATATTAAAGAAGCAAGTGAATTCGTATTTTAATACCATAATACTTTTATATGTTTCCTTCTTCATAAATAACCTACACCTTTTTCATTATCCAACTACAAAATAATGTTCATTTTGGTTATTTAATCATTAAGATAATTGCTTTTAAAGACTAATACTATTTATAATTTTAATAACACTTTAAACAGGGCCCGTGTTGGGCGTGGGCCCTCAGGTTTTTCGTGGGGGAGCGACACGTGCCAGAGGGGTTTTGATGACGATGCCGGTTTATTTAGATTTAGATTTTTTTTATTTCTTCTGTTTGTTTTTTACATTCACTCCTTTTTTATTAATATTTTTTTTTTAAGTAGTTCTATTTATATTATTATATTTTGATGAAGAAGTCAATTTATTTAGATTTATGTTTTTTTACATTTTATTTATTTTGGTCATGTAGTTCTATTTTATTATATTTTGATGACGAGGCCGGTTTATTTAGATTATATTTTTTTTGTTTTTTTTTTGTTTATTTTTTACATTCAATCCTGTAATTGATAGAGGTGGACCCCATAATTTTTTTTATGTCTTTAAATTAATAGAGTAGAGAATATTTTAATGAAGGAATAAGAATTTTGGATAAAAAAACGGTAAGTTTGACTTGAACATAATTTTATTTGTTTCTTTTTTTACAATTGATTTAAATTTATATATAAGATTCTTTTAAAAATATTTGCCTTATAAAATAATCATGCCTCTCATATGCATTTGACGAACAACTACTTTCTATTTATATTTTAATTTACTTCAACTAACCTCTCTCTCTCTCTCAAATATCCACGCCCCACGAATGGGAAAGCAATCTCTCTCTCAAATATCCACGCCCCACGAATGGGAAAGCAAATGTATATGGGGTTCTCCAAAAGATGGTGACCAATCTTGAATTTTCTATATAATTGCATTAAATGTAGTTTGGTGTTTACTTTTAACTTAAATTGGATCTTCCCATCATGAATTAATAAGATGCCCACTTCATGTGGGCTGCCTTGGATGTTTGGTTACTAAAAATAGGATTAAGGAATGGGTCAATTTGAATGTACAAAAATCAATGTGGCAAATTATTGTTTTTTCTTTGTTCTTTATTAGAGAGATCTTCATTTCTTTCAAATGAGTCCTATTTGAATTTAATTATTAAACAAGGCCCGCGTTGGGCGTGGGCCCCGAAGCGCTAGTTATATATAGTAAAGCAGCAGGTTTTTTCCTCGGGGAGCGACACGTGGCGGGGGAGGTTTCGTGAGAGGACGACTAGTAAAGCAGCAGGTTTTTTCCTCGGGGAGCGACACGTGGCGGGGGAGGTTTCGTGAGAGGACGACAAGTGGCGCGCCCTCAGGCTTTTTGCCCTCCCGCTACCGGAATTGCCCTTCCCTCCTTTTATTTCCCTTTAAATTTAAATTCCTATGCAATCCCATCAATTGGATAATGCAATCCCATCAATTGGATAAGGGAGAAAGGAGTCCCAGATCTCTGGACTCCCTCAAACCCCCCTTAAACATCGTCTCTCCCCCTCTTATCTCCTACGCATATCCTACCTAAACAACTCTCTCTCCCACATTATCCTCTCTTCTTCATCATCATCTCACGCCAACCCCCTATCCCATCTCACCAGCGCGCAGAGCACTCCGCAGCAGCCATTCACACGCGCAGGTAGGCCCTCCTCCTCTCCTTGCAGCCAATATTGCATCTACATCAACACCCATCTCTTCCTCTTCTTTCCTCTTTTTTCTTTCTTACCTTCCTCTCTTTCTTCTCTCCCTCTCTGTTCTTCTCTCACTCCAAACCCACACCTGCACACACGCACACATCTGCCCAGCATCACACACAGCACCATCACATTTTTCTTTTTTTCTCCTCTTTCTTTCCCCTTCCTCTTCTTTCTTATCTCCCTCTCTGTTCTTCTCTCACTCCAACCCACACCTGCACACACGCACACATCTGCCCAGCATCACACACAGCACCATCACATTTTTCTTTTTTTTCTCTTTTCCTCTTTTTTCCCTCCTTCTCCATCTTCTTCTTTCTCCACCTGTGCACCACCTGAACCCATCCCTTTTTCTTTCTTCCTTCCTCTCTCATTCTTCCATCTTCTTCTTTCTCCAGCTCCTCCTTCTCCCTCTCTTTCCTTCCTCATTTCCTCTTCTCCCTCCTCTGCTCTCCCTCCTCCCTTTCTCGCTCCCACGCCCTGCCCAGCCCTACGCAGGCGCCCATCACCCTCCCTGCACACACCTGCACTTCTTTTCCTTCCCTGCAACCACCTGCACCCACCTGCACTTCTTCTTTCTCCACCTGCGCACCACCTGAACCCATCTCTTTTTCTTTCTTCCCACCTGCACCCACCTGCACTTCTTCTTTCTCCACCTGCGCACCACCTGAACCCATCTCTTTTTCTTTCTTCCTTCCTCTCTCATTCTTCCATCTTCTTCTTTCTCCACCTCCTCCTTCTCCCTCTCTTTCCTTCCTCCTTTCCTCTTCTCCCTCCTCTGCTCTCCCTCCTCCCTTTCTTGCTCCCACGCCCTGCCCAGCCCATTGTGCAGGCACCCATCACCCTCCCTGCACACACCTGCACTTCTTTTCCTTCCCTGCAACCACCTGCACCCACCTGCACTTCTTCTTTCTCCACCTGCACACCACCTGAACCCATCTCTTTTTCTTTCTTCCTTCCTCTCTCATTCTTCCATCTTCTTCTTTCTCCACCTCCTCCTTCTCCCTCTCTTTCCTTCCTCCTTTCCTCTTCTCCCTCCTCTGCTCTCCCTCCTCCCTCTCTTTTATCTGCTTCTACATATCCTCCGGACATCCTTTTCATCTTCCTGGCCATGCTTCTTCCACCGTTTGCAAATTTTGCTATGGGTGCTTACCAACTTCCACCGTCTCCTTTCTTTATGAGGTTTACATCTATAGGGATCTGGATCTTGCATCTCTGATGCTAGAGTTGGGGTCAGCATCCAACTAAGCTATTGACCCAGCTTTGCTGATCAAATGAGAGGAAAAAAAAATGAAAAAGAGCTAGCACCCATTACATATTTTTCGGAAATGATGCCCATATTACTTTTCTGGTTTCAGTAATAGCTGCTGACTATTGTAGCTTTATTCAATGCTAGGACCAGTCAATATATGATCATTATAATTTTGGTTGAAGTTGAATTTGCTGACCTTTCTTTTATCTGCTTCTACATATCCTCCGGACATCCTTTTCATCTTCCTGGCCATGCTTCTTCCACCGTTTGCAAATTTTGCTATGGGTGCTTACCAATTTCCACCGTCTCCTTTCTTTATGAGGTTTACATCTATAGGGATCTGGATTGCATCTCTGATGCTAGAGTTGGGGTCAGCATCCAACTAAGCTATTGACCCAGCTTTGCTGATCAAATGAGAGGAAAAAAAAAATGAAAAAGAGCTAGCACCCATGACATATTTTTCGGAAATGATGCCCATATTACTTTTCTGGTTTCAGTAATAGTTACAGTTGAAACTAATCTGATTCAAGTGATTAAATATCATGCCAAACTATTGGGAGATCTTTCGTTTTTGTCCTTAAAGTGCATTTCTTCTGGCTGATTTACTATATGCAGTTAACTGTTATATTTTATTTATATTTTCCTTACTGGAAAAGATCTTCTTTTATTTTATCTTTTTAATTGGTAAGTTGTTATTGGCTGCTGCTGCATATCTTCAATGGACTTTAATCAAACTAAACGTTCCGACGTTGATTTGTTGCAGATCACACAAGTTTATGGATTTTATGAGGAATGCCTAAGGAAGTGAGTTTCTTATATCCTGTGTTCTCATCCTGTTGAATTGTTGCTCTAATTGTCAAATTTCTTTATTACATCCATCGTTGTGGTGTCTTTTCCCAACATTTTCCCCTTATTTTTTTTGGTAAGCATGATATTCTTTTCAACTTGCTTGGTAATTTATTTCGTTTCACACTGAAACATGTTCTGGTATCTGCTTCTGTACTGAACTATGTTGTACAGTTTGTAGATTTCCCTCCATATCCTAAAATATAACCGTGAGTGACATAGTCATGACACTCCTCAAATGGACCCACTTATAAATAGTTCACATTTTTTCATTTTAAATTTCATCAATATAATTTATCTCATGAATTATCTTTAGTGGTATTGATTAAAATAGAAGACATACCTTTAGTGATCAATATACTTTCTTCAATTGGAATAAGATAGAAGTATATAGTTTTTATTATATTTATTTGGGTTTAATAGATGGGTCCCACCAATCAAATGTGAAACAACCCCATAAATTATTATACCAACAAAAAGGGCCAACCCTATATCATACATGATTAATCCTTAATTAAGCATAATTAAGGTTGAGGGTTAAAAGAAATTAAGAAATAAAAAATATTTGAAAAGCATACCAAACCCCACACATTTGACCATTTATCCATATTTCAATATTTTTGTTTACATTTTATTTGATATATATGCATAAATATTACTTTTATAATGGAATATTATTTTTCTTCTATAGACCGTGTTGGGCACGGGCCTGTCATTCACATAAGTTGATTCTTGGTTGATCTTTTTTGAGCATAGGCAATGCTCTTCGTTGTAAAAGTTGGAATTTCTTCTTTTCGTAGATTTTTTGTATAATTAAGATTTTTTTCGCTTTCTACATAATTCTGTTTGTGGTTCATCTTTAATGCATTATATATAGGGATGGCAAAAATCACTGTGGGGCCCTGGACCCGAAATGTCGCATATCCTAGGGCTTAGAGGCTTTGTTTGTTCAAATACCTTTTCAGTTCAGGCTTAGAATATTGTCGTTATTCCAAGCAGTTTTTAAAATAAACTAAAATGAATGATTTGGATATTAGGAAATTAGAATGATTTTCTTCTCTTTGGAAATAAAACAAAAATTAGACATGAGGTGTCAACTAGAGTGAACTGAATGATGGAGACTTAAAAAAAAATTTATGTTTTATTTTAATAAATTGACACCTCATGTCTTAGTTCTTTTATGTGTTTTTTTATATACTCATTCTATTTACTTAATTTTTAAGATATTTGCTTTTAATTTTTTTAATTTTTATTTCTGCTCTGTATTTCTCTTTCTCTTTCTCAATTTTATAACGCCCATTTAACACCGTGAACAACAAAACTCCCCCATTAGAATACTTACTTGGATACCCAATCATAGCCTCAAAGCTCTCACCTAATTTTTAGTTTCAAATAAACCAATTTCTTTTCCCAAATTTCCTCTCATGATCCCATCAGTGTGAGCTTAGTAATTTTATTTTCTACTTAAAAAAATGTGACAATTAATAAACAAGTGGAAATCTGAAATTTAGTGCAAATTTCTTTAGATTGAAACGAATGTGTGTTTATCTTTTCATTGATACAGTATAATTGATGCATGGATATCTGCTTCAAATATGAGTTATATTAGATCAATTCTAAAATTATTCTATGATGTTTGAAGTATAACTTCATTGCTTGCAACAATTGGTTTCAGCTGAAGAGTCACCCTTTTCATTGCAACAATTGCTATGTGTCTACATTCCATTGCCAGTTCTTTAGTAAATGTAGATAAGATCATCTTCAGTTTGTATACAGGTTTCATGTCAGTACTGCACTTTTCGTTTCTATTTTGCGTTGGGTAAGGCTACAAATGGGTCGAGATTTACAGGCTCCAATTATATTTAAACAGTTATGGACCCATTTCCAAATTTTAGGATTCATGTACCTAGACCTAACATTGTTTAATTGGGTCACGATCCAACAGTCTTCAATTTAAAAAATAAATAATTTTTAATATTCATATAAATTTGTTTTAGCCCATCTTTGATACCAAATTGCGAATTTTTCCCACATTATCCAGTGATATTTTTGCAACTTGGGTCTCACCATGATCAGTCTTCTCCCCTCTCTCTACCTCATAAGTGCACGAGTTGAAAAATTAGTTGGAGAGAAAACAATAGCATGATTCGAATGATGGAGTTTTTAAAACTTTATTCCCATCTTTTTTTATTAATTGACTCTCCATACCATAATACTTTTATATGCTTTCTTCTTCATAAATATCCTACACCTTTTTCCATTATCCAACTACAAAATAATGTTCATTTTGGTTATTTGAACCTTAAAATAATTGCCTTTAAATTATTTATTTTAACTATGATTGTGTAATGAATCATATGTTAAAATAGTCATTTACATTTCATGTAAATGAAATGTATACTACTATTTAAAATCTTAATAACTCTTTAAACAAGGCCCGCGTTGGGCGCGGGCCCCGAAGCGCTAGTTATATATAGTAAAGCAGCAAGTTTTTTCCTCGGGAGCGACACGTGTCGGGGGAGGTTGCCCGGGAGGACGACATGTGGCGCGCCCTGGTGCTTTTTGCGCACCCGCTACCGGAATTGCCCTTCCCTCCTCTTTTAACTCCTTTTAAATTTAAATCCCTATGCAATCCAATCACTAAAATCTCTCATTCTCCCTAATATCTCTCTCCAACTCCCCTAAAATTCCTCCAATTCAATTTTAAAATTTCCTTTAATCAATCAATCTTTATCGTTGCGTTGCCCACGATTTAAACTGTCCGATATCCCCATCCATCATCTTCCATTCTCTTTCTTTCTTTTTTCCTTTTCTTCTCCTCCCCTGCACACTACGCCCACCTTCACACACACACAGCCGCCTCGCCGTCCCTTCTTCTTCTTCTTCTCTCCCTCACAACTACCCACTGTGCTGATCTTCCTCTCTCTCCTGTACTGCACCACACCCTCTTTCTTCTTCTTTCTTTCCTTTTTCCTCTCTTCTTCTTCCTCCTACTGCAACTTCATCACCACCTGCACACCCATCTTCTTTTTCTTTTTTTTCCTTTCTTTCTCTTCTCCCTCCTTCTTCTTCTCCCTACACCTAAACCCACGCACAGCCGCAGCACCCACCTGCCACAGCCCCTGCGCCCCATCCATCATCTTCCTTTCTCCTTCTTTTCTTTTTTCATTTTCTTCTCCTCCCCTGCGCACCACACTCACCAACACACCTTCACAGCCCCTGCGCCCCATCCTTCATCTTCCATTGGAGCACTCTCTTTGCTCGCCACCACCTCCGCCTCTCTTCTTCCTCCTTCCTGCGCAGCACCGTCGCCGCCCTCTTCCCACGTGCAGAACAGACGGCGCGGACGCTGCATCAGTATGTTGCCCGACGTAAGGATAAGATGGAGCACTCTCTCTGCACACACTATCTCTCTCTTCCTTCTCTCCTTTCTTTTCTCCCTCCTTCCTGCAATCCACAAAACCCCCTGCACATCCCTTCGGCCTCACCATCTATTCCCTTAGTCCTCTTTCTTTCTCTTTTTTCTCTCCCTCCTCCTCTTTCTTCACTGCACACCCCACCTGCACACACACACGACATCTTTTCTGCTCTCTTCTCTTTTCTTCCATTCTTCTCCATCTTCTTCTTTCTTCCCCCCTTCCCTGCACTTCCAACTGCACCCACCATACAAATCGTACTTGCATCATCTTCTCTTCTTCTCCATCTTCTTCTTCCTCCCACGCACTTTTCCTTCTTCCCTGCACCCTTGCCACATGCACCCACTGCGCCTTCACTCCCCATCTCCCTCTCTGCCACCGCCCACTCCATCTCCCCTCTCTCCTTTATCTCTCCCCCCTCTTCTCATTCCTCTGTTTCTCTCTGTCACTGCTTCAACCTATCTCTCCTTCCATCTCTGTTTTTCCCTTCCGCCTGCAACTCCGCCCACCACATGCACCCACTACGCCTTCCCACCGCCCACTCCATCTCCCCTCCTTTATCTCTCCCCCCCTCTCTTCTCCTTCCTCTGTTTCTCTCTGTCACTGCTTCAACCTATCTCTTCTTCACATCTTATTCCCATAACCAAACAGCAACCCACGGCCTGCCTACATTAACAAGCACCACATACTGAACCTAGCCACCTGTGCAATTCAACCTCTTCATCACAGCCATCTCTCTTTCACTGCCGCCACCATCTTTTTCTCTCTTCTCTTTCTTTTCTCTTCCCCCGTCTTCACTGCACTCCACTCGAACCACCCTATCTTTCTTCTTCTTTCTTTCCTTTTTCCTCTCTTCTTCTTCTTCTTCTTCTTCTTCTTCCTCCTACTGCACCTCCATCACCACCTGCACACCCATCTTCTCCAGCCGTTGCACTCATCATCCTCTTTCTTTCTCTTTTTTCTCTCCCTCCTCCTCCTTCACTGCATCTTCACTGCCGCCACCATCATCCTCTTTCTTTCTCTTTTTTCTCTCCCTCCTATCACGCAGCAACCTCAGACAAACGCACGCAGCAGCCCCGCAACCCATCTCTCTCCACCCTCCATCGGCTTCATCTTCGCCGGAACTCTCCCCCTGCGCCAGGTACCCCTCCTTCTTCTCCTCCCTGCGCACCACGCTGACATTGCACATCACCACACTAACACTATCTCTATCTTCCTCTCTTTCTCTTTTCTTTGCTCCTTCCTCCCTCACCGCTGCGTCTTCACTGCCGCCACCATCTTTTTCTTTCTTCTCTTTCTTTTCTCTTCCCCCGTCTTCACTGCACTCCACTCGAACCACCCTATCTTTCTTCTTCTTTCTTTTCTTTTTCCTCTCTTCTTCTTCTTCTTCTTCCTCCTCCTACTGCACCTCCATCACCACCTGTGTGGAAAGTGAATGGAGAGTTAAGTGGGTACGTGCAGAAATGGGGAAGTCTAACACATGTGGTTGTTGGGGGAGCTGGGCACCATGTTCCTGCTGATCAGGCTGTGAGTTCTCAGGCAATGATTGAAGATTGGATCCTGGAGGAGGTTTTGTTTGATGAAGGAGACGTGATTTCAAGTTTCAGGGGCTATCTTTAAATCACATGTATTGTGAATCTGTAGTCTGTACTGAATTTTACGAACTTAAATAAATTGTGCAGGAATGCTGAAGTTGTGAGTTTCTGATGGACTTTAGGAACTTTGATTTTCTTCTTGAAATAAATTGTATAGTAAAGGTGAAGTTGATATGTGCATTGCTGCCTGGTAGAGGAGAGTAGTTTTAGCTGAAGGAGTGTTTAATTGTTGGGCTTCTGCATCAGACTGTTACTCTCCTTGAATCCTCATAACATATCATTGAAATTATCTCATTAAGGCTTAATGTTTATTTATCTTTTGTGTTTTATCCAACTGATAAATGAGAATGCCCATTAATATGCGTACAGTTATATTTTTATTATTATATTTTGATGAAGAGGCCCTTTTTTTTTTAAATATAGCCCTATATGAGTGAAACATAGGATCTATGTTTCTTTATTTTTTTCTGTTTAGTTTTTTTCATGTAGTTCTATTTTTATTATTATATTCTGATGAAGAGGCCGGCTTATTTTTATTTATGTTTTTTTTTGTTAAAAACATATTTTATTAATAGTTTTTTTATTATTATTTTTTTATCGTCACCACTATTTATATTTTTATCCTCACATTTTTCTTTCTTCTTGTAGGTCAAAAACTCTCTAGATATCCAACGAAAGATTCTTCTGCATTCGGGTACATGTTTTGATTAGATTTATTTTATTCTCGATTTAATTGTTAATGCATTTTTTGTATTGCAGATCATTGAGAGATACCATGTTTCTAAAAACGTGAGTGATTGATCAAACCTATCCAATAAATTTAAATTCTATATAACAAGGCCTTTTATCACTATTTATTATATATGTATTTTTATTATCATATTTAAACAAATATTAAGTTTAAATTTATGAATAAGTTATAGTTTGCAAAAAATTGTAGTCCTCTTATATTTATTTTTTTACCATTTTTTGTGATTTTTGTATGTATAGTTCTTTTATTTTTGGAAAAATCATGATATGTACTATTGTTGGAGAAAACATTATTCTATTGGAATAAAATGAAGATGTCCCACTCTATGATGAATTCTTGGTATATTCATTATCACTAATTATTAATCTCCCACCACTGCAATTTAATTTATTAATAAGTTACAGTCTGCAAAAATTGTAGTCCTCCTAACATCACTACCATCACAAGCCGGTGCTTAGCCCGGTTCCATGATATGTAGAGATGTGCTAATTAATGGCAAAATAATAATAAATATGATTTTTCATTGTAAGCCCTATGGTAGAACATTCACAATCAGGCATCAATTATATATATTAAAGCAGCAGGTGAATTCGTGTTTTAATACCATAATACTATTATATATTTCATTCTTCATAAATATCCTACAACTTTTCAATTATCCAACTACAAAATAATGTTCATTTTGGTTATTTAATCATTAAAATAATTTCTTTTAAATTATTTATTTTAACTTTGATTTTGTAAAGAATCATATGTTAATAGTCATTTACATTTAATTTAAATGAAATGAATATTACTATTTAAAATCTTAATAACTCTTTAAAAAAGGCCCGCATTGGACGTGGTGAATTTGTGTTTTAATACCATAATACTTTTATATATTCCTTCTTCATAAATATCCTACACCTTTTCCATTATCCAACTACAAAATAATGTTCATTTTAGTTATTTAATCATTAAGATAATTTCTTTTAAATTATTTATTTTAACTACGATTGTGTAATGAATCATATGTTAATAGTCATTTACATTTCATTTAAATGAAATGGCTAATACTATTTATAATTTTAATAACTCTTTAAACAAGGCCCGCGTTGGGCGTGGGCCCTCAGTTTTTTCATGGGGGAGCGACACGTGGCGGAGTGGTTTTGATGACAATGCCGGTTTATTGAGATTTATATATTTTTTTTATTTCTTCTGTTTATTTTTTACATTCACTCCTTTTTTATTAATATTTTTCATGTAGTTCTATTTATATTATTATATTTTGATTAAGAAGTCAGTTTATTTAGATTTATATTTTTTTAACATTTTATTTATTTTGATCATGTAGTTCTATTTTTATTATATTTTGATGACGAGGCCGGTTTATTTAGATTTATATTTTTTTAGTTTTTCTGTTTATTTTTCACATTCATTCCTGTAATTGATAGCGGTGGACCCCATAATTTTTTTAATGTCTTTAATTTAATAGAGTAGAGAATATTTTAATGAAGGAATAAGAATTGTGGATAAAAAACACGGTAAGTTTCACTCCAACATGATTTAATTTGTTTCTTTTTTGACGATTAATTTAAATTTATATACAAGATTCTTTAAAAATATTTGCCTTTATAAAAAATATCATGCCTCCCATATGCATTTGACCAACAATTACTTCCTATTTATATTTTAATTTACTTTCAACTAACCTCTCTCTCTCTCTTAAATATCCACGCCCCACGAATGGGAAAGCAAAATGTATTTGGGGTTCTTCAAAAGATGGTGAACAATCTTGAATTTTCTATATAATTGCATTAAAAGTAGTTTGGTGTTTACTTTTAACTTAAATTGGATTTTTCCATTATGAATTAATTAAAGGCCCGCGTTCTCCCTCACGCGGCAGCCCCTCTCTCGGTCTCACCATCATCTCCCCGGAAGTACTTGAAATCTGCTGTGTTGGGTAGGACTGGAAAGGATCATCTAGAGCCTTTCCAGAACATGTGTTGTGGGGCGCTTGCAGGGGCCATTTCGGCGTCCCTGACCACACCACTAGATGTGGTGAAGACCTGGTTGATGACACAGCTCATCTTCTTTAATTTTTATTTTTTTTCCTTTCTTTCTCTACTCCCTCCTTCTTCTTCTCCCTACACCTAAACCCATGCACAACCATGCACAGCACCCACCTGCCACAGCCCCTACGCCCCATCCATCATCTTCCTTTCTCTTTCTTTTCTTTTTTCATTTTCTTCTCCTCCCCTGCGCACCACACTCACCAACACACCTTCACATCCCCTGTGCCCCATCCATCATCTTCCATTCTCTTTCTTTCTTTTTTCCTTTTCTTCTCCTCCCCTGTACACTACACCCACCTTCACACACACATCAATCTGTGTTGTTTGTTTTCATTTGATCTATTTCTGTTTTTTTTTCTTCCCCCTCTTTCTTTCTTCTCTCCCTGTCTTCTTCCCCTTTCCCTGCACTGCACACCCTTATTTCTTTTCTCTTTTCTTTCTCTTCCTCCTTCTTCTTCTTCACTTCACACCCATTGCGCCCGTACCCACCTGCACGCCCCATCTTCTTTTTCTTTTTTTCCTTTCTTTCTCTTCTCCCTCCTCCTTCTTCTCCCTACACCTAAACCCATGCACAGCCACAGCACCCACCTGCCACAGCCCCTGCGCCCCATCCATCATCTTCCTTTCTCTTTCTTTTCTTTTTTCATTTTCTTCTCTTCCCCTGCGCACCACACTCACCAACAAACCTTCACATCCCCTGTGCCCCATCCATCATCTTCCATTCTCTTTCTTTCTTTTTTCCTTTTCTTCTCCTCCCCTGCACACTACACCCACCTTCACATACACATCAATCTGTGTTGATTGTTTTCATTTTATCTATTTCTGTTTGTTTTTTTTTCGCGCTTGGAACAGCAAGAGGATTAGCCTATTTGCATGGTGGGTGCGAGCACAATATCATCCATTGCGACATCAAGCCAGAAAACATTCTGCTGCATGATCATTCCCACGTGAAGATATCTGATTTTGGGCTGTCCAAGTTAATGACTCCGGAGTAATCCAATCTATTCACCACCATGAGAGGAACTCGTGGGTATCTCGCACCCGAATGGCTAACCAATTCGGCTATTTCCGACCGGACCGATGTGTACAGTTATGGAATGGTTCTGCTGGAGATTACACGGGGAAGGAAGAATTGTTCTCGCCATGGCCAGGGCCAGGGCAGAAGCCATGGAGAGGAGAGTGGTGGGTCATCTTCCTCCTCTGGGTCTGAGACTGATTACTTTCCTCTGTTTGCTTTGGAGATGCACGAGCAAAGGAAGTATTTGGAGCTGGCGGATCCGAGATTGGAAGGTCAGGTGACGAGCGAGCAAGTGGAGAAGTTGGTGCGAATTGCGCTTTGTTGCGTCCATGAGGAGCCGATCCTAAGACCGAGTATGGCTACTGTGGTGGCAATGTTGGAAGGTGGGATGCCTTTGGGTGAGCCCAGGGTCGAGTCTTTGAACTCTTTGAGGTTCTATGGGAGGAGGTTTACTGAGCCGGCAATGGGTGAGGGTGGTGGGAGAATGGGTTCTTGTATAAGGTTGGTACTACTTTGACGAGTTCTTCTAATGGGACGCATGCAACCTGGTCCTACTTATCTTCGCAGGTGGTCTCAGGGCCAAGGTAGTGGTGCATTGTAGGGTTGATAGTTGATATTGTTTGTGATTCATTGTTGTAAACAGTCTTAGGGCCAAGGTAGTGGTGCATTGTAGGGTTGATAGTTGATATTGTTTGTGATTCATTGTTGTAAACATTTCTTTTTCATGTTTGAAGTTTTTCTGTATGTTGATGAAAATTCAATGATGGTTCCTCCAATTTTTATTATATGGATACCCAATCATAGCCATAAAATCTAAAAGTTTTCACTTAATTCTAAGTTTCAAATAAAACCAATTTCTTTTTCCAAATTTCCTCTAATGAAATGAATAATACTATCTAAAATCTTAATAACTCTTTAAACAAGGCCCACGTTGCACCGCTTGATTTCGGAACTGCCCTTCTAATCTAATCTCATCAATTAAAATATCTTAAGACAAATCTAAGCAATGGTGTTCTTCAAGGAAATTATTTCCTTTGAATTATCCTAAAATCTCTCAATGAGATGCCTATTAGCAACAACAAGTATCCTAAAATCTCTACATAAGAGCACTATTACCAACAAGTATCCTAAAATCTAACAGTGAGTGACATGTTCAAGACACTCCTCAAATGGACCCACTTATAAATAGTTCACATTTTTCCTATTTTAAATTTCATCAATATAATTTATCTTCAGTGGTTTGGATTAAAATAAAATACATACATTTAGTGATCAATATACTTTCTTCAATTGGAATAAGATAGAAGTATATAGTTTTTATTTGATTTATTTGGGTTTAATAGATGGGTCCCACCAATCAAATGTGAAACAACCCCATAAATTATTATACCAACAAAAAGGGCCAACCCTATATCATATATTATTAATCCTTAATTAAGAATAATTAAGGTTGAGGGTTAAAAGAAATTAAGAAATAAAAAATATTTGAAAAGCATACCAAACCCCACACATTTGACCATTGACTGTACTCAATTATTAAATTAGGGATATAGACATGAGTACAATTATTATTATTATTATTCTTATTTAATATATGAGTACAACTATTTATCATTATGGGCCCACCTAATCAATCCAACTATTTATCTTACCCTTATTCCTTCCCTTATATTGCTTCCTTCACATATCTTTTTTTATCCATATTTCAATATTTTTGTTTACATTTTTATTTGATATATATGCATAAATATTACTTTTATAATGGAATATTTTTTTTCTTTTATGGACTGTGTTGGGCACGGGCCTGTCATTCACAGAAGTTGATTCTTGGTTGATCTTTTTTGGGCATAGGCAATGTTCTTCGTTGTAAAAGTTGGAATTTCTTCTTTTCGTAGATTTTTTGTGTAATTACGATTTTTTCGCTTTCTACAGAATTCTGTTTGTGGTTCATCTTTAATGCATTATATATAGGGATGGCAAAAATCCCTGCGGGCCCCTGGACCCGAAATGTCGCATATCCTAGGGCTTATTGTCGTTATTCCAAGCAGTTTTTAAAATAAACTAAAATGAATGATTTGGATCTTATGAAATTAGAATGATTCATCTTTAATGCATTATATATAGGGATGACAAAAATCCCTTTGGGGCCCTGGACCCAAAATGTCGCATATCCTAGGGCTTATTGTCGTTATTCCAAGCAGTTTTTAAAATAAACTAAAATGAATGATTTGGATCTTATGAAATTAGAATGATTTTCTTCTCTTTGGAAATAAAACAGAAATTAGACATGAGGTGTCAATTAGAATGAACTGAATGATGGAGACTTAATAAAAAATATTTATCTTTTATTTTAATAAATTGACACCTCATGTCTTAGTTCTTTTATGTGTTTTTTTTTATATACTCATTCTATTTACTTGATTTTTAAGATATTTGCTTTTTATTTTTTTTATTTTTTTATTTATGCTCTGCATTTTTCTTTCTCTTTCTCAATTTTATAAGGCTCATTTAACACCGTGAACAACAGAACTCCCCCATTAGAATACTTACTTGGATACCCAATCATAGCCATAAAACCTCAAAGTTTTCACCTAATTTTAAGTTTTAATTAAAACCAATTTCTTTTCCCAAATTTCCTCTCATGATCCCATCAGTGTGAGCTTAGTAGTTTTATTTTCTACTTAAAAAAATGTGACAATTATTAAACAAGTGGAAATTTGAAATTTAGTGCAATTTTTTTTACATTGAAAAGAATGTGTGTTTATCTTTTCATTGATACAGTATAATTGATGCATGGATATCTGCTTCAAATATGAGTTATATTAGATCAATTCTAAAATTATTCTATGATGTGTGAAGTATAACTTCATTGCTTGCAACAATTGGGATCTTTATATTGATGATGACTCAGGCATTTATTTGAAGAGTCACCCTTTTCATAGCAACAATTGCTATGTGTCTACTTTCCATTGCCAGTTCTTTAGTAAATGTAGATAAGATCATCTTCAATTTGTATTCAGGTTTCATTTAAAATAAATGAATACTACTATCTAAAATTTTAATAACTCTTTAAACATTGACTTACTTTAAAGAAAAATATAAATTTAGGTTAAATTTATATAAATATAGTTCACTTCTATTGAACTTTTTTGGAAAATATATAGACCCATACTGTGTAATGATAGACACTGTGTGGGTGGGTGAGTTTTTTTTTTTTTGGTACTGCTCCACTCTCCTCTTTTGAATCGGCGGTTTCGTCTAGACCCAAACGGTATAATTCCTCAAAAAATAGTTTTTTTTTTTATATGTATTGGTTTTACCTTATGGTTTTTTGGTTCTATTGGAAAGATCTGATCTTTTGTATTACTTTTATCTATGGTTTTTTGGTTCTATTGGAAAGATCTGATCTTTTTTGGGCAAAAATAATAATAGTACGTATTTAGATTAGATTTTGATGGATGTGCATGAGTTTGGTTTTCGGATTAATGTTTATGATTGGAAGAGTTGTTGCTTAAATGATGAAAAAGGTGTAGTCACAGGAATTTATAATTTTGACCAATCCATTCAGTTCTCATCTATAGTTGATGGCTCATTATCCTTATGATCTTCATGTTGCCTCTTAATACTTATGGAGAATAAAAACTAATTCAATTCAGTGTATTTCTTCTTTTGGTAGATTATTGGTGTAATTAAAAGATCTCAACTTTTTTGGGCATAGGCATTCATCTTTAATGCATTATATAAGAAGAACAGCAAGTAACATGAATAAATTATGAAGACTTCATACTCACATGAGATCCCTAGAAGTAAAACAAAGTTTTATGAAAACATTGAATCAATTGCTCAATTGTGCCTGATCCATTCCAATATGTTAAATCTGAGCCTAACACGCGTCCTCGGTCACATTTCATTCATAAAGATAGAAAACAACATTAGGACATGATTAAAACCATTCCACACTATCCAATCATTGAATAGACAAGATACATCTAGAAGAAGTATGGTTCATCTTTAATGCATTATATTTTTTAATACTTTTTTTTTATCCAGCACGGTCCTCTTACACTATTTTTAAACAAGTACATTATGAATTATACTACTAATTAGAATTTAAATAACTCTTTAAATTAACAAGGCCCGCGTTGGGCGTGGGCCCCGAAGCGCTAGTATATATTAAAGCAGCAGGGTTTTTCGCGGGGGAGCGACACGTGGCGGGGGAGGCTTCCTAGGAGGAGGACACGTGGCGGAACCTCGGGCTTTTTGCGCTCCCGCCTTCCGTAATTGCCCTTCCCTCCTTTTACTCTTTTTTATCAAGTGCAATGATAGCCTTTCTTATCTTTATCCACCTATTTTATCCTAAAGTCTCTCAATCCATTAGATCCCTGTTAATAGCCTTTCTTATCTTTATCTATGTAGAAACAAAACCCTTCCATATCTTTAAATAAAATTTTGAATTTTAAAATTCAAAATTTCTAATCTCATTCCAAATCTTCCTTTCTCCCCCTGGCCTGCGCACCCACACCACGTAGAAACGAAATTAACATCTGCAAGCTACGTTGCCTGCGTATTTTCAAGTGTGCTCATTTCTATACGTTGGTCCTCTCCCTCGTCTCAATCCCAGGGATACGCACTAAACTCTGGAGCGATCCCATCTCCCAGGCTCTCCCTCTCAATTATTGTTATATAGGCGTGAGTACAATTATTATTATTATTATTATTATATAATATATAATAACTTGGGCTAGAGCAATATATCATTATGGGCCCACCTAATCAATCCAACTATTTATCTTTCCCTTATTCCTTCCCTTATATTGCTTCATTCACATATCTTTTTTTCTCCATATTTCAATATTTTTGTTTACATTTTTATTTGATATATATGCATAAATATTACTTTTATAATGGAATATTTTTTTTTTCTTTTATGGACCGTGTTGGGCACAGGCCTGTCATTCACAGAAGTTGATTCTTGGTTGATCTTTTTTGAGCATAGGCAATGTTCTTCATTGTAAAAGTTGGAATTTCTTCTTTTCGTAGATTTTTTGTGTAATTAAGATTTTTTCGCTTTCTACAGAATTCTGTTTGTGGTTCATCTTTAATGCATTATATATAGGGATGGCAAAAATCCCTGCAGGGCCCTGGACCCAAAATGTCGCATATCCTAGGGCTTAGAGGCTTTGTTTGTTCAAATACCTCTTCAGTTCAGGCGGAGAATATTGTCGTTATTCCAAGCAGTTTTTAAAATAAACTAAAATGAATGATTTGGATCTTAGGAAATTAGAATGATTTTCTTCTCTTTGGAAATAAAACAGAAATTAGACATGAGGTGTCAATAAGAATGAACTGAATGATGGAGGCTTAAAAAAAATTTATGTTTTATTTTAATAAATTGACACCTCATGTCTTAGTTCTTTTATGTGTTTTTTTTATATACTCACTTTATTTACTTAATTTTTAAGATATTTGCTTTTAATTTTTTTTATTTTTTATTTCTGCTCTGTATTTTTCTTTTTCTTTCTCAATTTTATAAGGCTCATTTAACACCGTGAACAACAGAACTCCCCCATTAGAATACTTACTTGGATACCCAATCATAGCCATTAAACCTCAAAGTTTTCACCTAATTTTAAGTTTCAAATAAAACCAATTTCTTTTCCCAAATTTCCTCTCATGATCCCATCAGTGTGAGCTTAGTAATTTTATTTTCTACTTAAAAAAATGTGACAATTATTAAACAAGTGGAAATTTGAAATTTAGTGCAATTTTTTTTTACATTGAAACGAATGTGTGTTTATCTTTTCATTGATACAGTATAATTGATGCATGGATGTCTGCTTCAAACATGAGTTATATTAGATCAATTCTAAAATTATCCTATGATGTGTGAAGTATAACTTCATTGCTTGCAACAATTGGTTCTTTATCTTGATGATGACTCGGGCATTCAGCTGAAGAGTCACCCTTTTCATTGCAACAATTGCTATGTGTCTACATTCCATTGCCAGTTCTTTAGTAAATGTAGATAAGATCATCTTCAGTTTATATACAGGTTTCATGTCAGTACTGCACTTTTCATTTCTATTTTGTGTTGGGTAAGGCTACAAATGGGTCGAGATTTACAGGCTCCAATTATATTTAAACAGTTATGGACCCATTTTCAAATTTTAGGATTCATGTACCTAGACCTAACATTGTTTAATTGGGTCACGATCTAACAGTCTTCAATTTAAAAAATAAATAATTTTTAATATTCATATAAATTTGTTTTAGCCCATCTTTGATTCCAAATTGAGAATTTTTCCCACATTATCCGGTGATATTTTTGTTCGAAATGCAACTTGGGTCTCACCATGATCAGTCCTCTCCCCTCTCTCTACCTCACAAGTGCACGAGTTGAAACATTAGTTGGAGAGAAAACAATAGCATGATTCGAATGATGGAGTTTTTAAAACTTTATTCCCATCTGTTTTTATTAATTGACTCTTCATACCATAATACTTTTATATGTTTTCTTCTTCATAAATATCCTACACCATTTTCATTATCCAACTACAAAATAATGTTCATTTTGGTTATTTAATTCTTAAAATAATTGCTTTTAAATTATTTATTTTAACTATAATTGTGTAATGAATCATATGTTAATAGTCATTTACATTTTATTTAAAAGAAATGAATACTACTATCTAAAATTTTAATAACTCTTAAAACAAGGCCCGCGTTGGGCGTGGGCCCTCAAGCGCTAGTTATATATATTAAAGCAAAGGGCGAGGTGGGCTGTGGGGGTGCCACCTCATCCCTAAAAGGTCTCTCCTTTTAGAAAAATATGCATAAAAAACTACATTATTTTAAGGTGTTACCTCACTTTTGGACTACTCTTTCTCTCCTAAAACCTCTCATAAGAGATTTTTATGAACGTTTGAATTTTGGTCCTATTTCTTGCCATCATCCAAATTATAAGCAAATCATTACAGTCGGTTTGTTTTCTTTTCCTTAGATCTTCAATCATCAATGGGTCCCATGTTAAATATGTTTTGTGGGCCCTACCGATGAACGAAACCCAATCTGTTGCTCCTTTACTTTCCTTTCAGTTTTTTTCACCAAATGGATGGTTCCAGTAGTGGGCACCGGTTCATATTATATATATTTCAAGATTGGACTCCAGTATTGGATGAAATCCCAATGGCCTTCTCTTAACCTCTTTTTTCTAAGAGTGGGCCCACTAATGGAGGGAGGCAAGCCAGTTGGCCGTTGTCTGGTTTTTTAATAAACGCAAATCAATTAGTGGGCCCCGCACATTTAACTTATTTCTACAGTGGGACCCACTCATGGATTAATATAGCTCCTTTACTGTCATTTCAGTTTTTTTCCCAAATGGATGGTTCCGGTAGTGGGCACCGGTTCATATTAAATATATTTCAAGATTGGACTTCAGTATTGGATGAAATCTCAATGGCCTTCTCTTAATCCTTTTTTTCCAAGAGTCGGCCCCACTGATGAAGGGAGGCAAGCCCCGTTGTCTGGTTTCTTAATGGATGCAAATCAATTAGTGGGCCCCGCACATTTAACTTATTTCTGCAGTGGAACTCACTCATGGATTATGCATAGATATTAGTTTTCTAGGTCAATATGTATCCGTATAGTGGGCAATTAGACTGGGTTGGTATCATACACAAGTTTAATTTCTTTGATAATTGTTAGGATGTCATTTGTGTGCGTATGAGTTAGAACTATTAGAAACATACTATGATGACTCATATCTATATCCACGTACACTCATCCCATGTAATGTACATTTTTTTTTTCTTCTCTTAAGCTTGTTCGCCCCCCTCTCTTTCAATTTTTTTTTCTTATACTATCAATCATCTTTGGGGGCCAATTGTTCCATCACCATAAATCCAGATGTGGTGTGTAGCCCATTGAGGATGAAATCATTTGATTTCTATTTCCTTTTTTTTTATCTTCCCTTTTTTCTTCTTTGGATGCGGAGCCATCAGTGGGTCCCACATGTAAAAAAACATTTTAAGGGTAGCCCCCATTGATGGATCAAACATGTTACTTTTTTTATCCCTTTCTTTTGGTTCTTTTTAGTAGATGTACATCCATCCAGTTTGTTTTCTTTTTTTATATTTTTAATAATCAATGGTATAATATACCCGTAAATGAGATGGTCGTAATGGTCAATGCCTTTAAATTCAAGGGGTCATCGTGTTGTGTAAATTTACTTTATTTTATATTTAATCTCATACATAGAATTTTTTTTAATATTCAAAGATAATAAAAAAAACTTATTTTATATTTATTTAATCTTAACAATATTTCAAAAAAATTCTTAAATTTTAACATATTTTGATTTTTTGCCCGAGCTTAGCACGGGCTTGTCCAAAAACTAACCAAATAAATAATAAACCTTACAAACATGATTCCGAAGGATAACACCATGCTAACTAACGGAAACTTAGAGTTTAATTGCCACTTCCAAAACAACAACAAAACCTATAATATGGCCTCAATGATAACAAAGACAAAAACATTTTATATATTAAAGCAAAGGGGAGGTGGACTATGGGGGGTGCCACCTCATCCCTAAAAAGTATCTTCTTTCATAGAAATAAGAAAGAAAAAAAAAAATAGAAAAAAGCAAAGGATGAGGTGGGCCGTGGAGGGTGCCACCTCACTCCTGAAAATTCTCTCATTCCAGAGAAATACAAAACGAGAAAAACGAGGGACCCTTAAAAAGTTATATCTCCTCAAATCTCCTAAAATCTCTCCATTCCCTCCAATCTTCCCTAAAATCTCTCCATCCCCTCCAATCTTCTTTATCATCTCATCCCTAAAATCTCTCCACCACTCCAATCTTCCTAAAATTCTTTCACCATTTCAGGCTTCCCTCTATCATAATCCGTGATAAATTATAACTGATTCTGAAAAAATGGGCCTTATTTGAGGTGATTTTAGTGATGAGATTGGATAGGAAAAATGAAGATGGTTCAAATATATGGAGGGAATCCTCACCTGTTTAAAAAAACACCAACGTAGGCATAATATACTAAGTTTGGTAAGCATTATGCACTATCATATATAGAATCAGCCACTTCGGTCGAGACCAAACCCAAACCTGAACTGAATTTCATGTAGATTAAATACCCAGGTCCAAGCCTGATACCGAACCGAACAACCACTACCTGATTTTAACTTTTAGTTGGGTACCATCCAAATCTCCTAATTCACCAAAACATAGATTAGATGTCTTATTTGAATAAATAAATAAATATGAATACACATGAAAATGGAATAACGTCATGAAAATATAAGATATCAATAGTCCCTGTCTCATTAATAAAAACATACATTGACCCCACAAATCTCCACGCCCATGACATGAATATCAACAAACTAATCTTTCAAACACAGGGGAGAACATTTGGTTTTCTAGGATGAATTAAAAAAAGGAATAAATGTTACCGAGTTCACGAGTCACCCGGTAACTCGACCTGTGAAACCTTTTAACTGGTACCAACGGTCATGGGTCGAGTCGAGCACCAGAAATATGCTACCACGACCCACCCATTGACCCACGGGTCTGGTCGGGTAACCAGGTCAGGTCGGGTCACTGTTAATTTTGTACACCTCATTTATTATTTATTTACGTACCTTATATTGGCAGGCCATCAACTAACTTATGAGCCCCACTACTACGAGATTGCTAGCGGACCCTAAGTAGACAGGGTAAGGGTTTGGTATTAATGAATCATTGGACAACACATAAAAATAAAAATTGAATATCACATACAGAAACATGCAATTTTTCAAATAAATTTTGCTTGGACTTAAGAGTGGAAATTTGATGTTTTGAGTTTTGCAAAGCCATACGAGAACAATATTTTAGTCTAAGTTATATATGTAGATAAATAGGAGCTCACTTTTCAATCTAATTACTTATTTCTTTTTTAAATAATATATTTTCTCTTACTTTAATTTTAAATATATTATCATTTTTGGGCCTGGGTTAAGCACGGGCCTAAAATACTTATAAAATCACACAGAGCTTTGGGTTGGAGAGGTGGGCTGTGAGAGGTACCACGTCATCCCTAAAAGTCTTCTTTTGATGGCTATACACATTTTGGATGGAGAGCTTTTAACCTGGGCACATTTTTTTTAATGAGGAAATTTGGTGGTCCGTGGGTGTATGGGAAATGAAAATCTCGTGTATTCGTACATTTTCATGATAATCGATAGTTGAAATGGTGTTATATCAATATTGACCTTCTATCGGATGTGCGGCCAACTTTTGTGTTTTTGGTTGAATATGTTGTTTGGTGTGATGTATTTTTTTTTATAAAAGAAAAAAATAAATCATTTCTCCTTAATCAAGAGGACTTTGATTTTTTACGAAAATACAAAATTTCATTCTTATGAGGAAATAAAAATCCGAATAAACTTGAATCCTCTTATTGCACAAACAAGTCCAAATGGGATGGCTTTGTTTTATTGGACTTTGAAATTAGCAATGGATAACAAAAACTTGAATGCATTTCTTATTACTACTATTATATTTATTAACAAAATTCGCTTTTCTATATCTTCTTTAGTAATTATTGATGTTATTGTTATTTTTATGTTGTTGTTGATTGAATTTTTTAGTGCTATCTTTATAATAGTTTATTGTTGGTGTTGACCACTTGCATTTGTGATTAATGATATGTTGATTGTTTTTATATAAATATGTATGAATATATTATTATATGTTTATAATTAATTTTGATATCTCATAAATTCAAAATGTAATATCTTATATTTCGCCCTGGGCTAAGCACGGGACGTTATTGCTAGTTATTTATACATGGGAAATATTCATATGCATGCGCCAGTCACCGTATTATGGTGAGAGCAACATAATGGGGCTTCCTTTATAATTCACCCAAACTATCCACACACATGGACCCGTTGAGTTACATTGGATCTATAGAGTTTTCACCAAATCTAATAGAATAGATCGTTGGATCGAGGCTTAGGCCCAACATTCAAAACCCGAAATCTCAAATCGGCTTCGGGTTTGTGCCAAATCTACAGTTGGCCACTTCAAAGTTGAAACACCTATATACAACTGTGGGCCGAGTCAAATCCCCTTATCTACCACTGGACTAGCCTTATCTCATAAATTCCACAGTCAACCATCCACTATAATGTCATTACAACCATGTCTTTGGCGAAAATCAAATATATACTAATAAATATTATTAATATTACCAATGAATCTATTGTAAAAATACTTGAGTCGCCCAAACCATTAATTATATAAATAATCAATTAAAAAATAACTATGCCAATTAAATTCGGAAAACTCGTGTAATTTAATAAAATCCAAGGTAAAATGATGGGTCCCGTCATTCATACTATTCTTAAAAACTTTGCATGCTCAATGGTTATCTATTCTGAAAGTAAAGGAATTTGATACAAACATTAGAATTGTAGAGCCAACAAAAGCCAATCCGACCCAATCTAATCTGACCAACATATGACCGATACATTCCAACCCACATAATACATGGATCGGTCACGAGTTGAGTTTTCCTGACCCGCATTTGAACAGGGTCGGGTTATGGTCAACCAGTTTAACCCGTGTGACCCGCATAATCCATTTTATTTTTCTTTTGACTAAAACTTATGCTCTATCCTTAATTCTATCCAGTGTATTTTTTATATTTTGATATGATTTTTTTAATAAAAAATTATTTTACTTTTATTTGTTTTGGATGGATTTTACCGGAAAAGCCCTCTAAGATTTACTGTAGACCAAAAAGGTCCTAAAAGACATTAATTGACCATAGTAGTCCCAGGGACCCTTTTTTCAATTTTTCTGTTGTTTGCGGAGGGCGATATCCCCGCTCACCTGCATATATGAGCGGGTATATTTCTGCTCTTTTTTTTTTTCTTCTTCTTCAAAGTTAAGCAGCGATATCACTTTATAAGAAAAAATCACCGAAGTCAGACCGTATTAAATTTAAGGGTAAATTAGGGAGAGATCCCTCATCATTGGGCTATAAAGTCTCTAGGACAGAGCATTAATGTTTAAGGCCTAGAGTCCCTTGCGCATGGGATTTTTTCAGGCTGTGGTCCCTAAGCATGTGACATCATATTTTTTATGACTCATTTGCCCTTCTAACCATTAAAATGGGTGTGTGGTCCCTAAGCATGTGACATCAGATTTTTTATGACTCATTTGCCCTTCTAACCATTTAAATGGGTGTCATACAATTTAAAGGATCTTGGCAACGCTGTTTCAACAGAAATGAAGAGCTAAAGAAGAAAATCTAAGAGATTACTTGAACAACTGATTGCATAAGTCACATGGGGCAGGTTGCTAGATTTAGATAGATTTTTATCAAGGCTAGATAAATTCAAACTAAATCTAGTCAAATAAAACCAAATCTAGTTAGATAATCTCATATCGAAGTGACATAAGTTGTTTTCAAACTGATTATGATTTCAAACACAGATAAGTTCATATAAACTCATGCCAAAGTCAAATAAGTTCACATGAAAGTTAGATAAATAAACAGAAAACTCAGATAAATTCACTTAATTCGTATCAAACTCAGATAAATTTAAAGTAAACACAAATAAATTCATATCAAACTTAGATAAATTCGTACATAACACAAATAACATCATGCCAAAGTCAGATAACACATACAAAACTTAGATAAATTCATAACAAACTCAAAAAAACTCATGCCAAAGTCAAATAAGTTCACATCAAAGTTAGATAAATTCACAGCAAACTCAGATAAATTCACTTAATTCGTATCAAACTCAGATAAATTCAAAGCAAACACAAATAAATTCATATCAAACTTAGATAAATTCGTACCAATCACAGATAACATAATGCTAAAGTCAGATAACACATACAAAACTTAGATAAATTCACAACAAACTCAAAAAAACTAATGCCAAAGTGAAATAAGTTCATATCAAAGTTAGATAAATTCACAACAAACTCATATAAATTCACTTAATTCGTATCAAACTCAAATAAATTCATATCAAACTTAGATAAATTCATACCAAATACAGATAACATCATGCAAAAATCAGATAATATTATGCCAAAGTTAGACAACACATACAAAACTTAGATAAATTCACAGGAAACTCAAAAAAACTCATTTAAAAACTTAAAAAAACCTCATGCCAAAGTCAAATAAGTTCACATCAAAGTTAGATAAATTCACAGCAAACTCAGATAAATTCACAGCAAACTAAAAAAAAACTCATTTAAAACCAAGTTGAATACATTTTAAAGTCAAATAAAATAATGTGAAATCCAGTTAATTTCATACAAAACTCATTATTTCATAAGAAACTCAGATAAACTTAGAGAAAATCGTTTCAAAGTCACATAAACTCATATGAAATCTTGTTTAATTGATTACAAACGTAGTTAAATTGAAATCAAACTCAGAAAAATCATGTACTATACAGATAAATTCATTTAAAGTCTTGTTTAATTGATCATAGACTAAGATAACTTCACATAAAGTTTAGATAAATACATGTCAAAGTCAAATAATTTAATATCAAGCTTAGATAAATTCAAATCAAAACTTAGATAAACTTATGTCAAACTCTATTAAGTTCAAGTCAAGATGATTCGGTTGCTCAGGTAAGATCACCACGCGTATGGCAGAGAAAGTGGATGAGTGCAATTTGCATCAATTCAGGTGCTTGAATTTCAGAGTGAATGACGGAAGCGGTGCGAGTTTAGTGATGTATAGAGTATATAAAGAGAGGGCATTTTTGTCCTTTTGACTCATTTAATGTTAAAAGATGACCGATGCCTTTATGAGAAAAAGACTTGAACCACAGGATATAAAACATGGTGTTGAGGGACATGCCCCTAAATTTAATTCAAATGGAGCTGCATGTAGGAGAAATTTCTTTTTATATCCTTTTGGAACAGCTTATTACAATGGACAACAATCACCCAAAAACCTGCCACTGATTGATTGGAGGGATTCATATCATAGCCTATAGGGGTGTCACTTGTAAAAATAAAAACCCAAGTGGTTATTTGTAATTTGTACAAAAGCATAGGGAGTTATGCCTAGATTTCTTTAAATAAAAATATAGCCTGCAAATGTATCGGAGGTTTTTCAAACCTCTTCCACAAAGTAACACCCGCCAAAAAAGGCGATCCGATTCGCCAAAAACAGCTCTCGTCAATCTCTCACCATCTCTCTGTTTCGTTCTCAATCGCTGAAGATTTGGAGAACCTCCAAACCCTAGATTCTGGTTTATCGATCCGTTTCAACGCTCTCCATGTCCTCATTGTCAATCTGCATTTCGATCCGACGTTTGGCTCGATTCGGAACTGTTTCGTGTCGATGATTCGATTGGAACAATAAGGAATAAGCAGGAGATTTTAACCCATGAACGCGATCTCCTCTTTTGGAGAGTTTTGGGAGAATTGTTGGATGAGATTTCGTGGGTGACTTGGAAACTTTGGGTTTGAGTATTTGGATGATTTGTTTCATGGTCTGTTCTTGGTTGGATTGGGCGCCTTCCAATTGTTTTAGCGTCATTGTCTAGGTTGGATTGATGGGCTTGGATTTTGTTCTCTGGGGTCGGTTTTGAACACGTAATTGGGGAGGATTTGGTTTGTGAGATGGGTTCCTTAGCTGAGATCAGTCCGGATCTTGATAAGCTCGATGGACAGATCAGCGACATCTTCAGAGCTTTATCGTAATGATTTCTTCTTATTATGGATCTCTGTTGTTTTGTTTGGTTATAATGACATACAGTGTTGAGGTTTGATTTTGTTTGTTTTTATTTTGCATCTTTGGTCTGGTTATTGTGTGAGATTATGTAGGTTCTTACAATTAATGCAAGATTGAAACTTAGCTTGGGTGAGTCTCATTTCAGTCGGATTGGTTATTTGGTGATGGGAAGTGGCCAATGCATGTTCTCATTACCTCCTAAAAGTATGGCGCAAATGCGGTATCCATCACCTTTTAATCTAATTCAATGATAGAGAGTCACACAACTGCGAGTGATTTACCCAACTATAGATCTTGTTTGTAGTGTGTTTATAAAAGGATGTTATTTCGGGAAAATAGGTCGAAATAATTTTATGCTGGAATGTAGCAATTGTCATAGGAATTATGGTCCTTGTCATGGTTTTGGATTTGTTTTTCTTCTTCTTCTTTCCAAAAAGTACAACCTTTTGGAAGGGCTGTGTTTGTTTTATCCAGGAATTGAATATTGGATTGGGTTGTGGCATTCTGTAGAATTGTCTTTGAACATTTTTTGGATGCCTATGTTACAGAAATGGATTCCAGAAACTGGAGAAAATCAAGGACTCAAATAGGCAGAGTAGGCAACTTGAAGAACTCACAGGAAAGATGCGGGATTGTAAGAGGTAATTAGATAAATCTCTCTCTTTCTCTAGGCTTTTACTTGAGTAGAAGATTATACCATAATTGTTCCCTTTAGAAAAGTTTTAGGGGCATGTTTATTTTGTTGATCATTCCATTATCAATTTGCATGATACCAATGTCTTCAAATCAGCAAGAAAGTGGGTAGTCTATTTCCTAAAGAAAAGGATCCGGTCTATGAAATCTTTTATAATTGTGACTTTATTTCTTTTTTATGTTCTTTTTAAATGAAGAATACATGGAAATTTCCAGCTTATCATCAATGGATCCCTTCTTTAAGCATTTTTATTTGACTTTTTGCTGTTTTTCCAGGCTTATTAAAGAATTTGAACGGGAAGTTAAGGAAAAGGAGGGTAGATATATGCCAGACGCCAACAAAATGCTCACAGAGAAAAAACAGTCAATGGTTATGCTCAAACCATATAAGTTTTAAACCTTATATTTCATTGCAACTTATTGCTCAGCAATTACAGAAAGACTTCTTTCTATTGAGTTTGTTATCATTGTTCTACAGATTAAAGAATTGAATTCGTTTGTTGCTCTCAAAAAGCAGTAAGATATCCACTACTCATTGCAACATTTTTTTTTCCTGCTGATGTGGTTTATAAGTAGGCTTACATTTATGAAAGTATCCATTTGTTTTAACTTGAAAAGGAGAACAGTACATTTTACTACTACTTTTCTTTCAGCTATGCCTATCAGTATCTTCAAATAATCTGATGTTAAATATCAACTTGACATCATGCTTTTGATCCCTTTATTCTAATAATTATTTCATGTTGTGCTCGGGTATGGACCATATGGTGCTACAGATATGCTAGTACTCTTGAAACCAAGCGAGCTGATTTCTTCGATGGACCAGGAAGTGAAGAGAATGTTCTACTAGCTTCATGTAATTAAGCTTATGCCTTGTTTTAACTCATGAGCATTTTTCTTTTGATTTTCTCATCAAAGATTGTTTGTCACTACTGCCATCAACTCTGGTTCCTATCATTTAAATGTTGTCACATCCAGTGCTTAAGTGCAAGCTATCAAGAGTTTAGGGCCGTTTGCCTTCTACACATGTGATAGGAAAATGGGTTTTACATGTGTAAATGTTACATATGCAAATGTTACAAATGTGAAATACATTCTCATGTTTGTCAAAATCACAATTTTCACATGAGTAAATGACTACACTCAACGGTTTTAGAATTATTTGGATTTTTTCACAACTTTCTCAAAATCAATGAAGAATTAAGATAAGAAACTATACTTCCTGATATTTACCACTAATACAAGCATATTGAACAATTCGGTTCATGAATTGGGGGCCTACATAAGTGCAAGAAATTAGATCTATAGGTTATGGCTTTTTTTTATAAATTACTCAAAATCTATGAAGATTTAAGGTTTGGATTGCAAATATGAGGCCCGTAGGAATAAAAATATAAATGTATTTGATGGGCTCCAAGGAATGCAATCATCATGTAAGAAGTCTACTAGTGCCTTTTGCAAGAAAGGTGTGAAAGTAATTTTCACACCTAAATAGGTGGGAAATTTTTGGTGTGTAAATGGCATTATTTACACACCATTTTCACCCCTTATTTACGCATGTGATGCTTAAATGAGTGTAAACAAATGTGTTGATTCCTAACCATTATGCATGTGACTAAAACTATCCCTTCATGAATGATGCTTGACTGTTATGCATACGTAAATAACTGCAAACAAATGAACCCATAAGTGCCTAAAACTATCTCTTTACTTCGAATTTATTGAGAAATGATGGATCTTCCCAGCAGGTAAAAGTTAACAGTAGATCTCTTGTATGGTTCAACTCATAAAGTCCATTTTCAAGTAGCTAAAGCTTGTGGAGTTCATTGCCTTCTATCTACAAAATGATAAATACAGCTTCCTTAAATCGTAATGGCCGACTCATTCATATGAATTGTAAATCTACCATGAGAGCATATAGAAGAAATCATATGACATTAGAAACTTCAATGAGATGAGACTCTGTTCAATGGCAGGCTGAAGAAATTTTCCTTGGGGGTGCCCGTGTAAAATACATAAAGAACAAATTAAAAGATCAGGGGCGCATTTGTAAAAGATGAGAGGTTTTTGTAAAGTCTTGAGGGGCCATGGCCACCCCTCTTTTTGTTGTTATTGTTGTTGATGAAGATGATTATGATGGTTGGAAGAACTCGTTTTATACATTTCTGCCATTTGTTAGAAGGAAGTAATAAAATTGTGAACTCCCGACGTTGTTATAATTGCCAGAGAGTTTATCTTCTTCACATTAATGTAACTCAACACCATTACTGATAGGAAGTATATATAACTTAACACTGTATTTTTTGCATCAGGAAAATATCTTCTCAATTAGATGCATATTGCATAACTAAGATGGAGCATGATGTTCATTTCTGTACTTGCTAACCTTGCAGCTATGAGCAATCAACAGTTAATTGATCATGGAAACCAGATGATGGACGAGACTGATCAATCTATCGAGCGGTCAAAAAAGGTTTACATTTCCTCCCAAAGATTAGTATAGCACTGGACAAAAGGGTGCGCAGTTGCCACTACTGGGGCTTGAATAATCATCTTTTCGAACTTCATTTTGAAACAAACAAGGAAAAAAATTGAAAAACTTCATTATGAGAATCAAGTAAATTTTAGTATTGGGCATATACTACTGTAACTGAACTATTGCATGCCTTTTAGCCACAAACACTGCATACCAGTGTGCTTTCGGACTTTTTTCTGACCATAAAGAGTTTTCTTAAAACTGAGTTGTGATTAAAAATAGCTTTAATTTATGTTTTTTATGCCATTTCTTTGTGATGGGAGATAAAATGGTTATTACTTAGAGGGGTATTCATCTGTTTTCAGGAGCCCATTGACTCTTAATTAATCCGCAACACCCAGTATTGTTTATGATTACTATGTTTAAAATGAAAAATGGAATTTTCTTTCTCCAGATAATTTAATACAAACTTCCAGTTTCCAAGCCAGTAAATCTCCAACATAGTTTTGGGTTCTTGATAGCAATTTCTTTCCCCTTAATATGAATTGTAGGTTGTTCAAGACACCATCAATGTTGGAACAGAGACAGCAGCTGCTCTCAATGCACAGGTGTGTGATCTGATACTAATAATATTAAGAATCCTAATTTGTTGTATCTACATTTCAACTTGATTGACTTATGTTGTGTTTTTATTTTATTTTTGAGGGTTTTGAATCAAAACTGTTTACCCATCATCTTCTTTTGTATATTATATTTTCAGACGGAACAAATGAGTCGGATTGTAAATGAGCTGGACTCCATCCAATTTTCAATCAAGAAAGCTTCTCAACTGGTCAAGGAACTTGGCAGAGGGGTCAGTACAACCCATGCCTCACATAATGTACTCTTTCTCTCTCTCTGGGAATGATGTATTGTGTGTTTTTTTTTCTATTTTCCCTTTTTTGTCAGATTGCAACTGACAAGTGCATTATGTCCATGCTCTTCCTCGTGGTCATTGGAATAATAACAATCATCATTGTGAAGGTTTTTATCTATCTCTCTATTTTAAATTGTCAATTATTTCCATTATGGTTTTAATTCTCTCACTAATGATTCTTCTTCCCAACCATTTTACCTGGTTTTGTTGCTTGAACTGATACTACTTGTTGGCTTAAATTCCTTGTTATTATTTTTTCTGAACTGTTATAGTGCACATTTGTATGGTGCTGCGGAAAACCAGGTCCCCATAAAAAATCAAAAAGGATTTTCTATGGAACCGTGGAAAGTTATTTCATTTTGCCATTTGCCACCTAAAGTGGATTTTCCTATAGCGCAAAAGGCATTTTTACTTTCTACACCTTTTTCTTAGAAAAGCAGTTGCATAAACGTGTTTGAAGGAAAACACCCATAATTGTTTTATGGCAGAACTTTCACATTTCCTTCATACTTGGTAACAGGTATCTAAATACATGCAAATCTATCTTTATTCATCTTTCAAGAATTGATTTATCATCTTAATGCAATTGATAGAAATCCTTATCTCCTTAGTTTCCAATTCGGTATAAATTGTCATAGGTTTCAACGTTTGGTAATTATTTAGGCCTTTCTCGGTAGATTTTTTTTTGGGGTTTTGACCGTACAGGGTATAAAATACCCTGTATTCCTTGAAATGGTGTTGACCAAAAGTATATCCCAAATATGGGTATCATTCTGAGAGCCTCTTTTTTTTTTCCACTTTTACCCTTTTTGTGCGATATCGCAAATATTTGCGATATGGCATAAACTGAAGAGTTATTATATAAGCTGCTCGTTTTCCCTCCCTTTTTTTTCCTCCGTTTGCAGCAAAAAGTAAGTCGTTTTCCCTCATTATTTTCCTGTGGCTGTCTTCATCTTTATAGGAGGTTCTCAAAAGGATGAAGCAATCGCTCTTTCATTTCTCCAAAGGCATTTAGATGATTCTTCTTACATAATATTTGGACATGTTTGGAATTTTTTGTATACTCTGTCAAATGTTATGTTAAAAATGGTTGGGCATTGAGACACCAAAAATTTATGGTCATGGAGATACTTTGGAATTTATTCTTAATTTTTTTGTTTGATTATATTAGATGAAACAAAAGATATGAAACGTCCTAAAAATGTATTTGCTGTAGCAATCGCTCTTTCATTTCTCCAAAGGCATTCAAATGATTCTTTTTACACAATATTTGGACATGTTTGGAGTTTTTCATATACTCTGTCAGATGTTATATTAAAAATGATTGGGCATTGAGACACCAAAAACTTATGGTCATGGAGATACTTTGAAATTTATTCTTAATTTTTTTTATTTGATTGTATTAGATGAACAAAAGATATGAAAAAATAATGAGGAAAAACGGCTTACTTTTTACAGCAAACGGAGGGAAAAAAGGGAGGGAAAACGAGCAGCTATATAATGACTCTTCAGTTTATGCGATATCGCAAATATTTGCGATATCGCACAAAAAGGGTAAAAGTGGAAAAAAAAAGAGGCTCTTTGTACGATACCCATATTTGGGATATACTTTTTGTCAACTCCATTTCAAGAAATACAGGATATTTTATACCCTGTATGGTCAAAACCCCTTTTTTTTTTCTCCAAACCTAAACCTTTCTAGGTGCTTTGTTGATAACTGAAACAAACTTATGTCTATTATAGCCTTCTAACCCGATTGCATTTTAATCTTGTTTGTATCTTAGTCATGTCACAAAAGGTTATGTTTCTAACATGTGGTTCCATTCAGTACCCCAATTATAGTTTTATTATAATTATTTTTTTTCTCTGTTGCAAAAGTTCTTCAGAGATGCTGAACTGCAGAGTTAGATGGTTATGAGTATCTGATCAACTGGAGGATAACAAGGAACTGGATGAATTAATTAACTTTTCCCCTGACCATTAAATCATCCTTGCTTTTGGCATTGTGTTTTCCCTTTTTGTTAGATCTGAGTTTCTGTACTTAACAGTTGATATTGGTTATTGAATGTTGTTCAGCTTGTGAAGCCAAGTCACAGTGAAATTCGGGACGTTCCTGGATTGGCACCTCCTGCATTCACGAGGAAACTTCTTCGGGATTCAAACTAGAGGGAAAAAAAACGATGAGCTGGCTCTTACCCTGTAGAAGTGTCACAACCCGGGCAAGAGATCCGATTAATCCGGACAAACCCCGAGTCGCGATCCCATACTTACACTTGTAAACTCCGAATTAATCGAAGTTAGAAACAAAATCCACAAGGGATAACAATCATACATACATGTCAAATGTATATTTTTGCGGAATATATTTACATTGACGAAACATTTAATTACACAAGTCCTTTACATTAAAGTAAAGTTCATATACACATTTCAATCTCTATTTTATGTCAACCAATGCATATTCAAATACAATGCAGGGGACACTATTTACAACTCACAAATGAATCTATCAAGTTCTCTCAAAGCATTTCCAAAATATTTCTAACTCCTTCGCACTTTGGTTCAAGTCCATTTGAGTAAACCTCATGGAGGTATCGGATGGGCCTCCTCCGTTGGCGGTGCGGCCTCTGCAAGACCGGTATGGAGAATTGGGCCTGTAATGTCATCAATAACACCGTGAACACGACGGTTCAACAATGTATACACATATCTATGATTGTACATGCTATCAATATACGAAACCTGTTCAATTTACCAATTAAACAATCTTAGACAATTCAATTTTAATGATAGTAACTATGCATTGGTGTCAAGTAATAACAAGTACTAGATTGGCAATTACAATAGCATTCGTTTCCATTCAGTCCAATTCATTTCAGTGAGAGTACTCTTATTAAGTGACTTATCAATTGAGACTTTTCAGTCCGTAATGTGTGGAATCTACCAGTGTCTGGATCAGAGATCACTGGCATCCGCACGGCGCTCCGGAACACCCTCATTCCATCTACTGCAGTAGAATTATTTAATAATATATTTTTACATATAGTAACTATTAATTCATTTCATTAAGTCAATATAGCTCAATAATGAGCTTAAGAAACTACTATGTAGTGCCAGACTCGGAATCAAATCAAATCAATCAATTAATCAATCTATTCAGACTTCTAAACCAACCGTTTGAATGAAATGTTCGTTATCCAATGCACGTGCTATTCTTGATGAACATCACTTTATTTATAATTTGTACATTAGGATAACCTTAGCTAACACCTATGAAGGTTTAGATATCAATAAAACTAGCCTGTACAATTTGGCTTTCATTCTGGAAAATCAGACCTCAATCTATAATTTTTCACTAGGTTCGGTCACCTTGTCGGTCAGCTATCGGTTGACCGATATTCCATACTCGATTAGCTGAAGTTAGTTCGGTTCACCTTCCAGAACCTTGAAATCTTTTCTGGAAATCCTTGTCGGTCCATTCGGTCACCTCTCGGTCAACCCCCGGTTAACCGAACTCTGTCGATTGACCACTCGGTCGACCCGATCCACAATCCAGAAGCTTCAAAATTTTTGATACTTTAAGGGTCTCTCGGTCGACCTGTCGGTAGACCCTCGGCTGACCGAAGTGGTGGTGATTTATTGCTTTCATTATATGTGATTGATATTAGTAGAAGTGTTGATATGTATATCTTACATTCCGTATTGTTTACAGCATGGCTTCTGGGTCGGGATTTGGGAACGATGACTTCGTAGTTGTCACACCTTCCCCTCCTATACCTGATGCCAATGCTAGGTTTACTGCTATACTGAAGTAGTTAGCTCGAAGCAATTAACAGATGGCCAAGAGCCATGAGGCACAAATGGGCATGCAAGCCCAGTTAGCCAGAAGGAACGAACAGTTAGCCAAGAGCCAAGAAGCTTAGATGGGTATGCAAACCCAAATGGCTGCCATGTTAGAAGTACAGAGCCAGATGCAGGCTCAGATACGAACTCCACCGGTACCATCAATCCAACAACAACATCATGTTGAGACACAAGTGGTGGTGTAGCACAAACTGAAGGATCCTAATATCCTTTTCGAACAATTCCACAACAGAGGAGCCATTGAGTTCCAAGGCACAGAAGATGTGATGCAAGCCGATGAATGGCTGGAACACATCGAGGATGTGTTTGATACGATCGTCAGCACTCACAAGCAGAGAGTGTTGCTGACCTCTACTATGTTGAGAGGGTTAGCCAAAACATGGTGGAAGAGTGTCAAGGAGACATTCAAAGTGATGCTAGTAGCTGAAATATGGGAGACTTTCAATGACCAATTCCAAAGAAAGTTCGTACCAGAACATGTGCGACAGAGGAAGGAAGCAGAGTTTCTGAATTTGAAACAAGGTCAACTGATCGTATTTGCTTATGTTCACGCTTTCCTTCATCTATCTAAGTATGCTATTGACTTAGTAGATACTGAGGCCAAGAAGGTCAAGAGGTTCATCACTGGATTAAATCCAGAATACAAGGCAATTGTAGTGGCTGGTCAGAAGCCTACTACACTTGATGATGTTGTTGATATGGCATATATAGCGAAAGAGATACACAGAGAGAAGACGGCTGTGAACACCAAAAGGAGTGGTGATTCATGGTTCAAAAGGGGAGGGCAGTTCAAGGGCAAGAAACAGAAACAAAGATATGTTGTAAGAGAAGAGAGGACTGAGAACGAGCCAGTCTGTGAGACTTGTGGCAAGGCTCACAGGACTGAGTTGTGTTAGAGGAGTACCGGAGCCTGCCTAGTTTGTGGTTCTTTGGATCACATAATGGCACAATGTCCGAGGGCTAGGAGATATGACAGAGCTCCATATCAGCAGCCTGCTCAAGGACGTGCAGCACTTCCTGCTCCTCCTCAGTGATTAGCCTTGCCAGCTCCTCCTAGGCGACAACAACAGTAGCCTCCACGTCAAAGACAACAGTGTCAATGGCAAAGGCAGTAGCCAAGACAACAACTGCAGCCCAACAAGCCACAGATGGTTGGGATGGCTTATACCGACAATAAGGAACAAGCTGATGTTGTAGCCAACGTGGTGGAAGGTACGATCCTTATAGATAACAGACCTGCAATTGAATTATTTGATCCCGGTTCTACGCATTCTTTTGTAGCACCTGCATTTGCTTATGATATGCAAGACCAGATAATGCAATTGTCATATGATTTTACTGTATCTACTCCTTTAGGGAGAAAGGTAGTATGTGAATTGTATATTCCCCAATGTACTGTTAAAGTGGGGGAAGTGTCAATGTCAGTTGATCTGGCAATACTAACAATGAATGATTTTGATGTGATCTTTGGCATGGATTGGCTTGCAAAGTACAGAGCTTGTTTAGACTGTTTCCGCAAAATCATCACTTTCAGAGTGGATGGGGCCAGTACCAGTGTACTCTTTGAAGGAGTCCAAAAGAAGTATGATACCAAACTCGTTTCAGCACTCAAGGCTGAACGAATAATGCGTAGTGGTTATGAAGGCTACATCGCATTCATTTCATAGAATAAGCCTGTATGGGAGTTATGGAGCATTCCTGTCGTCTGTGAATTTCCAGACGTATTCCCAGATGAAGTGCCAGGTTTACCTCCAGCTAGAGAAATAGACTTTACTATTGAACTTGTGCCCGGTACTGCACCGATATCCAAGGCACCGTATCGAATGGCACCATCAGAGTTGTATGAGTTGAAGAAACAGATGCAACAATTGCTGGACAAGGGTTTCATTAAACCTAGTGTCTCACCATGGGGAGCACCTGTACTGTTCGTAAAGAAGAAGGATGGCACCCTTCGAATGTGTATCGATTATAGGCAGATAAATCAAATGATGATTAAAAACAAATACCCATTGCCTAGGATCGATGAGTTGTTTGATCAACTCGATGGTGCATCATACTTTTCTATGACTGATCTTCGATCTGGATATCATCAGATTCAAGTTAAAGATCAGGTTGTACAAAAGACTGTATCCGGGACTCGTTATGGTCACTATGAATTCTTAGTAATGCCTTTTGGTTTAACCAATGCACCTAAAGTTTTTATGGCTTTAATGAATAGAGTGTTTGCTTCCTACCTGGACCAGTTTGTCGTGATCTTCATAGATGACATCCTGGTAAACTCAAAGTCAGAATTGGAGCATTCACATCATTTGAGGACAGCCTTGCAGATACTGAGGGAGAATCAGCTGTGTGCAAAACTCGAGAAGTGTGACTTTTGGTTGTAGCAGGTTGCATTTCTAGGTCATATAATTACCAGAGATGGATTAGCTATGGATTAAACTAAGATTGAAGCGATTACCAATTGGCAGAGTCCGAAGAATGTATCAGAAGTTCGGAGCTTCTTGGGATTGGCAGGCTATAAAAGGAGGTTTTTCAAGGACTTCTCGAAGATAGCAGCTCCATTAACGAAACTGACTTGGAAGGATATTCATTTCCAATGGAATGATACAAGTGAGTCTAGTTTCCAGACTTTGAAACAAAAGTTGATTTCAGCCCCAATCTTGGCTTTACCTGATGGAAAATGAGGATTTGAGATTTACTCAGATGCCTCAGGTATTGGATTGGGATGCGTGTTAGTGCAGAACAGTAGGGTCATTGCCTACGGTTCGCGTCAGTTGATGGAGCATGAGAAAAACAATGCTACTCTTGACTTAGAGCTCGCGGTTGTTGTATTCACATTGAAGCAATGGAGGCATTATTTGTACGGAAAGACTTTTGAAGTCCAATGCGATCACAGGAACCTTTATTACTTGTTCACTCAGAAGGATATCAATATGAGGCAACGCCGTTGGTTAGAGCTGATCAAGGACTACGACTTTCCATTCACATATGTAACTGGCAAAGGCAATGTCGTAGCCGATGCTTTGAGTCGGAAATCTGCTGACTTGGCATCATTAGAGCATGGTTGGAACCTAATTGAGGAATTCAAGGATTTGGTGTGTCCATTGAGATAGTGGATGACCGAAGAATGATTGCAGCAATGTTTGTATTTGAACCACTTCTTATCCAGCAGATTAAGGATAGGCAGTTTAAAGATCCGGAATTTGTTACGATCAAGGACAACATTGCAACAAGGCTAGACTTCGTGTCGGTAGAAGGAGTTCTTTACCTTAGAGACAGATTGTGTATACCAGCACAAGAAGATTTAAAGCAGGCAGTGATGTTTGAAGCTCATCACACCCGCTATTCTATGCATCCCGGAAGTACAAAGATATATAGAAATCTCAAGGATAGGTTTTGGTGGAACAATATGAAGCGAAAAATAGCTGGTTATGTATCTTCTTGTTTGGCTTGTCAACGAGTGAAGTTTGAGTACCAGAAACCGCCTGGATTGCTTCATCCACTGAACATTCCTAGATGGAAGTGGAAACACATCACGATAGACTTCGTCTCTGGTTTACCAAGGAAACACGATGCCGTATGGGTGATCGTGGATCGTCTTACAAAGTTCGCGCACTTCATTCCATTTATAAAAGATATGGGATTTAGTGATATGTCCAGATTGTTTGTCAGGGAAATGACTCGATTACATGGAACACCGGTCTTGATTGTTTCCGATCGGGATAGTCGGTTTGTTTCCGCATTTTGGTAGTCCTTCCAGAATTCAATGGGTACGAGACTTCGGTTTAGTACCGCATACCATCCACAGACAGACAGACAGTCAGAACGGACTATCCAGACTTTGGAAGACTTGCTTTGTGCTAGTGTAGTTGATTTTGTGAGTGATTGGGATGACCATTTGGCGTTGTGTGAATTTGTGTACAACAACAGCTATCACTCCAGCATTGAGATGGCACCATTCGAAGCTTTGTACGATCGAAGATGTATAACTCCAGTGAGCTGGGAAGAGGTTGGAACTCGAAGTTTCCACGGTTTTACGATAATTGCTGAAACAGCAGAAAAGGTTCAAAGAGTGCAAGATAGGCTGAAAATTGCTAGATCAAGGCAAAAAAGTTACAATGATAACCGTCGGCGTGATCTGGAATTCACCGTTGATGATTTAGTCTTTTTGAAGACTTCTCCAATGAAAGGCACTATTCGATTTGGGCAGAAAGGAAAACTTTCCTCGGGATTCATTGCACCTTTTTAAGGTCAAAAGCAGAACTGAAAATGTGGCTTATCGCCTAGACCTTCCAGTAGAACTCTCCGGTATCCACAATGTGTTTCACGTTTCGATGCTTTAGAAGTATGTGGTTGATCCTTTACATATCATTCATCATGAAGAGATCCAAGTGTTACCGAACACCACATATGTTGAGAGGCACGTTCAGATTATTGATACCAAGGAGGCGGTTCTGCATATAAGAACAATTAAATGGGTCAAAGTGCTTTGGGCACATCATGAGCCTAATGAAGCTACACTAAGATACAAACAAGATGAAAATGCAATTGAGTTAGAAGGCTATAACAGACATAAGTTTGTTTCAGTTTTCAGCAAAGCACCTAGAAAGGTACAGGTTTGGAGAAAAAATTTAAAAAAAAAGCTACTGAGAAAGACCTAAATAATTACCGAACGTTGAAACTTATGACAATTTATACCCAGTTGGAAACTAAGGAGAGAAGGATTTCCATCAAATGCATTAAAATGATAAATCAATTGTTGACAGATGAATAAAGATAGATTTGCATGTATTTAGATACCTGTTACCAAGTATGAAGGAAATGTGAAAGTTCTGCCATAAAACAATTATGGGTGTTTCCCTTCAAACACGCTTGTGCAATTGCTTTTCTAAGAAAAAAGTGTAGAAAGTGAAAATGCCTTTTGTGCTATAGGAAAATCCACTTTTGGTGGAAAAGGGCAAAATGAAATAACTTGGAACTTGAAAATTGAACTCCTTGAGTTCTTACAAGTCCTATAACATCTTAAATCATGAGAAATGCATACACTTGCTTCTATTGAAGATCAATTGACAAAAACCCCTTTTGATTAGCTTGATCTTGAGATGAAAATCCACAATGGAAACCCTATTTCCATGAAAAACATTGAAAGAGTCCTATGAGCTTCTCAAGCTAGAAACTAGTCTAAACCAGTCAATAGAACTTGAAAGTTATATAAAAGATCTAAGTACTTGTAGTCCAAAGCAAGGTGATTCTTGAGCTCCTTCTCAAGCTATAACTCCAAAAATGAAAAACAAGTTGACGAAGATGATGAAGAAGATGAAGTCTTCTTCAAAACCACTTGCAAAGCCTCAACCTGATGTTTGATGGAGAGAAAATGGAAGAAAAGAAGAGAAAATGAGAAGAAGAAGTGCCTAGGGTTAGAAATGAGTTGAATGAACTCATTGAGTTCATCTCTTAGCTTATATAAGCCCTTTTTTTGCGTTTAAGCCCTCCACCTCTCTTTCTCATTACAATTAGAGTCAAATGAATGGTCATTCGATCCGATTATCGTCGAACGACTTAAAGCCTGTTACGAAAGTAAACGTACTCCTCGAGATACGCGTGTTGGCATCAAGAGTTTCCGTATTCGACAAATTACGCAGAAATTCGTATTTACGAAAAAGTCCTTATTTTCCTAGTTTGAGTCTAAAATCAATTCAAACCATTTAATCTCCTTTATTAACATGTCATTAAGCCTTAATCATCCATTTGAGGTTGATTGACTTCAATTTGGCCATTAACTATCATTTGCTTAATTAAACATAGTTAATTAGCCTTAATTCCAATCAATTAGAGTTAATCTCGATTTACTCGGGACGGGGTCTAACATTCCCCTAAACTTTTAGAACCATTCGGTCCTCCGAATGCAATATAAATCAACACAAATCAATACAATAAAAAGAATACGAATTCAAGATTACCTGTAAGAACAGCTCGGACAAACACCAAAGGAAGAAGAGAAAGCATTAATAAATGCCTCTTTAATAGTTCTCCATTGTAGATGTGGGAATCTAATAAAATAAAGAAGATGGAAGACAATGTGCTTTAATGCACGAGAAACCAATGGTTAACACTCGTCTCCCCACCATCTACCTTATTTTGTGATGAGTACAATTTATATGTTGGCATATTCAGTTTTTCATGCTAGACGCAAGGTTATTGAATTCAGGTATCATTTTGTCTACGAGTGGGTTTTTGTTGGTGCTTTGGTCACTTGGTTTATCGGTTACAAAATGGGGTTATCTTTAGACCACTCTCTAGCTTGAGGGGGAGATACAATATAGCTTGAGTTTATGCACTCTTGCTTGAGAAATAATATCTTATTTTGAGAATAAATAATATTTTCAAAATAAGAATATATTAAAAAACCCCCAAGGAAAGAGCATGGAACCTTTTTATACAAAATGAATTCACTTTCAACCTAGTATGACCATAGCAAGAGCAACACCAAATAAAACAGTGCCTCGACCAAACCCATCCAACTACCACTAGGAGGCTTTAAACGACATCAACATGCGTGTCAATCTAGTGAGGAAAAGGTGTAAAAACTAGGGGGTATAGTGTCACGTCCCCAAAATAAGAATTGGGGAAAAACGTAAAAAATTAAAAATCTCAAATTCAAATTCCCGTGTTTAATACAACACAAGCTTCCAAAAGTGGACCCACATAAAATCGCAACCTATGGTGAGTCAAAATAAATTTTATTAAATGCAACGGAAGCTTTATTCAATTCGTATTCAAAGATCATAAATAAGATCCAACACAAAAATCAAATAAACATTAATAGTTAATGTGGAAGAATAAACCAAACAATTACTAAGGAAGGGTTATCATTAAAAGAAAGTCCATCTAAAGAATTGCTAAGATGACTTTCTCTCTAATGCATGCTCAGACGGCTCCAAAACCATATCCGGCATCCTACTCGGGTTCATCAGTTAGCTCAAACGTTTGATCGTCCTCCGTCTCCTCGGTATAGTAGGGCTGGATACCTATGCACCAAATATAGTAACGTAAATAGCAAGAACATTATCATAATTCGATATGAAGATGAGTAAAGACAAGTGAGATCATATAGTAGTAATGACAAAGATATAACAAGAAAGAACGTATGACATAAATCCAAAAGACACCAAAGGGAGCAACATATAATTCACACGGAGACAAGTGTCCCTGTGTGGGTGGTCAACCCTACATAATCGGGAGAGCCCATCCATAACGTCGGTGGTCATAAACCGATCAAATTCAGGATAACTTGTTCACATTCAAAGCAGATTATAAGTGATCCGGACACATCGGTGATCAACCGTCCACATACGATCTGCAGTCGTTCATAAATGACCCACATAAATGGAAACATATAAGCATAATAGACCTGATTAATAAAGCTCCGGCTCAAGAGTCCTAAGTCAAAATGAAGTGCTAGCCAATCCACATTCCATATTGCATATTCCATATCATAATCAAATCATCATACATAATTTGCCAAGCCACCTCATAGTCCGTAACACATAACAGGGTATGCATCTAATGGAATACATAACCTAAACCAATTTATGCATGCGAATACAAAGGTTAAGACATAGTACGAATCCATCCTAAGGTTAGACATATATTCATACCCCCTTAATACACAATAATAACACTAGTAAGCTAAGAACGTTACATCTCTCGTAATTCATGGTGCATAGATCCAATGACGGATTTCCAATAGAGATGTATTGACAATTTCTCGCTAGAGTTCATTAAAATCATAATAGGTATTTGAATCCTACGTCTATGAGATACCGTATGCCCAAAGATGGTTCTTATGTCAAGTTCAAGTAGATAATTTAAGGTTATTAAATCCATGTAAAGTCTCATACACGATACCATAAATCCCCAAACGAATCAGAGCCAAATCAGTGGAAAAGAATCACAAAATGCCCAAGTACACTGAACGTTCGAACGTACGAAACCAACGTTCGAAAGTTCAGGGTCTTTGGATTTTGGCTCAGACATGAGGGAAATCAGACGTTCGAACATTCATGAGGCACGTTCGAACGTTTGATGCCACGGGTTTTTGGCTCAGGGGCGAGCAGACTTGAACGTTCGAATGCACAAAGAGAACGTTAGAACGTTCGACGTCTCTATCATTTGGCTCAGACGATTCTGAACTCACGCGTTTGAACGTTCCAATGCAACGTTCGAACGTTTGACATTCAGAATGTTGGCCGAGTTCGTACAGTGTCAGAAATTAGGGTTTTTCCCTTTTTCATCCATTTTCCTCCCTTTTCCAAAAGAGAATGCAGTCCATCGAAATCCACACGAATCACATCCATTAGAAAAGAAATGGAATCCACATTTCCATTACCCAAACCACCAATTAACCAAAACATCCATTAAAAATCCCTAATCTACCATTATCATTTAGAAAAGGACAAATAAACAAACCTGTATGCATTAGATAGGAATGAAAGATCAAATCACGCATTCGATAACAAATTATAATAATGTACTTGCCTTAGATCCGAAGTTGAAGAAGAATGCAATAGGTTTCCTAACCAAAAACCCAATTCGAGATTACGGGGGTGCTCGGTCACAATCCTAACACCAATCTGACATAAAAGATGGGATAAAAATGCTCATATGAATAGATCTATGGTATTCCTACCCAAAACCTAATATCTGAAATAATAGGAAGATAACCTAAGAGTACAGATTTACTCCTAATGGTTTGATGAGAGTGTTAGCTGTGATAAGAAAGTTGAATTAAGAATGATGGTATCCTCTGATCTTGATTCTGATGGCTGGATCCTAAAGCTGGAATGGCTTGGGAAGTTGAAAGAGGAAGAAGGCGAAGAAGTTACGGGAAGAAGTTGCAGAGATTAGTAGGGAGGGATAAGACGTGCGTTTAAAATAGGGATCAGGTTAAGAAGAAATATTCCTTGGGCTTAAGTCATTGGGTCGGGTCAAACTGCGGGTCAAGTCATCTACCCATTAACCAAACTCACCAATCCAAGATCTAATTAATCTAACACGTGCCCCACTTAGTCCTAATAACTTAAATGACTAAAATACATTCAATTGAAATAATAATAATATCTAGTTCAAATATAATAGATATATAAGGGTGGGACCGAAATCTTACATATAGTTTTATTATAATTATTTTTTTTTCTGTTGCAAAAGTTCTTCAGAGATGCTGAACTGCAAAGTTAGAAGGTTATGAATATCTGATCAACTGGAGGATAACAAGGAACTGAATGAATTAATTAAGATTTCCCTTGACCTTTAAATCATCCCTGCTTTGGCATTGGATTTTTCCTTTTTGTTAGATCTGAGTTTCTGTCCTTAACAATTGATATTGATTCTTGAATGTTGTTCAGCTTGTGAAGCCAAGTCACGGTGAAATTCGGGACATTCCTGGATTGGCACCTCCTGCACTCACTAGGAAACTTCTTTGGGATTCAAACTAGAGGAAAAAAACGATGAGCTGGCTCTTACCCTATAGAAGACAAACACTGGGTTAGGTCTGATTAATCATCCTACAAGCGCCAATTGCTTGATGTTCGAAGTGGCATACATGACTACCCATTAAAAAGGCAAAATGAACAAGGTGAGCAATGTAGGTTAGACAGTGCCATTGGCCTAGTGGTTTTCTTGTGATGTATATCTATCTTTCCCCCTAAGTGTTCTTTCTTTGTTCTTGCATCTCTATTTCTTTATTTTGTCCTTTACTTTATTGAATATAGGCATTGTTGTCCTCTGGATGTAAAATTGGTAATCAAGGCATTGGCCTAGTGAATCAATAGCAAGAGGCAAGATTTTCTTCTCTTCCACTTTTTCCCCTCCTGCATGAAGTCCTTTATTTCATGACAAATGATGATGTAAGTCAGAATCAGTCCATTAAGAATACAAAAGGAAATGAGATCCAAGGGTCCAGGGCATGTTCAGGCCATTTTTCAGGCCATGAACATAAGGCCATGTAGAACGGTTGTAAAGAATATAATGTAAGGCATGTGATTGGCCTTGTATTTGGGGGCCCACTATCTCACAGCCAGAACAGGTGCCTTCATGGTGGACATTGTTTTGGCCTTTACGGTTCTCAAACTCACAATTGTACACATAATATATGCAGTTCAAACTTGCTAATCAATTCTTTAATCCATGATTGTATGCTTAAGGAGACAATCACAAGTACACCTGAAATCATTCTCCATTTTATTTTATATGTAAAGGATCAAAGTGAGTCCACTTCAAAGTATTGGCTTCTTTAAAATATAGAGGGTCTAAAGATCTTTAATCATTTAGTCTCAAAACCCAGATCACCCCTCAATCATTCCCATTTGCACAGTAGATTCTCTCTCCCTTTCTTTCTTGGGTAGAAAGTAGATACCTTTTTGGAAGTGCTAAAAGAAATTCCAATTCATTTATACATCCTTTTCCTAGTGGCTGGATTCAATCTTTATGCTTAATAAAGAAATTGAAAGATAAAAGAAGGCATAAAAACGATTTGGTGTGGGAAGAAGTAGTATCTGGGATCAGATTGGTTGGTGGGTTAACATTAGAATAAGCATTTCATTTGTTTTTATAAAGTATGCTTCTTGTGACTCTGCATGCAACAATGCTTCCAATCAATACTATTTTGTCCAAGGATTGGGGAGCCTAGCACCACGTCGGATTGTGCTGGTCTCCCACAAGCATCAAGATTTTGGGGACTTTCTCGGATTTTACTAAATGAGTTCTTCCTTGTACAGAATCCAGTAGAGGCGATTCATCACAAAGTCCCCACAATTCTGATGGAGGTCTTGTTGTTCCATCCAAACAGGTATTTGTTGACGATTTTCCTCTTAGAACGAGTGAGCCGGAGTGAGACGCAGATGCTGCTTAGCAAGTGGACCCCACGGTAGTCCTTCATCAAAATTACCACATCCAAGCCTTAAAGGTACAAGAAGGTCTAAACACCACGTCATGACTTGAATTCTTCAGAACGGACAATAGGTTTGAGCCCCATGATGGATTTGCCAAAAAATTCTTCACCACCACATGAGAACCCATTGAAACAATTGGAAGCAAATGCATCAGATGGACTACCTGGCAATCTATTTGTTAACTTTAAAATTGATGAGCCACTAAATCAAAAACGTCTACGACAATCAGCAATGTACATCCATATGCTATGGTGACTAGGTCCAAATTTTTAGCAGACCAGACCTTGCTCAAAACAGCACTTAACCAAGAACTTCATGAGCCCAAGAATATTAGTGAAGCACTGGCTCAAACTCATTGGGTGGCAGCAATGAGGGAGGAACTAGAGGCGCTAGATCGAAATGAAACTTTGACCTTGGTTCCTCGATTACCCAGTAGAAATGTTGTTGGCTCAAGATGGATATATAAAACCAAGATAAAATCTGATGGGTCAACTGATCGCCTAAAAGCCCGTTTGGTTGCAAAAGGGTACCACCAGAAGGAAGGAATAGATTTTGCTGAGACTTTTAGTCCAGTCACAAAACCCTCCACTATTCGAATAATCTTGAGTCTCGCGGTTGTCTTACAATGGCCCGTACGTCAGCTTGACGTCAAAAATGCCTTCATGGTTTTCTTAGAGAAATAGTGTGCATGGAGCAACCACCAGGGTTTGTTCATCCCGATTATCCTAATCATGTTTGTAAACTAAACAAAGCCATTTATGATCTTAAACAAGCCCCACAGGCTTGGTCTGACCGATTCAACCACTCTTGATTTCATGTTTGGCTTTTCTGTAGCAATCCGATTCATCTCTTTTTGTACTTCATTGCCCCATTGTAACCATATTATTACTCCTATATATATGTTGATGATATCATAGTAAAACGAAATAACCTATCCCGTTTAAGCCGACTGATTGCCGAACTCAGCTCAGGATTCCCCATGCCTACACTACTTATTGGGCATATAAATTTTCCCATTTTCTTGAGGCTTGTTTCTCTCTCAGTCCAGGTATATCGGTACCCCTCTAGTACCGAAGCACGACTTGTATGCAGAGTCTGAGTCACTTCTTGATGTAATTGAGTATAGAAGTATAGTTGGAGGTCTTTCATATGTTACTTTTACTAGGGTAGACGTGTCTTATGCAGTGAATTAGGAATGTCAGTTCATGCAATGACCAACACGTACTAAAACATTGGCAAGGTGTTAAGAGGATTCTTCCGTAACTAAAAGGAACTATTCACTACGGGCTTAGAATCTCATCTCAGGCTTTCCTTAACTTATATGCGGATTAGGCTGGATGTCCAGAGACTAGGAGGTCTACCATTGGGCATACTGTGTTTATCTCGGATCAAGCTGTAAATCATGGATAGCGAGCAAAAAAACAAACCACAATTGCCAAATCCAATGCAGAAGTAGAATATCGGGCACTTGCATCTGCACCTGCTGAATTAAAGTGGGTTTCATATGTTTTAATAGGTATTGTAGTCTATCACTATGAACATCTGATTCGCTTTTGCGACAGTCTTAGTGCCACCCATATCTTTTACAGCAAATCCAGCCCTCCATGCCCGAACAAATTAAAATACATACATATTGACTTTCACTTTATTTGGCTCTCGTGTCACTTAGTATGTAACCTCTATAAATCAACTTGCTGACATGCTTACAAAGCCTCTCTTCCAGAAAATCTTTCATGGATTGCGACACAAACTAGCTTGGAGTACATGAACTCCTATCCTCAAGCTTGAGGGAATGATAAGGAAGACCACATATCCATTGAAAAGTGGACTGCTAACACTAAACAGCAAGCGCGGCCACACACAAATGTTATCAGCAAGTGGACCCACCACAGCAAACGCGTTGTCACACCCCGAAATCGGGCCCTGCAGTGATCCGATCTCGGAATGCGAAATTTTGGAATAAATTGAAACTTTTGTTGTATATCCCAAGATCCGCGTGAATGAGGATAATAAAATTCCATCACGATCAGAACATGCTTTCGCGGAAGCTAATCATGGCGTTGCGACCCAGAGTCCGTGGCCATCGGATTCCGTGTCGCACTCAACCAATATCATAAAGCCATCAAATAAGCAGACTGGCACAAATTATAAATCATAGAACACTGAGCTGGTAGTAACATGACTATTTAATTTCCCACATATTCAAATTACAATTAACAAATATTTTAATTACAAACCCAAGAAAAAGGCTAACAAAGCCATACAAAAATATCCAACTAAACAGAATTACTACCCCCAATATTTAGATACGAACTCCGGTGCCAAACTTGACATCTAGATGATATCAATGGGCAGCCTCTCGCGTCAGACCGGCGGCTCCACCGCCTCCTCCGATCAAACACCTAAAAACAGAATGAGAGGAATCTGCACCAAACAAACAGGGTCAGACACGACGGTCTGGCAAGCAAATAAACAGGTAATATGTAAAATGGGCATTTATAAAACCTTATGGAATCATTGTAAATCCATTAAAAGAGTCTGAACAGTATTAGTACTAAATCATGATAAAACGATTGAAAGACCGAACATAAATATTAAAGCAAACAAATGAACAGTCTCTGAAGCATAAATATCTCAAAAAGATAACAGCCTACGTAAAACATTCAATAATTGAAATACATTTAAAATCTTGAATAATAGAGACAATACGATAAAAGATCGATTTCATAAACATTAACAAATTCAAAGAATATAATGAGTATAAACAAACAAGAATCATAAAACAAAGTAACAAACGGATAAAACATTGGCAACCACACATAGCTTTATTCTCCTATTACCGAAGTAACAAGAGCAGACAGAACCGTAGCTACTACACGTGAGACCGGAAACAGAATCAGAACCGTAGCCACATACAAGTGGGACCGGCAGATAAAAACCGTTGCCATGGTCGGTACAGACAGAATCCAAACTGCAGCTGGCAGACAAATTAAAGATCCCAAGCCGGGTGATCAGCCCGACAAGGTGACCTAAGCCTAGTGGTGCCTTTAGTTTTCAAAACCCGAACCGATACAAATCAAACCATAATAACCCCTTTGGCTCATGGGCTCACACTACAAAGTTCTGGCCCCATCTTGCCTCGAGGTTTTATTTTTGAAATAATAGTCTCTTTGGCTCATGGGCTCGCACTACAAAGCTCTGGCCCCATTTTGCCTCGAGGTTTTATTTTCAAAATAATAGTCTTTTCAAAATAATAGTCTTATCGATGTATTTCTGAATGTGGCGAACCACTCAAATCTCCTTCCAATTCGATTCGAAGAAAACATACGAATTTCCATGGTAAACCACTCAAATACACATCAGAGTAATTTATATAAAATCATACGATCAATCCTTTCGAACATGGAAAACCACATGATTTTATAACAAATCACCGATGCTATTCAAATTAGTTTACCGAAGAATACAAATACATTCTCTGACTTGAAATGGAATGGAATAGTGTAGAATGACTTAAGGACTTACCAAGGAACCATCTCGATGCACATTTAACCTTTAAACATTGATTAATAAGAGAATATGTTTGATGCCAATGAAAATCCACAACATTTAAATGATAAAGTGCGCATTGAGACTTGAAAGATTCCCGGGTATTTTCACATATGCTCATTCTCTCATTGTTCTCATTCCCATTTCATAATTTCCAAGTATCACAATTTACTCAAATCTTCTTCTCATTTATCACTCGAATTTGCACATTTCATAATGTTACAATTCTCTTCATTTGTTCGAGAGTTTCCAAGCCATAGGAGGGATCAAATGGGCCTAGAATTCATTGAGGAAAGGAGGTTTAAATGGGCCTTAAACAGGTCCACAAATATCCCATAAACAGCCCACAAAACAGGGCTGCAAACGAACCCGGGACTGGGCCCAGGTCCGCTCGAGCGACCCAGGGCCTGATGGACCGCGCTCCTGGCGCCTGGTCCTACCGAGGTCGGCGGACGTGGGAGTCCGTTGGGTCCGACCCTTTCGTAACGGGGGGGGGGGGGGGGGGGGGGGGGGGGGGGCAAGGGGCGTGCATTAACATTTCTTTGTGTGGGTGTGCTAGATTTTCTATTTTACTTGGAATTGCAAGTGGTGATCCGGAGATCAACCTTCGCAAGTAAAAAGGAAATCAACTTCTTTCAAGTTTTCCATTGCACATATATTTAAGAAAAGAGACATTTTCTTGATTTGCCGTGAAAGGCGATTTTTTTGGCATTTATAGCCGATTTTGGCGTTTATAGCCGATTTTTGGCGTTTATAGCCGATTTACAATTCTTATCAATAATGAAAGACAAGAGTTGTGATTTTTGTCTCTTTTGGAAAAATACAAACTACAATGAAAAGCAAGAAAAGGAGGATCTAACTTTTCAGGAGATTGTGGGGGACCCGTTCAGATTGACGGTCGCAAGCCATATGTGGACTTCGTCATCATCCATGCAGATGAGAACAGAGGATGCTATTGATTCGCTTGGCTTGGCTATAACCTCAGGTTTTTAGAGAACAAAGACCAAAGGGAGGTCCTATGTCCAATAAAAAGCCGAGTAGACGGGTTGAAAAGCCATGTCTAAGCCTTTGGAGGCAGAAGGAAAAGACAAGGACCTTGGGGGGGGGGAGTACCCCCCAAGGGACTTTTATCACCTTGTAGCGGTGGTCGGTGTAGGATTTCCGCAGAGTTTTCTCTCTTAGATTTCTGACGCCTTTCTCTGTCTGAGTTTCCGGATTTTCTGCAGTCTGTTGTCTGTGTGTTTGTGATTGTTTTTTCTTCTTGGAGAGCTCTCCTATTTATAGGCTTTTAGGTAGCCATTTAGGAGGGTTTATGAGCCTTAATTTGTCATAAAGCTACATAAAGGGAGGAGTTACAAGATTGAATTCTTTATTTTGTAACTCCTTTTTCTTGGCTTCTGATTGGCCGGAGGAGATTGAGGGCATTTAATCGCCTTTAATCGAGGAGTTTCATGGGTTAAATGCCATGAATCTCTTGACTTGTAACTCCCGGATGCTTGCTTCTGATTGGCCCGTCCAAAGAAATGGATTAATGACTGTAATAAAGCTAGTCAATTAATCGCATTAAGTGGTCGCCGAGCAGTTGAAGAGTCACGGGCCGTGCCGCGTCTTTTGGGATTCTTCTGGCGGTGATCATTGATGGATCTTCATGTAGATCGACATCGGATGACCATGTAACTTTAGGTGTTAGTTGCCAACATCGGGTCGGTACCATCTGTCCTGTCGATTTCTCGATCGATCGGGTAGAAAGCACACTTTTTTTGGTTGACCGGGTGGCGATCAATGTTGTTTTCGATACTCTTGATGATTAATCCATGTTTTTGACGGATGTCAGAGGATTTGGTGTCTCAAAAGTATGAATTTTGGAAAATACCAGAGGCTGGACGCTTCGAATCGCGAAAAAAACGGCGAAAACCGGGCCCCAGGGTCGCCGGCGACCCTGGGGGCTTTTTTCCCCTTTTGTCCCGTTTTGTGTCCGTTTTTGCTGTTTTTCGATTCTTTTTTCTTCTGTATTTTTCCTTGACATTTTTGATCATTTATTGGCCTGATTTCCCTGTAGAAAACTTGATGAGAATCCTTGCATTTTATTTTTCAAAGTTTCCAATTTTCTGAGAAAGCCGAAGACTTTGTCGCGCAGAGCTGCCGATTTTTCGTCAGAAGCTGAAACTGGGTCAAACGATGTCGGAATGACCTGACATTTCGCGCGAAGCCTCCTGAACAATAAATAAGATCAACCATAAGCTTTTGTTTGAGTTTTGAAGCCGTTTTGGGTCCTATCACCAGTAGACTTGCTTTTGTCGCGATGAAGACGTCGCAGTTTGATGTGCTGTCAACCGATGTCCGATTGACTTGAAATTTGACAGGGAAGCTATTGGAGTCATTTTAAGTTGATCCATAGGCTCTGTCTTGGAAACCATGGTCTCGGAGAGCTTCGCCGCCGAGAGGCCTGATTTGGCTTCCGAGCGTCAAACTATGGTCAAATGTTGTCGAAATGACCTGAAATTTGACGTGTAGCCCTTTGTAAGCATTTTGAAGCCGTCCATGTGCTCTATCTGATGAGCGATGGCCTCGGTGGTTCTCGCCGTCGAGAGGCTTGATTTAGCTGTTCGAGGGTTGATGTAGGGTCAAACGATGTCAGTTTGACTCGGAACTTGACGTGGAGCCTTTTGGATGTATTTTGAGACCATCCATCGGCTTCGATCGAAGATTTGGTGTCTCCGATGCTTTCGCCGCCAGGAGCTCCTTTTCAGTTGCCGGAGAAGCGAAGTTAGGCCAAACGATTTTGAAATGGCCCGAAACTTCTTGTGTACTCCTCTTTTGGCTGTCTTGGAGGATCTTGCAGTTTTTGTTTGGTTCTGACAAGATTTGATTTTTGTAAGTAGCATTGCTTATTTATGGCAGGTTACGACTTCATGTAGCTCTTTGGATCTTTAAGAGGCAAAGTGACATTTTTGGTGTCAACAAATGCCCCCTCGAGGTACAGCGACGAGTTGCTTATCATTTGTAGTCGATGTGCCTCGAAGAGATTTCTGAAGGAGAGCCTGTGACTTGACCAAGAGTCTTTGAGCAGTCTCTCTTTTTGGTATTTGTAGCCTTTTGAGCTTCCAGGGGAATTTTATGGTAGTGAAAGGGATCACGTACCATCTCAAGGCAAAGTTTTGAAGATGACATCAGGGATGTGGATTTTGATTTTGACCTTGTGACCTAACAGGCTGTATGTGGCAGGTTAGGGGGTCGGGTTTGGTTTTGACCGTGTGACCCAACAAGCTATATGTGGAATGTTAGGGGATCAATTTTGGTTTTGATCTTGTGACCTAACAGGCTGTATGTGGCAAGTTAGGGGATCAGGTTTTGGTTTTTGGTTTTGGTCTTGTGACCTAACAAGCTGTATGTGGCAAGTTAGGGGACCTGGATTTGGTTTGATTTTTGTGGAATGTCAATTTCAAGATTTTGGCTCAATTTGGTAGATGAGGCTGGATGGTTTGATTTTTGGAAGCTCATGGGGCTTGGAATTCTCTTTTGTATGGTCGAATCAACTCAAAAGAGGCATGGAACCATTTGTGTATGCTCTTGGTAAGAGGGATTTCTCTTTGACTAAAAGCCCAATTTTTTTTTTTTTTTTTTTTTTTGTGCCTAGGTGGTCAAACCTGGCTCATATGGGCTAACCGATGGGACCTTAAGCTTTTGAAATGGCTTAGATCTCCTATGGTGTCATTTTTGTAAAGAATATCCAAAAAATATCTCATTTGGATAGAGAATATCTAAGAATATCTTTACTTGGAGAGAATCTCTCATGTTCCCTTTATTTTGGGATAGGGTATCTCGAGATATCTTTCTTTTGGGAAAGAATCCCTCATTGATCCTATCTTTTGGGAGAAAATCTCTCATTGATTTCTTTTTGGGAGAGAATCCCTCAAGATATCTTTCTTTTGGTAAGGTTACTAATTAGTAACATTTACCTCTTTCTTCTTTCCTTCTTTGGTTTGCTCTCTTCTATAAAAGCAAGGAGGAGGTTGGATCTCTTGCTCTTATTGCTTTCTTTTGCAACAATTCCAAGAGGGCTTCAAGACCAAGTATTCTTCTTCTTCAAGATCTTCAAGACTTTTCTGCTTCTTCTCCATCAATGGCTTCGACTAAGTTCCCTTTTTCAAGAAAACTCCATTGTAGGAAAAATAAAAGATCTTTCTTTTTTTTTTCTATTTCTTTTCTTCTTTTCTTTTTTTTACCACGTGTTTGCTTCTATTTTTTTCACACGTTTTTTTTTTTGCTTTCTTTTCTTTCTTTTTTTTTCATGTTTTTTTTTTTTTTTGTTTGTGGGCCGTACGGATCTGGCCGTACGGCCACGTGGCCTGTGGGCCATCCCCTTTTTTTTTCTTTTTTTCTTTTTTTTTTGTTTTCTTTCCCCCCTCTATTTTGAGAAAGTTTTCTTTTTCTTCTTTTTTTTTTTGCTCATCATTGATAATGCATTTTTTTTTACCAAGATGTTCATGCATGTATATTTTTTTTAAATTGAATTGTAGCATGATGTGATAGCATATATACCTGAAAGTTTTCGCAAATTTGGGAATTTGGAGCTTACAGCGATGTTGAGCCCTTCCTGATTTTGCGGGGACTTTGAGGTTTCGAAAGTTTGGAGTTTCGGAGCTCGCAGCAATGTTGAGCCCATCTTCAAGCTTTTTATTTCTTTCGGGATAATTCTTTTTCTTCGGAATTGCCCCGGAGTCATGTCAAAATTTCGTCAGATTTTTTTTTTTTTTAGCGAGATTCTGTCATTTTGATGTTTGATCTTTTTCTTTTCCATCCTTCGTAGGTGGTTCTTCCAGAACGAACAAGGGTAAAGAGCCTGCTACAAGCATACCTTGTCGATCTTCTAGATCTTCTAATCCGGTCGTTCAGCAGGCCTTTGAGAAGGTCCAGTATGTTGAGAGAAATCTGGAAGAATGCGACTCCCTCAACAGAGATGAGATGAGACAGCGACTGATCGCTCTCAAGGGAGAGGAATTCTATAAGATTATGGTAAGCAGTCGTCCATGGGTAATGGAAGATCAGAGTGTTTTACCCAAGCCTACCTTCTTCTTTGGTGATGCCGTCCCTGATGACATGACATACCAGAGGAGATGTTTTCAGTTCTCTTTCACAGCAGATGGTGAGAAGAAGACTATTGTTACCCGGTCGACGTTTGATCGCACTGTCTCGATCATGAGCCTTGCCCCCACGTGCTCTAAGAGGGAAGATCCTCCAAGCTGGGTGAGAAGGACAAATGTAATCAAGACCGGGGTTTTTGTTGGCGGTTCTCCTGGATATACGGAGAGGTCGCCTGTTGACATGGACCTGTTGATGCCATCCAGCGACTACCAGGGTTCTGATTATCCGTCGGTCGATTTGAGACCGGTGGGCCTTGGTATTTTCAGCGGTGACGGCAGCAATTGGATAAAGCCTTTTCGACTTCGTGGCCGTTTCAGTGCTGACTTCGAGTGGAAGTCGTGGACTGATCGTGTCCTGCTGATTGGTGGCGGCGTTTTGAAGGAAGCCGGGATTTTTGATGCGGTCCGTGCCTTTAAAGAGACCGTGATCTTTTCCGACGAGGCCTTCATGGCAATGCTGGAGTCATTCCTCCCACAAACCAATACCTTCGTTGTGACGAATGGTGAGATTGGTTTCTCTTTGAAGGAGCTGAGCGCCATTACTGGATTGCCCATCATTGGCAAACTCTATGAGGAGTTTATGCCGATTGACAGCGTCCTTGAGGGGCAGTCTGAGGAGTTCAGGCTTCTTTACTTTCAGCTTGTCGCCTTCTATGATTTTTTGAAGGAGAAGGAGGGTTTGAAAGTTAGATCCAGCAGTTGGAAGAGTTCTAGCTCTTCATTCCCCAACTTTTTTGACAGCAGGGAGTCTTCTGATAGTGTGACCCAGGAAGTCAGGGCTCAGGATCCAAGTTCGAAGAAGATCTTGGCTATGCAAGAAGAGTTGAGAGATTTTTGTGCGAGTACAAACGCCATATGTCCTGACATTGCACTGCGGAGAGATCTCGCTGTTTACCTCACCCATTGGCTTGGTGAGGCTATTTTTGCTGGAGGAGATGGAATGCACATCAGGCCGCATTGTATTTTTCTGGCTTGTCAGATGGCGTTTGGGGAGCAGCTTGCTTTGGTGCCAGCTCTTTACTCCTACCTGTGTACCGAACTACAGGCTGCTGCTTTTTTGGTTCGGCTTGGGCTTCCCATGAATAGGGTATTTTCAGCCCACATCTTTTATTCGTGGTACGTGTACCACTGTCCTGGCTTCCACCGGCTGGGTGCTGCACAGGATGATGATCCTCTGATGATTCGACTGGCTAAGGGCAAAGCCGTATCTGAATCACTTTTGTTTGCCCGCATGAGGATTCGACGGTTCAGGGACGTCGAGATGGGGCAGTCTTCAGTGAAACTTTCTTCGGAGTTGCGGAAGAAGGCTTTTGATTTTGGTGCCTCCCGAGACTCTAGCAGGGCGGGGTCGGGAAGGCATTACTCCTTGACCAATGCAGAGAGAGTGGCTTTTCAGCATACGTGTCGGCACGATGGTGTACCGCAGACATCTTTTCGTTGACATCCAGCCATATGTACCCTCTCGCTTTGCTTTGCAGTTGGGTTTTTCTCAAGGCGTTGTTGGAGCGCCTTCAAGCATGGTGAAGCGCTTTGGAGGTTTACAGGATGGGAGAAATGCATGGGCTTTCTATAGTGCTGAAGACACTACAGCCATGATCTCTTATCCTGTGTTGTTGACTTCCCGGACTGCCGGCTTTGCGAAGTGGTTCGCGGAGAGCTTTTCGGCATATCGGGGGCTTTCCAAGAAGGAGCTTGATGTGAAGCTAGCATCTGGAATGGGCCTTGGAAAGTCGGATGGCGTCCGGCGAGAGGAAGTTTGGGCCTTCCTTTCTGGAGAGAAGCACAAGATAGGCTTTCTCGGTGACCAGGGCGTCATTGGTTCTGAAGCTGTTCGAGAAATACCTGATGAGGCTTTAGAGCATCTAGAACAGGAGGAAGTCGAACTTGGTACTTGAATGCAAGCGGCACAGAGGCAAGCTTCCATGGAGTCTACTGGCAAGAGTAGACCATCCAGTGAGGAGTCAAGTGGGAAACCTGACTCTGACAGCGGGGCAGGTTCCTCTAAGAAGCGAGCCCGCAGGAGTAAGAGGATGAGTCATCGCAGCAAGGGGCATCATGAGGACTCTCCTGACTTAGAAGTTCGTCTTACTATCAATGAGGATGTGCCAGTGGATGCTGACGAGCCTCCAGAGAAGAGAAGCCGAGAAGAAGAGACCGTCGGTGAAGGTATGATTCTTCCTTTTTCTCTTTCCATTTTTTTTTCATGGGATTTTTCCATGTTCTGATTTGCTTCTTGTTTCTGCTTTTCTCTTTTTTTTTAGCAGAGGAAGACTTGATGATGCCTGAGGTTCCAACCGATGAGGTGGTGACGGATCCTGTTGGGGCACCTGAAGAAGAACCGAGGGACTCTGGAGTGAATCCAGAGTCTCCAATTGGTATGACTTCTTTTGATTTTTTTTTTTTTGTCTGTGACTTGGTTTTGCTAACACATTTTTCTTGCCAGCTGACTTGCCACAGGATTCCGATGACTTTGAACCATCGATGGACGCAAATGTTGATGATGCTTCCGATGCGTTCATGGAGGAAGAGAGTCTTCCGCCAGTCGTCGAAGAAGGTATTTTGTAGTAATAACCCTGATAATGATTTTCAAACACGATCATATTCATACCTTTTTGTGTTTCTTTGGCAGGTTTTGAAGTGACAGAGCAGGATCCGTCGTTTCCAGAGCAAGGGATGCCAGAGGTTGATCCAGAGGTAGAGATTCCTGGGATTAGTTCTGACAATGTTGAGGAGATACCTCGTGCTGAGATTCCTTCCCGAGCAGGAGCAGCTTCAACGGGGAAGAGTTCTTTTGTTACTCTTCCAACAGGTGATGACATAAGCAGCCGACCAATGGAGTTGGGCGAATCCTCAGCGGGGCCATCTCTTCTTTTTGCGAAGAAGATGGTGGTGCGAGTTCTGAGCTGTTGGATTGAGACTCTGCTTTCTGGGCACTTAGATGCCGGATTTGGGATGATCCAGCATGTGCGTGAGATTCTCGGTGATGCCGAAGAGGCTGGTCTGGATGTCACAAGTTGCCAGGGCGATCGTTGATAGGATCATCGAGCTTGGTGACAGGTGGTTTGAGACCATGGGCTTTCCTGACGACCAGTTCTTCAAGGAGATGTTCCTGGACCCTGTGGATAAGGCTCAGTCTAACCTGGATGAGGCTACAGAAAGCAGGAAGCAGGTAGTCCGAGAGAAGAACTTAGAAGAGCTAAACATCATTGGGCTGACGCATGACCTTAACATCCTTTATAGGGAGGTCGATGAGGCCAGGAAACGTCTTGAGCATCTGCAGGCACAAGTCACTGCCAAGTGGACTGCAATAATAGAGGCTCGTGACAGGGAGAGTGCTCTGATTCACCGGGTTACAGATGCCAATCGAGTTCTTAAAAGGAAGTCTGACGAGAACAAACAATGGCGAACTGCTCGAGATAAGCTTCCCGGTGCGAAAGAAGGGTTACAGCCCACCCCGGCATCTCATGGCAAGTTCCTGAAGAAGCGTGCCTTTGAATCCCTGACGGCTGAGGCCAAAAGTTTGCTTAAGGAGCTGAACTCTTGCCTGGAGACCATTTTTGATTGAGCTCCTGTTTTTTTTTTAACAGAAACCATCCTTCTTTCTTTCTTTTTTTAGTACCACTTGTATTTTTTGGTACTTTTCTCTTTTTTTTATAGTGTTTTGTGAACACTTTCTTTTTTTTGGTACCACATGTTTTTTTTTTGGTACTTCTTTTTTTTGTAGTGCTTGTGAACACTTTTTTTTGGTACCACATGTATTTTTTTTTGTACTCTTTTTTTTGTTATCTCTACAATCACTTGAATCTTTTGGTGATAAAAGTAATTGCTAAATGGGATGCCTTTTTTTTTTTTTTTTTTGGTTTTCCCTACGCTTACTTAAATCTTTTTGTGATAAAGTAATTGCTAAATGGGATTCTTTTTTTTTTTGGTTTTCCCTACGCTCACTTAAATCTTTTTGTGATAAAAGTAATTGCTAAATGGGATTTGATCAAAAGCTTTTCATTTTGTGAAAATCTTTTGTCAAATGATTGCTTTGGCATGGAAGCCAGATTTTTGTTTGTGGCATGGAAGCCGATTTTTGGCATGAGAGCCGGTTTTGGTGGCATCTATAGCCGGGTTTGTGGCATTGATAGCTGGGTTTTGGTGGCATTGATAGCGGAGTTTGTGGCATTGATAGCCGGGTTTTTTGAAAGCCAATTTTTGTTTGTGGCATTGATAGCCGGTTTTGTTTTGTGGCATTGATAGCCGGTTTGTTTTGGTGGCATCTATAGCCAGTTTGGTTTGGTGGCATCTATAGCCGTTTTGTGGCATTTATAGCCGGTTTGGTTTTCAAAAAATGCAAGTATCGACTAAAAGTCGCCTCCCTGCTGAATGTTCTTACAAGTATCGATGGAATGTCGCATCCTTGCTCATTCGGTTGCGAGTATCGATGGAATGTTGCATCCTCGCGGATTTGGGTGCAAGTATCGATGGAATGTCGCATCCTTGCTTTTCAAAAAAATTTTGTTTTGCGGGTACTGACTTGATGTCGTTTCCCCATGATTTTTGAAATTTGTGGTTTTCTCGAACCTTTGGGTTATGGATATCAACTGAAATGTTGCGTCTCCATGGTTTTTTAGGTTTTTTCGAACCTTTGAAATTTGGGTTGTGGATATCAACTGAAATGTTGCATCTCCACGATTTTGGATTTTGCAAGTATCGACGAAATGTCGCTTCCCTGCGATTTTGGAAGTGTCGAACATGGTTCGTATGCTTCCGATTAGTGTGAGTATCGACTAAGCGTCGCTTCCCCGCGGTTTTTTTGAAAAACCATTTTTTTTTTGTTTAAAGACACGAGGGTCATAAGGTTTTACCTAAAACCATTTTGGCGGTAAAAGGCAGGGTGGACTAGGGTAGAAATCCCTGAATCCGGATTTTGTTTCAAACCATGAATTTTGGGTTCAAGGGTTGAAAATTTTGGTCAAGTTAGGGAAAGGTTCCTAAACTTGGGTTTTTTTTTTTTTTTGAACAATGAAACGATAAAGTAAGCATTGTTTAAATTTCTAGAAATTTTAACATTTGATATGAAAATCCTAAAAAAATGTGGGTTTAGCGAGCGTATACCTGGAAACCGATTTTTGGCCGTATAGACATTGCTCTTACCTAGTTGGGTAAGTCTTCAAGGGTAGTACCGCTTTAAGAACTTGCCGTTGATGGGCAGCATACATCTGTCACCCTCCATGTTAAGGAGTGCGTATACGCCGTTGGAGAAAACCTTGTCGATGACGTAGGGTCCCTCCCATTTTGGCTCAAATTTGCCTTTGGACTTTTGAGCAAAGACCATTGGTCTTTTTACCGTAAGAACCAACTCACCCTTTTTGTAGGCGTGTTGCCTGACCTTTTTGTCGAAAGATCCTGCCATGCATGCTTGGTAAAGTTCAATGCTTTGTTGAGCTTCGAGCCGTCTCTCATCGAGATTGTCCAGCTCATGGAGTCGCAATTTGACATTGCTTTCTTGAGTCATGTCATCTTGCAAGGATACCCTCAAGGAAGGAATTTGTACTTCCAAGGGTACGACAGCTTCACATCCATAGACCAAGGAGAATGGTGTGCTATGGGTTGGTCCTCGAACGGTGGTTCGATAGGCCCACAAAGCTTCAGACATTTTGTCGCTCCAGTCTCTTTTGTGACTAGAGACCATTTTTTTGAGGATTTTGCAGAGTGTTTTGTTGAAAGCTTCTGCTAACCCGTTTGCTGCTGGATTGTATGGAGTCGAATGACAGCTTTGGATTTTGTATTTGTCGCAGAACCTGTAGAATCGTTGATCCCAGAATTGTGGTCCGTTATCATGGACGAATCTGTTGGGTATGCCGAAACGAAAAATGATGTTGGTGCGCAGGAACTGAAGGACTGATGAGGTCTTCATTTCGTTGAACGCAAATGCTTCTGACCACTTGGAAAAATAATCCGTAGCGGCGAAGATGAAGCGATGACCTTTGCTCGAAGGGGGAGAAATAGGACCTATGATGTCCATACCCCAAGCTTCGAAGGGCCATGAAATCATTGTAGGATGCAGCCATTCTGGAGGCATGTGAATGTAATCTCCATGAATTTGGCATTGTTGGCAGCGCTTAGCAAATTGCATTGCGTCAGCTACCATGGTAGGTCAATAATATCCTAACCTTTTTATCTGATCATAGAGCTTGGGACCAGCCTGATGAGCTCCGCAAAGGCCAGCATGAACTTCTTTGAGTGTTTCCTCATCCTCTTGTTGTGACAAGCAGCGTAGAAGTACTCCGTTGAAGGATTTCCTGTAAAGGATTTTTGAAGGAATATCCAAATGAAAGTTTGGGGTTCGCCTTTGGATGCTTACCCGTTCTTTTGGATCTTCAGGTAGGATTCCGAACATAATGTAATCAATGAACGGATCCCTCCAGTCGCCGATTGAAGTTTGAAGGATTGAAATCCGACTTCCGACCACTTGGTGGCATTCAACAACTGCTTGGTGTGTGTCAAGAGGAGGAAGGATTCTTCTTTCGTACACTGTGATTTGCATGTTTTCCCCTTCCTGGATTGCCATGGATGCGGCAAGTCCAGCTAGGGCATCTGCACGTATATTTTCACCTCTACGAATGTGGGTGATGTGACAGATGTCAAACTTCTGCAGAAGCGATTGTGCTTTGTTGTAGTAAGGCAGCAAATCTGGCTTCCTGACTTCAAATTTCTGATTCATCTGGTTGACGATCAGTTGAGAGTCTCCAAAGACTTCCAGCATGGTGATACCGGATTCGATGGCGAATTCCAATCCTAGGATCAGAGCTTGATATTCAACTGCATTGTTTGTGCATGGTTCCAGTAGCGTGAATGCGGGCGGAATCATGTATTTGTCGGGGCTAACAAAGAGGATGCCAACTCCCGAGATCAGCTGTCTTTTTTCATTTGTCCTGGTTGCACCGTCAAAGTACATGTCCCAGGAGGCACTTTGTGAGAAAGTCTCCGCATTGTAGACTGGTTCGTCTGGGAGATCATCTCTGAGCGGAGAATCCTTAGGCAATGGATCCTCTGCGAGGAAGTCCGTTAGAGCTTGCCCTTTGATTGCCTTTTGTGGTACATACCTAATATCAAATTGTGACAGAAGGATGGACCATTTTGCCAGTCGAGCATTGAGAGAACCTGCCTTTGTGACAAGGACCTTCAAGAGGTTGACCCTCGAGACCAGGTATACTGTGTTGGAAAGCAAGTAGTGACGCAGCTTTTGTACTGCGAACATCACTGCAAGACATTCTTTTTCGACTGGAGAGTAGCGATGCTCTGCACCTACTAGCATGCGGCTGAGGTAATATAGAGCAGCTATTTTTCTTTGATCATTTTCTTGCACAAGCAGAGCTCCCAAAGAGTGATCAAGGGCTCTTGTGTACAAGATGAATGGTTTTCCAGTGGTAGGAGCAGCTAACACTGGAGGTTTTGTCAGGTATGACTTGATGTCTTGGAAAGCAGCTTCACAGTCAACATCCCAGACAAAGTTTACACCTTTTTTCATCAACCGGGAGAATGGACAGCATTTTCCAGAAAGATTGGAGATTAACCGTCTGATGTAGGCTAATCTCCCTTGAAGCCCTTTGAGTTCTCTCAAGGTTCTTGGAGAGGGCATTTCTAGAAAGGCTTTGACTTTTATAGGGTCAAGCTCTATTCCAGCTTTCCGAACTAAGAATCCGAGGAACTTACCCGACGAGACGCCGAAAAAGCATTTCAAAGGATTCATCCATAGTTTGTGTTTGCGAAGCCAGAGGAAGACTTCTCGAAGGTCTTCCAGGTGATCTTCTTTTCTTTTGCTTTTGACGGCGAGGTCATCAACGTAACATTCAACCGTCTTGTGCTGCATATCTTGGAATATTTTCATCATAGCCCTCTGATATGTGGCACCAGCATTTTTCAGACCAAATGGCATGACAGTGTAGCAATACACGCCAAATGGGGTCTGAAAATATGTATGTTTTTCATCTTCTGGATGCATCTTTATCTGATTGTAGCCAGAGAAACCATCCATGAATGTCATTCGCTCGAATCCACTGGTATTATCAATCATTACCTATGGTATGGGGAGCGGAAATTCATCTTTTGGGCATGCGCCATTCAGGTCTCTATAGTCAATACAGACCCTGATCTGCCCGTTTTTCTTTGTCACGGGGACAATGTTGGCTAACCATTCAGGATGTTGTTCCTCACGGATGAAGCCGACGCTTTTGAGTTTTTGAACTTCTTGTTCAATTTTATCCATCACATCTGGACGGAATCTTCTTTAGCCTTGCTTGACAGGTTTGATGTCTTCTTGAAGATTGAGTTTGTGAACTGCTATTTTGGGGTCTAAGCCAGGCATTTCTGCGTAAGACCATGCAGAGCAATCAACGAACTCACGAAGAAAGGCGATATACTCAGGTAACTCATCATCCTTTATATTCTTGCTTATGAATACAGGACGTGGGTTATCTGGTGTTCCCAAGTCTATCTTTTGAACAGGATCTTCTGTTGGAAGGTTCGAAGGTGGTTTCTCCACAATATTTTTGGAGGCTTCCACCTCAACGAAACCTTCTGGGGTTTCAAAGGTATTTCCAGACCAAGGTTTTGTTCCTTTCCACGGATCTTCTTGATCGGTAATTTTCCCAAGGCTTGCTATGAGATGATCCCAATCGCCTGTTGAAACCGGGTCGAAGTATGCTACTTCTTTTGGAGATGAGGGTTCTTCTGGGTCAGAAGACCACACGTCTGTGCCATCGGACAACTCCTCTTCATTTTTGGAGAAATCGTGCCAATTAGATGAGCTTCCTGGATTTTTATCAGGTGACTCATCGAAGAGATATCCAGGGAGATCGATGTCTTCATGGACTTGAGATGTTGAGGCTTGGTCAGTGTATTGAATTTTAAACCTTTGTGTCAACTCTCTCAGGGGAGTGTCGGGATCATACCCTAACCCGTGTGAAGACTTTTCTACATAACCGTAGAGTCTCCAATCTTCCAGCTGGCTTTTGGTCAAGACGGGCCCCAATGGCGTGAGAATACCGCGTCCTTCTCCCAAACCGACTGGGTTTTGAGCGTCATAGCCCATTTTCTTCATAATAGCTTGTGCCACAGAACTATATAAGGATAGTCGAGGCATACCTTTATTTTGGAAAAGTTCAAGCATAGAGTTTGATGAAGAAGCATCCGATCTATGGAAGAAGATCGGCTTTTCCTTTGCTGAAGTTGCTGGAACAACGAAGGAAGCTGACGTAGGATCTTCTATGTCAGAAGTTGTCTCCATTGGAGTGAGAGCAGGCTGAACTTGCTGAGTGTCAGCTTGGCTTGACGATGTGTCGTCTTCTGGCTCTGAATCCGAATCCGTGTCTTGCATGATAGACACAAAAGAGACAACAAATTTGCCCCCGGGCTTTTGCTTTACCTTCTTCACTTTAGTTGTGATGACCAAAGGCTTTGAAGGTTTGAGGGAGATGATGAAGGGAGTTTGAATGCTCTCTTCGGATTTACCGGATGGTTTGTTTTCTTCCGGTGATTGTTGAGGAGCTTTGCCTTTATCTTTCTGGAGATTTGAATGCTCTCTTCGGATTTACCGGATGGTTTGTTTTCTTCCGGTGATTGTTGAGGAGCTTTGCCTTTATCTTTCTAGAGATTTTTGGCAAAGGATGCTTTGTGCTTATCCTCTTCTTCTTTTTCACCTTCATACATCTGTGAGTCTGCGAAGTGGACTTCTTTACCTTTGAAGGGTTTTCTGTCCGCAAAGACTCGATGTATCATGCCGACGTCGCCAACAAACTGGATGCATTAGTGTAGAGTTGAAGGGACAACACCATTCTCGTGGATCCAAGGGCGTCCGAGAAGGATGTTGTAGCATGAAGGGGTTTTTATTGCATACACAGTAACCTCTGAGATAAGATCACCGATCTGCAACTTGAACCTGATTTTGCCGATAGGCCTTTGAGTACTCCCATCGTATCCAAAGATAGATACAGATGTGTGGCTCAGCTTGCTGGGTGGGATGCCCAACTCTTCGAGAGCCGATGTGGAGATGAGGTTGAGTGCAGAACCTGGGTCGATCTGAACTCTGTGCATAGGCATTTCCTTGATGTACCCTGTGAAGTCCAGGGGTCGGTTGTGCCTGGTTTCGCCAAGTAGGAGGTCGTCCTTTGTGAAGGCGATGGTTGCACTGGCTGCTTTTTTAACCGAGAGGCATTCAATGCATGATCCCTCAGTTCTCTTCTTTTCTCCCTTTGAGGAGGCTTCTGAGTTTTTGACCCGGTAATCCATTTCAATTTGGAGGACTTGCGGGGCATGTTTGTCGACATCCTCATTCAGCTTTTGTAATTCTGAGATGAGATTATCACGAGTGTGCGGAGACATTCGTAATAAATCCAGGATGTGCAGACGTGCAGGTATGTGCTTGAAGTGTTCAATCAAGTCATACTTGAAAGCCTCCTTAGGGCCTGCATGTTCATCATTGTTGCCACTAGGGGCGCTTACAACATCTTTTCCTGAAGGATTTACATATGTAAAGGAAGATTGGTTGTAATTTTTGTGGTAGTCCCGGCCAGAGCGGGTGCCTCTACCAACTTCAAGAGCTTCTTGAGAAGGGTCTTCGTTTGGAAGATTGTCTTCAAGATCAAGAGGTTGTCGTTTTTCATTTGCTGAGGATGTATCAACAGCGGAGTTGCCATCCTCAGTGATTGTGTTGCACGGAGCATTTTCTGGGAACAAGTCCTGAACAGCATCCTGCAACCTTTCTTCTTCGTTGACCAATTCATCGTCCCAAGCATCAATAGCTGGGAATTCTTCAATCAGGAAGGGTGTGAACTTTGAAGTCACAGTCTCAGGAGAAGAAACCTGAGAGGGTGTCATCTCAGTGAAAGTCATGTGAGACGAGGTGGCTCCAGAGATACATTGCTAGGAGTCGCCGGAGTGTAAGTGCTCTCATCAGACGATGCTTCGGAAGAGCTATAATCCTGAATTATTACATTGTAGGAAGCTCTGATGGGAGACGTTGCCTGATCGGAGTCAGACACATCCTCGGATGTAAGAGGATCGTTGATCCGGCAATTTTCTCCATTTTCAGGAGTTAAGGGAGGATGTACCTGATGATCTTCAGGGACTTCAGGCTCTAGATTGCGAGGAGGCTCGTTGACGCGGTCTTGCTCTTGTTCTAGAGCGAGACGCTGCAAGATCCTTGCATATTCTTCAAGATCAGGCATGGGAGCAAAATCTTCTTCCTCATCAACTCTTTGTGGCTCAACATGGTTGATTTCCACTGGAGCAATGAGAGGTGCTGGGTCAACAGCATTTTCTTGTACAGCATCTTGGTCTTCTTCATCATCAGACCAGGATCCTTGTGGCTGTAGGGGTTATACCAGATTACTGGCATAAGATGAGACTCAGGAACCCATTCTTCATCGGAGAGATATTCTCCTGTTTCAAGGGACTCCTCCCACTCGTCTGTGTAGTTGGATTCGAATCCATCATCGGTGTCGCTGGACTCGTATCCATCAATGGAGAATCCAACTACCGAATTGCAAGAGTATGATGCCTCCTGCGTGGCTTCTTTGAATTGAGGTGGCATGAAATCACTGAGAGTGAATTTTCTTACCCCCTTTGAAGTCTCTGGAAGGGATGTTTTTGTTGCCTCCAGTGAAGCGGTAGAGGAAGCCTCTACCTTTTCTTTGACTTCTTGTTTTGGCTGGGTCTTCTCTTGCCGTTTAAGCTTGAGGAGATGCTTCCTAGTCTGCCTTCGCTGTTGAGCTGTAGGCTTTGTTTTCACGACCTCCCAATTTTCATCTTCCAGGAGATCGGGATGTACCCATATGGGTTATCCGTCTGGTGTCGGGTAAGGAACCAGTTCCTCGGACGCTTGGATTGAGTTTATCACCTTGAAGGAAGTAGTGATCTTCTTCTTCGGTGATTTTGATGTTTGTCCACATGTCACCATGTTGACGGAGGCAGACCCATAGTTTTTGTCAAAGGTGATGACTCCGTTTTTTCCACATCTCGTTTATTTTCTCCCTCACAACGAAGCATTGATTGAGAGGATGCGAGATCATCTGGTGGTATGGATAATACCGAGGATCGTTGGTTTTGCCAACATCACCCGGTCTTTTTCAGGCAAGGTGAGCTTGCCGTTTGCCACAAGAGCCCCGAAGATTTCATCAACATCTTCATCAAACGGGTATTTCTTCTCTACTCGTTCTTTGAAGGCATCTGAGAGTTCAGGTCTCTTACCAACAGCTTTGTTTTCAGCTTTCTTTGGTGGCTGAGGAGCTGACTTGGTCTGCACATTGAGGACCTCTTTCTTCTTTGGTTTTGAGGTTGCAATGGCGGTTGGCTCTTTTCTTGATGATTTCTGACTGTTGATGTCTTTAATCACCGTTTCAGCTTCCATGGAAGCTTCTAGGAGTTCTCCCAGGTTTTTTTATTTGTTGCCGATGATCATGGAGCGGATTCTAGCTCTCATGTTGTTTCGGCAGATGTCGACTAGCGACGCTTGTGGCAGTACATCAGAGCATTTGTATGCCATTGCTTTCCACTTATGAATGAAGTCATATGTTGACTCATTCTCCCCCTATTTTAGGCTGCACAGCTGAGCCATAGTAGCGGGATGATCCTCACCTTTGAAGTGAGTCAGGAAGCGTGTCTCTAGCATGGCCCAGTTTTGGATAGAGTCCTCCGGAAGAGTGGAGTACCAATCGAAGGCCGTACCTTTTAGGGTACTTGCAAAGAGGCGGATCTTGAGTGCATCTTGATCCGCGATAGCTCCCGTCAGGATCTTGAAGTGGATGACGTGCTGTCTGGCTGATCCTTTCCCCGTATATGTTTGGAGAGTAGGATGCTTGAATTTGGTGGGGAACGGGACCGAGTCCATCCATAAGGGATATGGTGGCTTGATTCCATGCTCCTTGAGTATATCCTCTTCTTTTGCTTTGGCGAGGATAGTGTCTACGTCCTTTTTGGTAAGGGCGCGTGACTCATTTTCTTCTCCATTTACCTCATCGTCTTGATGATTCGGAGGAGGTTCATTGTTCGCCTGATTTTGGAAGGCGAGGAGAAGGTTTTCCATCAGAGTTTCAATCCTCTGTTGGCCTTGTTCCAACTGCTGGATGCGGGTGATTGCATCATCTAGAGGTGGATTGCGGGGTGGTGGCTCAGAATCTGTAGCCAAGATGTTCATTCTTCGTGATTCGAACGAAGAAACTGTCCTGGTGACTGAGCTGGGGCTCATTCTTTTGAAGAAGAGCTGAGGAAGGATCACTCTGCCGTCCTTTGCTTAAAGGAGCAGGGGATTCTTCTGAATGTCTTCTTGTCCTGGAGACGCTGCGGGTCATCAGATGTCGGACATGGATTTTTGTTGCTGACTTTTGGCGCCTTCTGGTTTTTCCAACCATATGGACGGCAGCAACTTGGTTGGGTTTATCTTTTTCGACCCATTTGGGAGAGACTTGAAGTGTAGGAGGCTGGGTCCTTTGCTACAATTGTTCTGATCGCAGGTATGGTAAGCCCAGAATGAGCGTTCCAGTGACTGCTAGAAGCAATTGTGAACTTAAATTCGACTTATCGAGAAGCAGAGCTTGCTCGAGGTAAGAAGAATATAAAGTTGGAGTTACAAATGTGCCGGTCGCAATACAGTAGACCCTGACAGGGCGTACTAGTACCGCTAGACACAAATGTTTTTAGACCGCATCCATGAGATGAGACTCTCGGTTTTGAAAGGTCAAGATTGGATTCATCAAAGAGAGCAGATGGTATTCCGATCTGAACACAGGCTCAGCGATTTCCGCGAGCGCCAGTGCTCAGAAAGAAATGAACCATAATTTCTCGGATCTGAATCCAAAAATGACGAGGTTTTTTTTTTTGAAAGGCCAATATCGGGTTCATCAAAGAGAGCAAAAGGCACTCCAATCTGAACACGGGCTCAGCGATTTCCGCAAGCGCCAGTGCTCAGAAAGGAGAAGACCAAGATTCTCCAATCTAAACCCAAAATGACGGAAGTTTTTTTTTTTGAAGATTTTTTTTAAATCTTTTTTTTTTTTTTTAAATATTTTTTTTTGAAAATTTTTTTATTTTTTTTTATTTATTTTAAAATTTTTATTTTTAAAAATTTTATTTTTGAAAAAATTTATTTAAAAGAAGAGAAAGTACACATAGGCCTCCTAACCCGATCTTATGAAATCTTGATTGATAGAATTGCCCCCAGGTAAGGGTAGGATTACTTAATGAACCCGTTTGGAGGACCCTTGCCCAGAACAATCAAGCTGTCTCCACACTCTGGACAAGGCTTTTCTTGAATCAACCATGATCAAAGGACGCAGTTGGTTTAACCTTAGTGGTCTATGTCTTTTTTTTGTTTTTTTTATATTTATATATATATATATATATATATATTTTACCTTTAATGAACTCATCGAAGAGAAACGATGGCCCAAATCCTTAGTCGAACAGGCTCAACATTTCTGCAAGCGCGATGAACGATAGGAACGGATCAAGGTTTCTCAATTTTGAATTCAAAATGAAAAATCTGATTTTATATGTATATATATATTTTAGATCTTTAATGAACTCATCGAAGAGAAATGATGGCCCAAAACCTTAGTCGAACAGGCTCAACATTTCTGCAAGCGCGATGATTGATAGGAACGGATCAAGGTTTCTCAATTTTGAATTCAAAATGAAAAATCTGATTTTATATGTATATATATATTTTAGATCTTTAATGAACTCATCGAAGAGAAACGATGGCCCAAAACCTTAGTCGAACAGGCTCAACATTTCTGCAAGCGCGATGAACGATAGGAACGGATCAAGGTTTCTCAATTTTGAATTCAAAATGAAAAAATCTGATTTTATATATATATATTTTTAGATCTTTAATGAACTCATCGAAGAGAAACGATGGCCCAAAACCTAGTCGAACAGGCTCAACATTTCTGCAAGCGCGGATGAACGATAGGAACGATCAAGGTTTCTCAATTTTGAATTCAAAATGAAAAATCTGATTTTATATATATATTTTAGATCTTTAATGAACTCATCGAAGAGAAACGATGGCCCAAAACCTTAGTCGAACAGGCTCAACATTTCTGCAAGCGCGATGAACGATAGGAACGGATCAAGGTTTCTCAATTTTGAATTCAAAATGAAAAATCTGATTTTATATATATATATATATATATATTTAGATCTTTAATGAACTCATCGAAGAGAAACGATGGCCCAAAACCTTAGTCGAACAGGCTCAACATTTCTGCAAGCGCGATGAACGATAGGAAACGGATCAAGGTTCTCAATTTTGAATTCAAAATGAAAAAATTGATTTTTTGTTTATTTCTATTTTTTTTTAACGAGAAAAAGTGGAAATAAATTCAAAGAATTAGAAATTTCCAAAAAATCTCATCTCATTTTTTTAGATGCGGAATCCAACGTGGCCACCAATAGAAAGTAGCCAAGGAATCGAGAAAAGAAATATAAGCATAGAGCAAAAGATATGATATGTAAATATTTTATTTCTAGCATCGTGTTCTCAAATGAACGGGTCCCACCGGGTGTGCCAGCTTGATGGACCGCGCTCCTGGCGCCTGGTCCTACCGAGGTCGGTGGACGTGGGAGTCCGTTGGGTCCGACCCTTTCATAACCGGGGGGCAAGGGGCGTGCATCAACATTTCTTTGTGTGGGTGTGCCAGATTTTATATTTTACTTGGAATTGCAAGTGGTGATCCGGAGATCAACCTTCGCAAGTAAAAAGGAAATCAACTTGTTTCAAGTTTTCCATTGCACATATATTTAAGAAAAGAGACATTTTCTTGATTTGCCATGAAAGGCGATTTTTTTTGGCATTTATAGCCGATTTTGGCGTTTATAGCCGATTTTTGCGTTATAGCCGATTTTGGCGTTTATAGCCGATTTACAAATTCTTATCAATAATGAAAGACAAGAGTTGTGATTTTTGTCTCTTTTGAAAAAAATACAAACTACAATGAAAAGCAAGAGAAGGAGGAAACTTTCAGGAGATTGTGGGGGACCCATTCAGATTGACGGTCGCAAGCCATATGTAGACTTCGCCATCATCCATGCAGATGAGAACAGAGGATGCTATTGATTCGCTTGGCTTGGCTATAACCTCAGGTTTTTAGAGAACAAAGACCAAAAGGAGGTCCTATGTCCAATAAAAAGCCGAGTAGACAGGCTGAAAAGCCATGTCTAAGCCATTGGAGGCAGAAGGAGAAGACAAGGACCTTGGGGGGGGGGGGGTACCCCCCAAGGGACTTTTGTCACCTTGTAGCGGTGGTCGGTGTAGGATTTCCGCAGAGTTTTCTCTCTTAGATTTCTGACGCCTTTCTCTGTCTAAGTTTCCGGATTTTCTACAGGCTGTTGACTGTGTGTTTGTGATTCTTTTTTCTTCTTGGAGAGCTCTCCTATTTATAGGCTTTTAGGTAGCTATTTAGGAGGGTTTATGAGCCTTAATTTGTCATAAAGCTACATAAAGGGAGGAGTTACAAGATTGAATTCTTTATTTTGTAACTCCTTTTTCTTGGCTTCTGATTGGCCGGAGGAGATTGAGGGCATTTAATCGCCTTTAATCGCCATGATGGGAGGAGTTTCATGGGTTAAATGCCATGAATATCTTGACTTGTAACTCCCGGATGGTTGCTTCTGATTGGCCCGTCCAAAGAAATGGATTAATGACTGTAATAAAAGCTAGTCAATTAATCGCATTAAGTGGTCGCCGAGCAGTTGAAGAGTCACGGGCCGTGCCGCGTCTTTTGGGATTCTTCTGGCGGTGATCATTGATGGATCTTCATGTAGATCGACATCGGATGACCATGTAACTTTAGGTGTTAGTTGGCAACAGCGGGTCGGTACCATCTGTCCTGTCGATTTCTCGATCGGTCGGGTAGAAAAGCACACTTTTTTGGTTGACCGGGTTGCGATCAATGTTGTTTTCGATACTCTTGATGATTAATCCATGTTTTTGACGGATGTCAGAGGATTTGGTGTCTCAAAAGTATGAATTTTGGAAAATACCAGAGGCTGGACGCTTCGAATCGCGAAAAAAACGGCGAAAAACCGTGGTTTCTGGGGCCGTCCCGGAGATTCCGGGCCCCTGGGTCGCCGGCGACCCTGGGGTTTTTTTTCCCCTTTTGTCCCGTTTTGTGTCCGTTTTTTGCTGTTTTTCGATTCTTTTTTTCTTCTGTATTTTTCCTTGACATTTTTGATCATTTATTGGCCTGATTTCCCTGTAGAAAACTTGATGAGAATCCTTGCATTTTATTTTGCAAAGTTTCCAATTTTCTGAGAAAGCCGAAGACTTTGTCCGCGCAGAGTTGCCGATTTTTCGTCAGAAGCTGAAACTGGGTCAAACGATGTCGGAATGACCTGAAGTTTGGTGTGAAGCCTCCTGAGCAATAAATAAGACCAACCATGGGCTTTTGTTTGAGTTTTGAAGTTGTTTTGGGTCCTATCACCAGTAGACTTGCTTTTGTCGCGATGAAGACGTCGCAGTTTGATGTGCGGTCAACCGATGTCCGATTGACTTGAAATTTGACAGGAAACCTATTGGAGTCATTTTAAGTTGATCCATAGGCTCTATCTTGGAAACCATGGTCCCAGAGAGCTTCGCCGCCGAGAGGCCTGATTTGGCTTCCGAGCGTCAAACTATGGTCAAATGTTGTCGAAATGACATGAAATTTGACGTGTAGCCCTTTGTAAGCATTTTGAAGCCGTCCATGTGCTCTATCTGATGAGCGATGGCCTCGGTGGTTCTCGCCACCGAGAGGCTTGATTTAGTTGTTCGAGGATTGATGTAGGATTAAACGTTGTCGGTTTGACTCGGAACTTGACGTGGAGCCTTTGGATGTATTTTGAGACCATCCATCGGCTCCGATCGAAGATTTGGTGTCTCCGATGCTTTCGCCGCCAGGAGCTCCTTTCAGTTGCTGGAGAAGCGAAGTTAGGCCAAACGATTTTTGAAATGGCCCGAAACTTCTTGTTTACTCCTCTTTTGGCTGTCTTGGAGGATCTTTTGTTTGGTTCTGACAAAGATTTGAGTTTTGTAAGCAGCATTGCCTATTTACGACTGATTGCGACTTCATGTAGCTCTTTGGATCTTTAAGAGGCAAAGTGACATTTTGGTGTCAACAGGGCCCGCTCAAGCGGACCCCTCCCAGAACCTGGGCCACTCGAGCGGCCCATGGGGTCGCTTCGAGCGGACCCAGTTCTGTCTGGGTCCGATTGAAGTGCAGATTTTTGCACACTTTTTTTTCTTCTTCCCTCCTTTTCTACAATAATTCTTTAATGAATTAGGTCCTCTACGAACATATCAAAATCCATCAAGTCATCATATACATTAAATCATTCCATTCCATCAAACAAATCAAATTCTAAGGTAATCTTCTTCAATTAACAAGATATAAAAACCTTGAAATGTAATGATGCTAAATCAAGATAAATCATTTCAAGAGCAAAGCATAGATTATTGTAAAACAATATCTCAAGGAAAGAAAGCATAAACCATTGCTAAATCATTTCAATGATGAATTCTAAATCAATGAGGGAACATGCAATAGGAAGGAAATGCCATGAAATTTCTCAAATTAAACATAATCACCATATTAGTTGAATATTCACTTGCCTTGGTCAAGATGGGGGATAAACCACTCAAAGATGGTCTTCCTATAGTCCCAAGCTCCAAAATCACAAAACCCCCAAAAATAGCTCAAGAAGAAGCCCTAGAAACAAATCCATTGCAAAACTCAAGGAAAACCTTTGCATATATGACAAAAACATTCTAAATGGTTTGGAAAACCAAGATTTGAAGAAACAAATCCATTGCTAACCTTTTTGCAGCTCAAACAAAGAAGAAAGGCTTGGAAAAGTGGTCTCTCCTAGCTCAAATCTCTTGAAAATGGTGTCTTTGGAAAGCCAAGAGAGAGGAGAAGAAGATTGGGAGATCAATCCTCCATTTAGCACTCAAGATGAGGGGTTTCCAAGAGGAGAAAGAAAGTACTGGGAGAAAACCCTATGCCCACTCTTGTTGGAGGAAAATGAAAGAATGGGAAAGATGAAGAGCCCCATGGTGGTTTTATAAAGGGTAAGTGGGCTGGGCCCCATGGGCCCCAATCTTACAAAGGCTGAAACTAATATTTTTGGGTCCCGAATGAGATCGACGAAGAAGACAAAATCGATCATCGAAATATGTACTTTCCAAAAAGTATATTTTTCCCAATTTCTAAACTTTTTGAAATTCAAGTACAGATTTAGTGTGAAAGGTCAATCTTTGCCCTTTTCCTCGAAAAACGTATTTTCTGATCATCAAATCAAAACGGTCAAAACATGAAAGTTGTTAAACTTCATAAAATGAGTCAAAAGGAGCAAATATTGTAGTTTTTCCAAAATAAGAATAATTTCTCACAAAAATACAAATCATATGGACCGGGTCAAACTAAAGTCAACGGTCCTCAAATCTCCAAGGCTATGAAAAATCAAGTCAAACTCAAAGACAAAGTCAAACCAACTCTAATATTGCTTAAAAAGCTAAACCACGATTAAAACAATACTAAACAGAGAAATTGGGGGTCGGGATCTTACACGCGTCGAGCTCCCAAATACATCACACATGATCTACAAGAAATCAAAGATATTTTATGATATGTTGTGCGCCGGTAGTACTCATCAAAACTGGCTAAGGTTCAAGGCTTTGACTAGCGACGGTAGGAAAGAGCTGGTCATGGTTATAATGATTTTATTGAATAGATTATTTTTCTAAATGTAATACTCAAGAAATCTCTCACGTAAGGAAACATATGTAATACTCAAGAAATCTCTCACATAAGGAAACATATAATGAAAAATATGCAGTGGAATGGACGCGACAAGCACGACTTGAAGCATTGGACTCCATCCCTTCCACGCGGGGCCACATTTTTTTCATGGTATTGGAGCCTTAGCACAATTTATCACTACTTTCTCAAATTAAATTTCATCAGCTAACCATTTTTACCAAAATCTTGAAGCATTACTACAGGCAGCATAAATACTTTTTAAAATTTCCCTTTGGGTGGAGAACATTTCTCAACAAAACACACATTTGCTTGCGTCTTTTAGGTGGTTCAACTTTATCATCAATCTGAATGAAACATCAAACAACCAATATCTCCACAACCCCCACCCAAACCCAACCCAACCCAATATGTCATGGATCCTTGGAAGAGGATTCAGAGTCACTTTCTTCATTTTTAATTAAAAGCATTAAAGTTGTGGGTCACAGCTTAATGATTTTTCTTTTTTATACAAGATCAGGAGATTAGAATTATTGGAAATACTTGATACTTCCTTTCTAAGATGCTCCCCCCCCCCCCCCCCCCCCCCCCCCCCCCACAATGCAAGATCATGAGATTAGAAGCATTGGAAATAATTGAACCCCCCCCCCCCCTCCCAATACAAGATCACGAGATATTAGAAGCATTGGGAATACTTGAAATTTCTTAATTTCTTTTTAAGATGCGCCCCCTCCCATTTTTCTTTTTTATACAAGATCATGAGATTAGAAGCATTGGAAATACTTGAGACTAAGATGGTGCCCTTTCACGCTCGCCAAATTTTTTTCATGGTATTGGAGCCTAGCACAATCACTACTTTCTCAAATTAAATTTCATCAGCTAACCATTTCTACCAAAATCTTGAAGCATTACTACAGGCAGCAATAAATACTTTTTAAAATTTCCCTTTGGGTGGAGACCACAAAACACACATTTGCTCGTGTCTTTTAGGTGGTTCATCTTTATCATCAATCTGAATGGAACATCAAACAACCAATATCTCCACAACCCCCACTCAAACCTAACCCCCCCCCCCCCCCCCCGATTATGAGCCCTTACCCCGATTATGAGCCCTAGGAAAAGGAGCACCAAAGCACTTTCCAAGTGCTTTCATTTCATGAGGTAATTGGGGTCCATCTTTTAAAATTACATTGTAAAACCCACCATTTGCATCATTTTACAAAAATTTATGAGGTCCCTTCCGACCAAAACACTAGTAGATTTTGCGTTGACCACCTCCATCCACCTGAGCTAAAAAAACTTTGAAAGAAACCAATCCCTCTTATCTTTTTTTTTTTTAAAGGTAAAAGCATTAACTTGTAACATTTCTGCTCAATGAAAGGTGTTTGGACTGTAGCTTATGAGGTCGGACTCGTGTTGTTTGACAATACACAAACAAGTCCTAGAGGTCTGACTTTCTATGAAAATGAAATTTAAAACACCAAACACATGTAAATTCATTATTTTTCGTGGAGAATGGTTAAAAAGGGGGCGTTTGATTGTAGGTCCCTCAACATTACATTTTATTGCTAAAGGTCCACGTTCTTTATTTGTAGAGGCAAAGATCCATTTTCAAGTTCTTAACAGGTAAAAAGTCTAAAATGCCCCTCCTAGAAAATCCTCTCCACGTTATTAAAAAATGTTGAAAATTAGCCCGTAAATTTCGTGAAGACAAAACGTCTTGACAAATATTAGGGGTTTCAGAGAAAGGGGGAAAGTAATTCAACAATGCAGATATCATTATATTGCACTTCTTCTTCTTCTTCTTATTCTTTTTGTTCTTCTTCTTCTTTATCGTCTGATTCATCTTCTTCTTTGTTCAAGTCGTCTTCTTCTTCCTCTAATTCATTTTCTCTCAATCCAAACAAGAAGTATGTTGAATATTACAACATTTTCAAATAGTGATCATCTTCATATCCTAGCAATATGTATATAATAGGAAACATAGATAACTACATATCAAACTCAGATAAAATCATATCTTGGTTGGACAAAGTCATATAAATTTATCTGAGTTTGTTTCATTGTTTCAAAACTCATATAAATTTACTTCAAACTCAAATAAATTTCGCAAAAACTCAGATAAATTTCGCAGTAACTTAGATAAATTTCATTAAAACTCAGATAAGCAGCAGTCTCCGGGCAGAGACTGCCCTCTTTCTTTGGCAACGGTGCGAAACCATAAATTTTCTCAGATATTCACTGCCTTTGCCCCCACTCTGATTTTCTCTGCAACTTCTGGTTCTTTTCTCCTCAAATCAGATCTGCGCCTTCCTCATCGGAGACCGTACGCCGTAGCAGAGCCCCAAACCTCCTCTGTTTTGGTTCTGCAGCAGTAACCAAGAGACGACAGTCTCTTGTCGAAACTTTGCTGATGAGAGAAATGGGAGAGAAGTAGAGAACCTTATCCTAAAATTGAGGGGAATGGGAGATTTGAAAATTTAAGATTTATGCCTAAACGGTTGAATGGGAAAATTAGTCACGAAAATGTATGATGTGGCATGCTAAGGGACCTCCGTCTATATTAATCCCATGCGCAAGGGACTCTAGGCCGTAAAGGATAGTACCGTGTACTAGAGACTTTATAACCTAGTACTCATGATCTCTCGCTAATTTACCCTTAAAAAAGTTATGGTTATCATTAGATTATGTGAGAACATAGGCATATGCGTATATAAGGATAGACTTTAAGGGCCATTCTGATAAAATAATAAATTTTCAAAATTAAGAAAACAGTCCAGTCCTATCATTTGAATTTTAAGACATGTAAGCTAATTCATCCTAGTTGGCACTAGAACAATTGCCCGTGCTTAACTGGGCAAGTCCTCCAACGATTAATTGAAGAATCGAATATAGAAGTATAAAAAAAAAACATGCCTAATTTAAAATTACTCACAATAAATTATCATCACTCCATACAATAAAACCTCATAGCAAATGAAAACGGGGGGAAATGAATATGCGCCTTTATTTATGATACTTAAATCTCTAAAATATAATCGATACTTAATCCCTAAAATATCTCAATGTATACGAAACATGCGCGATCAAGACTGTGTGGGGATGTTTCCGAACTCATCGGAGTCCCGGCCGGATGCCGCATCTCAGGCTCCCGCACCAGCTAGTCCATCTCGACAATAGTGCCAGCCTCCAGCTCGGCCTAAGAAATTCCACTTCGGCCATACGCTCATAAGCTCCACCTCGGCTAGGGCATCCCCAGCCCGGCCGGGAATTCCAGCTCGGTCCGGACTCCACCTCGGCATCCCTGCGAGGTCTAGCCAAGTCAAGGTCGCTCCCGACCTCGGCACCAAGCACCCCAGACCGGTCACACACCTCGGCTATAGCTCCAGGAAGCTACCCATGGCGAGGGCTGACAGCTGTCCTTCCATGGACACTCAAGCACGCTACAGCACGTGCGATAGGACAAAGGCACCGCCCATATCCTCTGACAGAGCCATCCCTGCCGCCCACGTCCACTGACAGAACGGCGTCCACAGACACCCGGGTATGGCCCGATGCGACACGACGTGCTAGGATGGGACAGCTCCCTGACAGAGTCACCTCCTTGTCTCCTCTCCTCCTCTATAAAAGGAGCCAAACCAGAACAGTAAAGAGGATCTCTCTCCTTTCCCAGAGAACCACACGCTGGTATCGTCTTCTTCCCCAAAATCTCTATCCTTAGTCCAGTTCTCATATTGACTTAGGCATCGGAGAGCCCCGCGCTGCCTACAGCCAGGGTCCTCTGACGGTTACCTTCTTCCTCCCTTCTCATGGTTTCAGGTAGGCAGCGGTGTTCAACCAGAGAGCTCTCAGCTCCACTCCCTACACCTTGTGAGTGACATTTCTATGCACTTACAATTGGCTGCCGTCTGTGGGAAACTATGAGCAAAAAGCCATCTTCCTTAAACACCATGCCTCGAATAACCAGAAAGGGAAAGGAATCATTGACATTGTCGACACAGCTGCCGACGGTCCCCTGTCAGGAAAGGATACTCAATCTGGTCCAGCAAGCGTCCAACAACAGGATACTCAATCGGGTTCATCCTCTAAGGGTTCGACCTCGACTCTACCTTCCAAAAGGTGCACCCTGAAGAACAACAGAAGCGACCGAGCTCATGGCGAAAGCTCGGGTAACAGCCACGACTTTAGAGAATGGCTTGATCGACACATCGAGCAAGCAGTACGACAAAACATGGAGATGGCCGGTTTCGCTCGAGTTCGGCTTGAACTCTGACAATTTCGGCACATCCCCCTTCTCTCCAGAGATTAGAAACTTCCCCCTTCCTGAAGACTTCAGCGTCCCGCGGTTCGTCGTTTACGATGGGACCTTGGACCCAGCAGCACACCTCCGGTACTTCACTCAGAGGATGTCCGTGTGGGGCGACGCAAACCACTTGAACTGTCAGAGTCTTCTCCTCCAGTCTCGGGGACCTCTCCCTAAGATGGTTCTGCGCACTCCCGTAAGGATCAATCACAAGTTGGCAGCAACTCCAGAATTCTTTCATGGCGAAGTTCCAAGCTCACAGAGTCATCCCTAGGTCGGGTGCCGACTTGATGGCCCTCAGAATGAAGCATACCGAGAACAGCACGCAGTTCACCAGAAGATTCTAGACTATCTACAGCCAGATCGAAGATGCCTCAGACACAATAGCAATCACGTCTTTCCAACGAGCTCTTCCACCAGGCAACGAGCTTCGGAGAGACTTGGTCCTGCACCCTGTGGTCTCAATGAAGGCATTTATTGCCACGGTGAACCAGTTCGTTAGGCAAGAAGCAGACGAAGCCCAAGCTCAGGAGCATTTCAACCCCTACGAAGACGACCAAACAGCTTCCAGCTCGGCAGAAGTCTCCTCGGGTTCGGGAGGCAACTAGATGTCTCCTATCATCACTTAGCTTCGACCGCCCATCAGCTTCGATCGCACGACCCTCTACCGTCATTTCTGGCGACACGGTCCTCTACTAGTCAGCTTTGATGGCGCCGTCAGCTTCAATGACACCGGGCACGACCCTCTAGTCGGCTTCGTCGACGCTTCGATCATTGGACGGCACCCTCTACTGTCATGTGAGCGCACGGTGCCGTCCGCCTCGATCACTCTTCAGCCTGCGATGCGAAGTCTCACCGTACGCGCCATCAGTTCATCGCCTACCTGGCCCGACCCAAGGTCTCGGCCATCACGAGGTCTCACACGAGCTCACCCTGGGTCGCTTGTATAACACCTGGACGTGACTTGCGTCCGGCAGCAGAGCCACCGAGCTCACCCTGGGGTCGCTCGTATAGCACACAGGCGTGACTCGTTCTTCGACATCGCTACGCAGACTCACCCTTAGGTCGCTCGTATAGCCACTCGGGCGTGACTCGTTCTTTGGCATTGCCACCCGAGCTCACCCTGGGGTCGCTTGTATAGCACTCCGGTGTGACTCGTTCCTTCGGTATCGCCACGAGGCTCACCCTGGGGTCGCTTGATATAGCACCTGGGGGTGACTCAGTGTCCGGCAACTGAGCCACCGAGCTCACCCTGGGGTCGCTCGTATAGCACTCAGGCGTGACTCGTCCTTCGGCATCGCCACCGAGCTCACCCTGGGGTCGCTTGTATAGCACCTGGGCGTGACTCGCACTCCGTCAACTTGGCCACCGAGCTCGTCCCAGCGTCGCTCTCATAGCAGCTGGGCATGACTCGCACTACGGCAGGGTCGCCACATGCCTTCTCAGCCTTATGCCGGTCCGACCTCGTGCTGGCCACGGCCTCGTGCGAGCTCGGCCTCACGTCGTCCTTCGACAGCAATCCGGCTAAATGGCGATATCAAAGCTCGGTAATTACCGTGATAACAACCTCGGCTACATATCAAATACGCTACAGTGCTGAAGCAAAGATCCTACATCCTCTCAAACTCCTTTGATGATCAGACAAGTTCATCACCAAAAGGTATTCGCCTCGGTCATCGCGTCGGCCTTTAAATCTCCCGCATCTCTTTTACCAGGCTCTCCTTACACGCTATTCAGTTTCCGACCTCCAAGAGTCGAGCTCCAAGAGGTTAGAAGCTGGGGGGGCTATTATGTGGGGATGTTTCCGAACTCATCGGAGTCCTGGCCGGATGCCCCATCTCGGGCTCCCGCACCAGCTAGTCCATCTCGGCAACAGTGCCAGCCTCCACTTCGGCCATAAGCTCCACCTCGGCCATAAGCTCCACCTCGGCCAGGGCATCCCCAGCCCGGCCGGGGAATTTTAGCTCGGTCCGGAGTCCACCTCGGCATCCCTACGAGGTCTAGCCAAGTCAAGGTCGCTCCCGACCTCGGCACCAAGCACCCCAGACCGGTCACACACCTCGGCTATAGCACCAGGAAGCTACCCATGGCGGGGGCTGACAACTATCCTTCCATGGACACTCAAGCACGCTACAGCACGTGCGACAGGACAAAGGCACCGCCCATATCCTCTGACAGAGCCATCCCTGCCGCCCACGTCCACTGACAGAACGGCGTCCGCAGACGCCCGGGTATGGCCCGATGCGACACGACATGCTACGATGGGACAGCTCCCTGACAAAGTCACCTCCTTGTCTCCTCTCCTCCTCTATAAAAGGAGCCAAACCAGAACAGTAAAGGAGATCTCTCTCCTTTCCCAGAGAACCACACGCTGGTATCATCTTCTTCCCCAAAATCTCTATCCTTAGTCCAGTTCTCATACTGACTTAGGCATTGGAGAGCCCTGCACTGCCCACAACCAGGGTCCTCTGACTGTTATCTTCTTCCTCACTTCTCCAGCTTTCAGGCAGGCAGCGGTGTTCAACCAGAGAGCTCTCAGCTCCACTCCCTACACCTTGTGAGTGACATTTCTATGCACTTACAAAGACTATGTTTGGAAACATGTTAGATAGTTCTTAAGAACCTAGAAAGTAGTCAAGATAATTTGATTCCAATCAATTTTAGAATTAATTGCAAAATTGACAGTCGATTTTTTAAAAATCTCTAGCTTCACACACACGTATAAAAGCCATACGGTCGGGTACAATATTTAAAACATACAATTTATTCTATGAATTGATTTTAATTAAGATTTTAATGATGTCAATGTTTGGAGTTTAAAAAAATAAAAAAGTAATAATTTTATTTAAAAAAAGAAACTAATACGAATTTAAGGTGAAACTCATAGAGAGACTCGTGATGAAGGAGAGTTCAAATCGTTAAGAGTTCCTTTGAATTAGATGATGGGTCCAGTTCATGTAAGACTTTTGTTCTCAAAATTGAATTAGGAAATAAAATTGGAAAAAATCTAAATGGCCTGATGCCAAGCCCGAAAAGTGGCCTGACTGTTGACACCAAAAATGTCACTTTGCCTTTCCAAGATCCAAAAAGCTACATGAAGTCGCAACCTGCCATAAATAGGCAATGCTGCTTCCAAAAATAAAATCTTGTCAGAATCAAACAAAAACTGCAAGATTCTTCCAGACAGCCAAAAGAGGAGTACACAAGAAGTTTCAAGCCATTTCAAGATCCTTTGGCCTAACTTCGCTTCTCCGACAGCCAAATCAAGCCTCTCGGCGGTAAAGCTCTCCGGGACCATGATTTCCAAGACAGGACCTATGGATCATCTTAAAATGACTCCAATAGGTTCCCTGTCAAATTTCAAGTCAATCGGACATCGGTTGACCGCACATCAAACCGCGACATCTTCATCGCGACAAAAAGCAAGTCTGCAGGTGATAGGACCCCAAACGGCTTCGAAACTCAAACAAAAGCCTATGGTTGGTCTTATTTATTGCTCAAGAGGCTTCACACCAAATTTCAGGTCATTCCGACATCGTTTGACCCAGTTTCAGCTTCTGACGGGAAATCGGCAACTCTGCGCGACAAAGTCTTCGGCTTTCTCAGGAAATTGGAAACTTTGCAAAATAAAATGCAAGGATTCTCATCAGGTTTCCTACAAAGAAATCAGGCCAATAAATGATCAAAATGTCAAAGAAAAGTACAGAAGAAAAAAGAATAAAAAAAGAGCAAAAACGGACGCAAAACGGGACCAAAAAGGGAGAAAACCCCCCAGGGTCGCAGACCCCTGCGACCCTGGGCCAGGGTCGCCGGCGACCATGGACCCCGGGGTCGCCGGGAAAGCCCCGGAAACCCCGGTTTTTCGCCGTTTTTTTTCGCGATTCGAGAAGCCCAGCCTCTGGTACTTTCCAAAATTCATGCTTTTGAGACACCAAGTCCTCTGATATCCGTCCAAAACACGGGTAAATCATCAAGAGTATCAAAGACAGTATTGATCGCCACCCGGTCAACCAAAAAAAAGTGTGCTTTCCACCCGACCGATCGAGAAATCGACAGGACAGATGGCACCGACCCGCTGTTGGCAACAAGCACCTGAAATTACATGGTCATCTGATGTCGATCTACATGAAGATCCATCGATGATCATCGACAGAAGAATTCCAAAAGACGTGGCACGGCCCGCGACTCTTCAGCTGCTCGGCGACCACTTAATGCGATTAATTGACTAGCTTTATTACAGTCATTAATCCATTTCTTTGGACGGCCCAATCAGAAGCAAGCATTTGGGAGTTACAAGTCAAGAGATTCATGGCATTTAACCCATGAAACTCCTCCCATCATGGCGATTAAAGGCGATTAAATGCCCTCAATCTCCTCCGGCCAATCAGAAGCCAAGAAAAATGAGTTACAAAATAAACAAATCAATTTTGTAACTCCTCCCATTATGTGGCTTAATGACATTAAAAGCCCATAAGCTCTCCTAAATGGCTACCAAGAGCCTATAAATAGGAGAGCACTCCAAAGGAATCCAGACATCAGAAAAATCGGAAAAACACACAACAAACATCAGACAGCAGTCAGAAATCCAGAGAAAAGAAAAAGAGAGAAAACTCTGCGGAAGTTCTACACCGGCCACCGCAACAAGGTGATAAAAGTCCCTTGGGGGGTACCCCCCCCAAGGTCCTTGCCTTCTCCTCCTGCCTCCAATGGCTTAGATATGGCTTTTCAGCCCGTCTACTCGGTTTTTTATTGGACATAGGACCTTCCTTTGGTCTTTGTCTTCTAAAAACCCGAGGTTATAGCCAAGCCAAGCGAATCAAATAGCATCCTCTGTTCTCATCTGCATGGATGATGGCGAAGCCCACATATGGCTTGCGACCGTCAATCTAAACGAGTCCCCCACAATCTCCTGAGAAGTTAGATCCTCCTTTTCTTGCTTTTCATTGTAGTTTGTATTTTTTCAAAAGAGACAAAATCACAATTCTTGTCTTTCATTATTGATAAGGATTGTAAATCGGCTATAAACGCCAAAATCGGCTATAAACGCCAAAATCGGCTATAAACGCCAAAAATCGGCTATAAACGCCAAAATCGGCTATAAATGCCAAAAAATCGCCTTTCACGGCAAACTAAGAAAAATGTCTCTTTTCTTAAATATATGTGCAATGGAAAACTTGAAAGAAGTTGATTTCCTTTTACTTGCGAAGGTTGATCTCCGGATCACCACTTGCAATTCCAAGTAAAAATAGAAAATCTGGCACACCCACAAAAAAAAGAAATGTTGATGCACGCCCTTGCCCCCCGGTTACGAAAGGGTCGGACCCGACGGACTCCCACGTCCGCCGACCTCGGTAGAACCAAGCAGGAGCGCGGTCCATCAAGCTGGCATCACCCGGTGGGACTCGTTTATTTGAGAACACGATGCTAGAAATGAAATATTTGCATATCATATATTTTGCTCTATGCTTATATTTCTTTTCTCGATTCATTGGCTACTTTATAATTGGTGGCCTATGTTGAATTCCGCAAAAAAAAAAAAATGAGATGAGATTTTTTGTTTGGAAATTTCTAATTCTTTGAATTTATTTCCACTCTTTCTCTTTTCAAAAAAAAAAAATCTAAAAAAAAAATTATTAAAAAAAAAATCAGATTTCTCAATTTGGATTCAAAATTGAGAAACCTTGATCCGTTCCTATCGTTCATCGCGCTTGCAGAAATGTTGAGCCTGTTCGACTAAGGTTTTGGGCCATGGTTTCTCTTCGATGAGTTCATTAAAAAATCAAAAAAAAATATATATATATATATATAAAAAAAAAAAATTTTAGATTTCTCAATTTGGATTCAAAATTGAGAAACCTTGATCTGTTCCTATCGTTCATCGCGCTTGCAGAAATGTTGAGCCTGTTCGACTAAGGTTTTGGGCCATGGTTTCTCTTCGATGAGTTCATTAAAAAATCAAAAAAATATATATATATATATAAAAAAAATTTTTTTTTTAGATTTCTCAATTTGGATTCAAAATTGAGAAACCTTGATCCGTTCCTATCGTTCATCGCGCTTGCAGAAATGTTGAGCCTGTTCGACTAAGGTTTTGGGCCATGGTTTCTCTTCGATGAGTTCATTAAAAAATCAAAAAAAAAAATATATATATATATAAAAAAAAAAAATTTTAGATTTCTCAATTTGGATTCAAAATTGAGAAACCTTGATCTGTTCCTATCGTTCATCGCGCTTGCAGAAATGTTGAGCCTGTTCGACTAAGGTTTTGGGCCATGGTTTCTCTTCGATGAGTTCATTAAAAAATAAAAAAAAATATATATATATATAAAAAAAAAAATTTTTTTTAGATTTCTCAATTTGGATTCAAAATTGAGAAACCTTGATCCGTTCCTATCGTTCATCGCGCTTGCAGAAATGTTGAGCCTGTTCGACTAAGGTTTTGGGCCATGGTTTCTCTTCGATGAGTTCATTAAAAAAATCAAAAAAAAATATATATATATATGTAAAAAAAAAAAAAAAAAAAAAATTTGTAGATTTCTCAATTTGGATTCAAAATTGAGAAACCTTGATCTGTTCCTATCGTTCATCGCGCTTGCAGAAATGTTGAGCCTGTTCGACTAAGGTTTTGGGCCACGGTTTCTCTTCGATGAATTCATAAAAATAAAAATAAAAAAAAAATATAAAAAAAAAGACATAGACCACTAAGGTTAAACCAACTGTGTTCTTTGATCATGGTTGATTCAAAGAAAAGCCTTGTCCAGAGTGTGGAGACAGCTTGACTGTTCTAGGCAAGGGTCCTCCAAACGGGTTCATTAAGTAATCCTACCCTTACCTGGGGGCAATTCTATCAATCAAGATTTCATAAGATCGGGTTAGGAGGCCTATGTGTACTCTCTCGTCTTTTAAATAAAAAAAAATAAATAAAAAAAAAATATAAAAATTTTAAAATAAAAAATAAAAAATAAAAAAAAAAATTTCAAAAAAAAAATCTTAAAAAAAAATAAATAAAAAATAAAAAAAAAGATTTTTTTTTTTTAAAAAAAAAAAAAAAATCTTCAAAAAAAAAAAAAAAAAAAAAATCTTCAAAAAAAAAAAACTTCCGTCATTTTGGGTTTAGATTGGAGAAATCTTGGTCTTCTTCTTTCTGAGCACTGGCGCTCGCGGAAATCGCTGAGCCCGTGTTCAGATTGGAGTGCCTTTTGCTCTCTTTGATGAACCCGATATTGGCCTTTCAAAAGAAAACTCGTCATTTTTAGATTCAGATCCGAGAAATCATGGTTCATTTCTTTCTGAGCACTGGCGCTCGCGGAAATCGCTGAGCCCGTGTTCAGATTGGAATACCATCTGCTCTCTTTGATGAATCCAATCTTGACCTTTCAAAACAGAGAATCTCATCTCATAGATGCGGTCTCAAAACATTTGTGTCTAGCGGTACTAGTACGCCCTTTCAGGGTCTACTGTATTGCGATCGGCACATCTGTAACTCCAACTTTATATTCTTCTTACCTCGAGCAAGCTCTGCTTCTCGATAAGTCGAATTTAAGTTCACAATTGCTTCTAGCAGTCACTGGGATGCCCATTCCGGGCTTACCACACCTGCGATCAGAACAATTGTACCCTCTATGGCATTTTGCCTTCCTCATATTGTTTGGGTCATCTACCTCGAGCAATTTGAAAAGACGAAACCATAGAACTTCCCATTTATGATCATTATATTCTTGTGATTACTAATGGATGTGGTCTTGTTTCAGAAATTTTCGAAAAAAACTAACAATGGCAGCTTCACTAACCATTACTTTCGACGAAAGCAAGCACCAACTCATGCTTCAACAGAAGCAAACCACGCGCACCTACAAGCGCCCCATCAGCTGCCGAAGCGTCAACTCCCTCGGCAACTCTGTGAACTCCGGGTCGACCTCGACTCCCCGGACTATCATCTTCGGGACGCTGGGACCATTCCCACTTCCTGAGGAACAAGCTGCTCCCTCCAAGAAGCAGAAACTCGCCTCTCAACGTGTCACTACCGTGACACCAAAGGCGAGTACAAGAAGGCCTGAAGCCCGTGGCAGCACCACGAAGCCTCAACCTGCAAACAACCAGGTCTACCCCAAGACTTGGTCCCCAAGACCTTCACCAAAACAAAGAAGGTCCCAGGCATCCACTAAGCCAGCATTCCTGGCCCCACTCAAGGAGAACCAGTTCTATCCTCTTGCTTACATGAAAGAGGAGAGACCCATCTCCAACCTGACTTCAAAGTCATCCCAGCATGAGCCGGCTTGTTCTTACAAGCCCAAAATCAAGTCATGCATTACAAGGCCTCCACAAGCATCTGCTAAGGCCTACAAATCTGCAGTTCGACCCTTCATATCTACAGGGGCCGAACTTCACAAGTTCAAAGCTTCGCTGCAACTGGCGAAGGATAGGGTTCGCATCCTGTCCTTGCCCAGCTACAAAGAAGACAGACTCGGCTGCTGCGCCCGAGGGAGCACATCCTTCATTGTCAAAGCCCAGTCAGAGCTGACCGAAGCTCAAATTGCTCGTCGTATACGCCGCCGCGCGTCGTACCGACAAAAGAGACTACAGAAGCAAAGGACTCAGCCTCCCACACTTCAAGTCTCTCCTAAATGGGTCGAAAAAGAAAGACCCAACCAAGTTGCTGCCGTCCATATGGTTGGAAAAACCAGAAGGCGCCAAAAATCAGCAACAAAAATTCATGTCCGACGTCCAATGACCCGCAGCGTCTCAAGGACAAGAAGACATTCAGAAGAATCCCCTGCTCCTTCAAGCAAAGGACAGCAGAGTGATCCTTCCTCAAGCTCCTCTTCAAAAAGAATGAGCCCCAGCTCAGTCACCAGGACAGTTTCTTCGTTCGAATCACGAAGGATGAATGTCTTGGCTACAAATTCTGAGCCACCACCCCACAATCCACCTCCAGAAGATGCGATTACCCGCATCCAGCAGTTGGAACAGGGCCAGCAGAGGATTGAAACTCTGATGGAAAACCTTCTCCTCGCCTTCCAAAATCAGGCGAACAATGAACCTCCTCCGAATCATCAAGACGACGAGGTAAATAGAGAAGAAAATGAGTCACGCGCCCTTACCAAAAAGGACGTAGACGGTATCCTCGCCAAAGCAAAAGAAGAGGATATACTCAAGGAGCATGGGATCAAGCCACCATATCCCTTATGGATGGACTCGGTCCCGTTCCCCACCAAATTCAAGCATCCTACTCTCCAAACATATACGGGGAAAGGATCAGCCAGACAGCACGTCATCCACTTCAAGATCTTGACGGGAGCTATCGCGGATCAAGATGCACTCAAGATCCGCCTCTTTGCAAGTACCCTAAAAGGTACGGCCTTCGATTGGTACTCCACTCTGCCGGAGGACTCAATCCAAAATTGGGCCATGCTAGAGACACGCTTCCTGACTCACTTCAAAGGTGAGGATCATCCCGCTACTATGGCTCAGCTGTGCAGCCTAAAACAGGGGGAGAATGAATCAACATATGACTTCATTCACAAGTGGAAAGCAATGGCATACAAATGCTCTGATGTATTGCCACAAGCGTCGCTAGTCGACATCTGCCGAAACAACATGAGAGCCAGAATCCGCTCCATGATCATCGGCAACAAATCAAAAAACCTGGGAGAACTCCTAGAAGCTTCCATGGAAGCTGAAACGGTGATTAAAGACCTCAACAGTCAGAAATCATCAAGAAAAGAGCCAACCGCCATTGCAACCTCTAAACCAAAGAAGAAAGAGGTCCTCAATGTGCAGACCAAGCCAGCTCCTCAGCCACCAAAGAAAGCTGAAAACAAAGCTGCTGGTAAGAGACCTGAACTCTCTGATGCCTTCAAAGAACGAGTAGAGAAGAAATACCCGTTTGATGAAGATGTTGATGAAATCTTCGGAGCTCTTGTGGCAAATGGCAAGCTCACCTTGCCTGAACCAAAAAGACCGGGTGATGTTGGCAAAACCAACGATCCTCGGTACTGTCCATACCACCAGATGATCTCGCATCCTCTCAATCAATGCTTCGTTGTGAGAGAGAAAATAAATGAGATGTGGAAAAACGGAGTCATCACCTTTGACAAAAACTATGGGTCTGCCTCCGTCAACATGGTGACATGTGGACAAACATCAAGATCACCGAAGAAGAAGATCACTACTTCCTTCAAGGTGATAAACTCAATCGAAGCGTCCGAGGAACTGGTTCCTTACCCGACACCAGACGGACAACCGATATGGGTACATCCCGATCTCCTGGAAGATGAAAATTGGGAGGTCGTGAAAATAAAGCCTACAGCTCGACAGCGTAAGGCAGGCTAGGAAACATCTCCTCAAGCTCAAACGGCAAGAGAAGACCCAGCCAAAACTAGAGGTCAAAGAAAAGGCAGAGGCTTCCTCTACCGCTTCACTGGAGGTAACAAAAACATCCCTTCCAGAGACTTCAAAGGGGGTAAGGAAATTCACTCTCAGTGATTTCATGCCACCTCAATTCAGAGAAGCCATGCAGGAGACATCATACTCTTGCAATTCGGTAGTTGGATTCTCCATTAATGGATACGAGTCCAGCGACACCGATGATGGATTTGAATCCAACTACACAGATGAGTGGGAGGAGTCCCTTGAAACAGGAGAATATCTCTCCGATGAAGAATGGGTTCCTGAATCTCATCTTATGCCAGTAATCTGGTATAACCCCCTACAGCCACAAGGATCCTGGTCTGATGATGAAGAAGACCAAGAGGCTGTACAAGAAAATGCTGCTGACCCAGCACCTCTCATCACTCCAGTGGAAATCAACCATGTTGAGCCACAAAGAGATGATGAAGAAGAAGATCCGGCTCCCATGCCTGATCTTGAAGAATATGCAAGGATCTTGCAGCGACTCGCTCTAGAACAAGAGCAAGAACGCGTCAACGAGCCTCCTCGCAATCCAGAGCCTGAAGTCCCTGAAGACCATCAGGTACATCCTCCCTTAACTCCTGAAAATGGAGAAAATTGCTGGATAGACGATCCTCTCACATCCGAGGATGAGTCTGACTCCGATCAGGCAACGTCTCCCGTCAGAGCTTCCTGTAATGTGATAATTCGGGATTATAGCTCTTCCGAAGCATCGTCTGATGAGAGACACTTACACTCCGGCGACGCCTAGCAATATATCTTCTGGAGCCACCTCAGTCTCACGTAACTTTCACTGAGATGACACCCTCTCAGGTTTCTTCTCCTGAGACTGTGACTTCAAAGTTCACACCCTTCCTGACTGAAGAATTCCCAGCCATTAATACTTGGGACGATGAATTAGTCAATGAAGAAGAAAGATTGCTGGATGCTGTTCAGGACTTGTTCCCGGAAAATGCTCCATGCAACACAATCACTGAGGATGGTAACTCTGCTGCTGATGCATCCTCAGCAAATGAAAAACGACAGCCTCTTGATCCTGAAGACAATCTTCCAAACGAAGACCCTTCTCAAGAAGCTCTCGAAGTTGGTAGAGGCACCCGCTCTGGCCGGGACTACCACAAAAATTACAACCAATCTTCCTTTACATATGTAAATCCTTCGGGAAAAGATGTTGTAAGCGCCCCTAGTGGCAACAATGATGAACATGCAGGCCCTAAGGAGGCTTTCAAGTATGACTTGATTGAACACTTCAAGCACATACCTGCACGTCTGCACATCCTAGATTTGTTGCGAATGTCTTCCGCACACTCGTGATAATCTCATCTCAGAGATACAAAAACTGAATGAGGATGTCGACAAACATGCCCCGCAAGTCCTCCAAATTGAAATGGATTACCGGGTCAAAAACTCAGAAGCCTCCTCAAAGGGAGAAAAGAAGAAAACTGAGGGATCATGCATTGAATGCCTCTCGGTTAAAAAAAGCAGCCAGTGCAACCATCGCCTTCACAAAGGACGACCTCCTACTTGGCGAAACCAGGCATAACCGACCCCTGTACTTCACAGGGTATATCAAGGAAATGCCTATGCATAGAGTTCAGATCGACCCAGGTTCTGCACTCAACCTTATCTCCACATCGGCTCTTGAAGAGTTGGGCATCCCACCCAGCAAACTGAGCCACACATCTGTATCTATCTTTGGATACGATGGGAGTACTCAAAGGCCTATCGGCAAAATCAGGTTCAAATTGCAGATCGGTGATCTTATCTCTGAGGTCACAGTGTATGCAATAAAGACCCCTTCATGCTACAACATCCTCCTCGGACGCCCTTGGATCCATGAGAATGGTGTTGTCCCTTCAACTCTACATCAATGCATCAAGTTTGTTGGCGACGACGGCATGATACATCGAGTCTTTGCGGATAGAAAACCCTTCAAAGGTAAAGAAATCCACTTCGCAGACTCACAGATGTATGAAGGTGAAAAAGAAGAAGAGGAGAAGCATACAGCATCCTTTGCCGAAAATCTCCAGAAAGATAAAGGCAAAGCTCCTCAACAATCACCGGAAGAAAATAAACCATCCGGTAAATCTGAAGAGAGCATGCAAACTCCCTTCATCATCTCCCTCAAATCTTCAAAGCGTGAAGAAGGCAAAACAAAAGCCTGGGGGCAAATTTGTTGTCTCTTTCGTGTCTATCATGCAAGACACGGACTCGGATTCAGAGCCAGAAGACGACACATCGTCAAGCCAAGCTGACACTCAGCAAGTTCAGCCTGCTCTTACTCCAATGGAGACAACTTCTGACATAGAAGATCCTACGTCAGCTTCCTTCGTTGTTCCAGCAACTTCAACAAAGGAAAAGCCGATCTTCTTCCATAGATCGGATACTTCTTCATCAAACTCCATGCTTGAACCTTTCCAAAATAAAGGTACGCCTCAACTATCTTATACAGTTCTGTGGCACAAGCTATTATGAAGAAAATGGGCTATGACGCTCAAAACCCAGTCGGTTTGGGAGAAGGACGCGGTATTCTCACACCATTGGGGCCCGTCTTGACCAAAAGCCAGCTGGAAGATTGGAGACTCTACGGCTATGTAGAAAAGTCTTCACACGGGTTAGGGTATGATCCTGACACCCCCTTGAGACAGTTGACACAAAGGCTTAAAAGTCAATATACTGACCAAGCCTCAACATCTCAAGTCCATGAAGACATCGATCTCCCTGGATATCTCTTTGATGAGTCACCTGACAAAGATCCAGGAAGCTCATCCAATTGGTACGATTTCTCCGAAAATGAAGAGGAGTTGTCCGATGGAACAGACGTGTGGACTTCTGACTCAGAAGAACCCTCATCTCCAAAAGAAGTAGCCTACTTGACTCAGTTTCAACAGGCGATTGGGATCATCTCATAGCAAGCCTTGGGAAAACTACCGATCAAGAAGACCCGTGGAAAGGAACAAAACCTTGGTCTGGAAATGCCCTTGAAACCCCAGAAGGTTTCGTTGAGCTGGAAGCCTCCGAAATATTGTGGAGGAACCACCTTCGAACCTTCCAACAGAAGATCCTGTTCAAAAGATAGACTTGGGAACACCAGATAACCCACGTCCTGTATTCATAAGCAAGAATATAAAGGATGATGAGTTACCCGAGTATATCGCTTTTCTTCGTGAGTTCGTTGATTGCTTTGCATGGTCTTATGCTGAAAATGCCAGGCTTAGACCCCAAAATAGCAGTTCACAAACTCAATCTTCAAGAAGACATCAAGCCTGTCAAGCAAGGCCAAAGAAGATTCCGTCCAGATGTGATGGATAAAATTGAACAAGAAGTTCAAAAACTCAAAAGCGTCGGCTTCATCCGTGAGGAACAACATCCTGAATGGTTGGCCAACATTGTCCCCGTGACAAGAAAAATGGGCAGATCAGGGTCTGTATTGACTATAGAGACCTGAATGGCGCATGCCCAAAGATGAATTTCCGCTCCCCATACCAGAGGTAATGATTGATAATACCTGTGGATTCGAGCGAATGACATTCATGGATGGTTTCTCTGGCTACAATCAGATAAAGATGCATCCTGAGGATGAAAAACATACATCCTTTTCGAACCCCATTTGGCGTGTATTGCTACACTGTCATGCCATTCGGTTTGAAGAATGCTGGTGCCACATATCAGAGGGCTATGATGAAAATATTCCAAGATATGCAGCACAAGACGGTTGAATGTTACGTTGATGACCTCGCCGTCAAAAGCAAAAGAAAAGAAGATCATCTCGAAAACCTTCGAGAAGTCTTCCTCCGGCTTCGCAAACACAAACTGCGAATGAATCCATTGAAATGCTTCTTCGGCGTCTCGTCGGGTAAGTTCCTCGGATTCTTAGTTCGGAAAGCTGGAATAGAGCTTGACCCCATAAAAGTCAAAGCCATTCTAGAAATGCCCTCTCCAAGAACCTTGAGAGAACTCAAAGGGCTTCAAGGAGATTGGCCTACATCAGGCGGTTCATCTCCAATCTTTCGGGGAAATGCCGTCCATTCTCCCGGTTGATGAAAAAAGGTGTAAACTTTGTTTGGATGCTGACTGTGAAGCTGCTTTCCAAGACATCAAGTCATACCTGACAAAACCTCCATGTTAGCTGCTCCTACCACTGGAAAACCATTCATCTTGTACACAAGAGCCCTTGATCACTCTCTGGGAGCTCTGCTTGCGCAAGAAATGATCAAAGAAAGAAGCTGCTCTATATTACCTCAGCCGCATGCTAGTAGGTGCAGAGCATCGCTACTCTCCAGTCGAAAAAGAATGTCTTGCAGTGATGTTCGCCGTACAAAAGCTGCGTCACTACTTGCTTTCCAACACAGTCTACCTGGTCTCGAGGGTCAACCTCTTGAAGGTCCTTGTCACAAAGGCAGGTTCTCTCAATGCTCGACTGGCAAAATGGTCCATCCTTCTGTCACAATTTGATATTAGGTATGTACCACAAAAAGCAATCAAAGGGCAAGCTCTAGCAGACTTCCTCGCAGAGCATCCATTGCCTAAAGATTCTCCACTCAGAGATGATCTCCCAGACGAACCAGTCTACAATGTGGAGACTTTCTCACAAAAGTGCCTCCTGGGACATGTACTTTGACGGTGGCAACCAGACAAATGAAAAAAGACAGCTGATCTCGGGAGTTGGCATCCTCTTTGGTTAGCCCCGACAAATACATGATTCCACCCGCTTTCTCGCTACTGGAACCATTGCACAAACAATGCAGCTGAATATCAAGCTCTGATCTTAGGATTGGAACTCGCCATCGAATCCGGTATCACCATGCTGGAAGTCTTTGGAGACTCTCAACTGATCGTCAACCAGATGAATCAGAAATTTGAAGTCAGGAAGCCAAAGTTGTTGCCCTAACTACAAACAAGGCACAAGCACTTCTGCAAAAAGTTTGACATCTGTCACATCACCCCACATTCGTAGAGGTGAAACATACGTGCAGATGCCCCTAGCCGGACTTGCCGCATCCATGGCAATCCAGGAAGGGGAAAACATGCAAGTCACAGTGTGCGAAAGAAGAATCCTTCCTCCTCTTAACAACACACCAAGCAGTTGCTGAATGCCACCAAGTGGTCGGAAGTCGGATGTTCAATCCTTTCAAACTTCAATTGGCGACTGGAGGGATCCGTTCATTGATTACATTATGTTCGGAATCCTACCTGAAGATCCAAAAGAACGGTGTAAGCATCCAAAAGGCGAACCCAAGCTTCCATTTGGATATTCCTTCAAAAATCCTTTACAGGAAATCCTTCAACGGAGTACTTCTACGCTGCTTGTCACAACAAGAGGCTGAAGAAACACTCAAAGAAGTTCATGCTGGTCTTTGTGGAGCTCATCAGGCTGGACCTAAGCTCTATGATCAGATAAAAAGGTTAGGATATTACTGGCCTACCATGGTAGCTGACGCAATGCAATTTGCTAAGCGCTGCCAACAATGCCAAGTTCATGGAGATTACATTCACATGCCTCCAGAATGGCTGCATCCTACAGCGATCTCATGGCCTTTCGAAGCCTGGGGTATGGACATCATAGGTCCTATTTCTCCCCCTTCAAGCAAAGGTCATCGCTTCATCTTCGCCGCTACGGATTATTTCTCCAAGTGGTCAGAAGCATTTGCGTTTAACGAAATGAAGACCTCATCAGTCCTTCAGTTCCTGCGCACCAACATCATTTGTCGTTTCGGCATACCCAAAAGATTCGTCCATGATAACGGACCACAGTTCCGGGATCATCGATTCTACAGGTTCTGCGACAAATACAAATCCAAAGCTGTCCTTCGACTCCATACAATCCGGCAGCAAACGGGTTAGCAGAAGCTTTCAACAAGACACTCTGCAAAATCCTCAAAAAAATGGTCTCTAGTCACAAAAGAGACTGGAGCGACAAAATGTCTGAAGCTTTGTGGGCCTATCGAACCACCGTTCGAGGACCAACCCATAGCACACCATTCTCCTTGGTCTATGGATGCGAAGCTGTCGTGCCCTTGGAAGTACAAATTCCTTCCTTGAGGGTATCCTTGCAAAATGACATGACTCAAGAAAGCAATGTCAAATTGCGACTCCATGAGCTGGACAATCTCGATGAGAGACGGCTCGAAGCTCAACAAAGCATTGAACTTTACCAAGCACGTATGGCAGGATCTTTCGATAAAAAGGTCAGGCAACGCGCCTACAAAAAGAATGACTTGGTTCTTGCGGTAAAAGACCAATGGTCTTCGCTCACAAGTCCAAAGGCAAATTCGAGCCAAAATGGGAGGGACCCTACGTCATCGACAAAGTTTTCTCCAATGGCGCATACGCACTCCTAAACATGGAAGGTGACAGATGTATGCTGCCCATCAATGGCAAGTTCTTAAAGCGGTACTACCCTTGAAGACTTACCCAACTGGGTAAGAGCAATGCCTGTACGGCCAAAACCGGTTTCCAGGTACACGCTCGCTAAACCCACCCTTTTTTAGAATTTTCATATCAAATGTTGAAATTTCTAGAAATCTAAAACAATGCTTACTTTCATCGTTTCATTGTTCACAAAAATCCAAGTTTAGGAACCTTTCCCTAACTTGATTGTTCACCAAAAAGC